>JAHRHZ010000021.1:36682064-36699248 GCA_024137785.1 Ginglymostoma cirratum
GTTTTTCCTCTCACCTCAAGCCACACCCCCATCTCCTATCTACTAACGTCATCCCGCCCCCTTGACCTGTCCGTCCTCCCTGGACTGACCTATCTCCCCCCTACACCCCTACCTACACTCACCTTTACTGGCTCCATCCCCGCCTCTTCGACTTGTCTGCCTCGTCTCCACCTATCCTCTCCTCTATCCATCCTCTATCCGCCTCCCCCTCTCTCCCTATTTATTTCAGAACCCTCTTCCCCTCCCCCATTTCTGATGAAGGGTTTAGGCCCGAAATGTCAAGTTTTCCTGCTCCTATGATGCTGCTTGACCTGCTGTGTTCATCCAGCCCCATGCTTGTTATCTCGGATTCTCCAGCATCTGCAGTACCTTTTATCTCAAATGCACTCACACATACTCTTAACTATCAGGAAGCCAACTGACTTCAAAGGGAACACCAGAAGCACAATGGCAAGCATAGATTTGGAATGAAGATAAGGGGCTCACAATCAGTATAATCGCAGACCCCGATCTCACCTAAGCAGCTATTCCTTAGAAGAATTCTAACAGCTAATTCCATGGCTGTTTCCAAGAGTGATTTCCAGAAAAGGGATTCCAACAGCAATTCTGAAAATTACCGACACAGGCCTGTCCCTAACTAGGGGAACCAGTGACAGCTGACCACGACTAGCAGACCTAAGAACTAACAAACTCTGCAAACCACTGAGCTGATCGACACCACACAGCCTCAGACACTTCCTGACATGAAAACTAGGCCTGCAAAACAACCAGAGGGTATGGAAAACCAAGTACTTACTCGATAGATCCAATTCACTTCCTACTGCATCAGTGGACTCAACCTGAACTAAAGGCCTATGCTGTCCAAAATCTTCATCCAGGTACCAGGTGGGAGCAGCCAGCTGTACTTCAAAATCACGTTTGCCTCCATGGTGAGCTTAAAGTCCCAAAATTTCCGACCTAGCGAGCAGGGAGGGGAAGGCAGGTGGTGACAGTGCATGGGATCCCAAGGGTAGGAAACCTGATTAAAGTTTCTGTGATTTAAAACTGTTAGGTTCTAATAGTTTAATCTGTGATTAACTTTATAGTGTACTTCATTACTGTCCTCTGTATGATTGATTGATAAGTGTTAATCTCGCTGTTATTGCATTTACCTTTTATTTTTTGTCTTATACTTACCATTTTGTTATTAAATAAACACAGATTCTTTTGCGCTGAAATACCTGTCTATTACTTCTTCATTTCACATTCCCTAAACCAGTGTCTAGAACCAGGGATTTGGGGGTGATTCAAACCACCTAAAATCAGCAAATGACTGAGTGTAAACCAGAACCCTACAGGTGGTGGAGCGTTGCTTTGCAGATTGGAGGCCTGTCACCAGCAGTGTTCCACATTGATTGGTTCCGGGTCCTCTTTTTGTTTATCATCTATATAAATGATTTGGACAAGAATATAGAAGGCTTGATTAGTAAGTAAACTGGTGGCATAGTAGACAGTGAAGAAGGTTTTCTAAGATTACAAAGGGATCCCGATCAAATGGGTCAACGGACTGAAAAATGGCAGATGGCATTCGATCTGGATAAGTGGAAGGTATTGCACTTTGGTACAACAAAGGTAGGGTTTATGCAATTAATGGTAAGGCCTAGTGTAGTGTTGTAGAACAGAGGGACCTAGAAGTGTAGGTACATACTCTTTGAAGTTTTTCTCACCTATAGACGATGTGATTAAAAAGGCCTTTGACACATTTGCCTTCATTGCTCAGTCCTTTGAGTTTAGGAGTTGGGAAGTCGTGTTAAGGTTGTAGAGGACATTGGTGAGGCCTCTTCTGGAATACTGTGTCCAGTTCTGATCACCCAGTTATAGGAAGGAGATTATTAAGCCGGAGATGGTTCAGAAGAGATTTACCAGGATGTTGCCGGTATAGAAGGTTTGAGTTATAAAGAAAGGCCAGGTAGGCTGGGACATTTTTCACTGGACCGCAGGACGTTGAGAGGTGACCTTATAGAAGTTTATAAAATAATGAGAGGTATAGATAGAGTTAATGGAATTGTCTTTTCCCTGGGATGAGGGATTTCAAGTGTAGGGGGCATATTTTTTTAAGGAGAGACATTTTTAAAAAAAAAAGACATGGAGCAAATTTTTACGCAGAGGGTGGTTCATGTCTCGAACTCACTTTTTTTGAGGAAGTGATGGATGTGGGTACAATTGCAATGTTTAAAAGACATTTGGACAAGTACATGAATAGGAAAGGTTTAGAGGGATATGGGCCAGGATCAGGCAGGTGGGATTAGTTTAGTTTCGGGTTATGTTCGGCATGGACTGGTTGGACCAAAGGGTCTGTTTCCGTGCTGTACGACTCTGACTTATTGAAATTTGTATGAGTGAGACTGTAAAGGGAACTCAAAAAAAATCATGGATCAGATTGTAGCTTGAACCACAACCAGAAAACCAGGTAAAAACTGCTATGAAGCTAGTAGGGTGAATAAGGTAGATGAGAGATATGAAAGGTTTTTGTCAAAAGGGAAGATAACTTCTTTTCCTTTAAATAATGCAGCTACACCCATAACTATGTTAAAAGACACAGGACACACTCAAACTCAATTGCTGACAAAGGATCGAGATTTCTCTCTAGAGAGAGTGCGATGAAAGCCAGTGTGTTATTAAACAGAAGAATGGAGAGTCTATCCCAGCCCTGTTGCACAAAGTGCAATTCAAGTGTGATTTATTGTTCTGAAACTTTGGTGGTAGTAGTTGTTAAGAAATTAGCTGTAGACAAAGTTGGCTTACTCCTGGGTAATGATTTGGCCAGAGTTAAGGTTGAGGTTATATTTTCACCCATTATCATGGAATGTCTGAATGAGGTTAAAGAGACAGAACAATTACAAGAACAAGTTACAAGCGTTTTTCTATTATGTGTAGTAACCAAAGCAATGACTAAATAACTTCAATCACCAGAGGTCACAGTTTTACTGCAAGCAGATGTTAAGATAGTGGAAACTGTATTTAAGATTGAGGATAATTCAACAAAAGTGTTTGGCATGTCCTTGCTAATTGAGGCTCAGGAAGCATTTCAATAGTTAAATTAGTTAGCACAGGCAGTCCGATTTGAAGCTGAGGCTGAAGGAATTCCAGAGTGTTACTGTATTTAAAACAGACTTTAGATGAGGAAGTGGAGAATCCCTCACAGAACTGTGAACAAGGCATGGACAGATTATCATGTAGTGGTACCAGCCAGATATCACAAGACGATATTGCAAGTAACAATTGAAACTTCTATGGCATGATTTGTTGGAATAGGGAAAACTTGAGCATTGATAAACAGGTATTTTACATGGACAAGACTACTTAAACATGTAGCACAGTTCTATAAAATGTGTCATAGATGTCAGGTGCAATCAAACCAGCACATTTAATATCCAGACCAGTTTGTGAAGTATTAATTAGTAGGATGTTAGAAGATTGTGTCGGACAATTACCGAAATGAAAAGAATCTCAATGTACTCTTAAAATTATGGAGATGACGACCTTGTTTCCAGAAGCTATTCCTTGGAGAATAATTCTGTTTTGTCCAAGAAGGATTGAATACAACTGTCAGTAACAATCTCTGTAAGAAAACTTTGGTTGGTGCAGGGAAGGTGACTGTCCAATCAAAGGAAAAGTTTAATTGTGATAAAGAAGTCATTGTTATATTTTGAAGCATGGGATAAAAAGTAAATCTGAAGCTTAATCAAATAATGTGGAATGCGCAACTCTATCATGAAAAATGAGCAAATGTTTATTCAGTTAACAGAATATGGAACAACTGTTCAGTGTCCTATTATAGATTCATCTATTCCATCAGGTCTAGATTTTGATTTTAAGTTTTTAAAGCTCTTTTAAAGTTCTGAAGCTCAGGAAGTAGTAATTCTGCACAATGTGCAGAAGAATACTGAAATGCAGGTAAACGGTGTAGATTTTAATGAATGAGATAGCATAGAACATCCTTTAAAAGCATCCGCGGCAGTAGCATGACCAAATCTCTCAAACTGTGCTATGTAAAGGACATTATCCAGTGAGGTAGAGACCAAGAATATGAAGACAATCTCTTCACAATTTTAAGAATGCAAAATAGTTGTTGAGCATCCTTCTACAAATTCTCTTTTAGCATCCAATGTAGATCTGTTCAACCATCATCTGAAAGTATCAGTGTTTCTTAGTGTTGGTGTAAGTTTTCGAAGTGTTGAAATTTCCATATGGCTCTGAAGTAAAACAGAACCCGCATTCAGATACAGAAAGTAGGAAATGCATTGAAACTGAATTGCAGGAAATTATTCTTTCAGCAAAAAGATTTGTTAGACTTGGCTGAAGTAAAGTATCATAAAGTTTAAAAATTGTTGCTTCAGAAAGGTGTGTAAGAAGGTATTTGCAATTATTTTTAGAAATTAGTGGAACACTTTGTGAGTTGAATGTATAATATTGTCTTATTCAAGCATGGAGGAGAATGTTAGTTTTATCATCACCAAGGGCAGCTTTGCCGAGAGTCAGTCATTTAATCGCTTTCTCAATCAGGAATAGTTGTGTGGGTGCAGAAGAAATCAGCACCTGGACAACTTTGTGATCGGTTTAGGAGGAGGCAGTCTTGTGTTTGGACAATCCAGGAGAATCTTCTAGCCTGTAAAAATAAAGCATTTAAATCTTTTCTCCTCTTGAGCTAAGAAATAATAAAAAATCTTTTGGTAGCCGTTCTCATTCACTATTTTCCTGTAAAATGTGCCTCTGCAATTCCCTTAGTGAACAGAAAATTGCAAAAAAAGTACACCTTCACAGGCACTGCAAGAGCAAATTTTGAATCAGTGAATGAAAGACTGAGAATCAGGGTATCCACAACCTTTTGTCACTAGTAAAGGACCAGGAATTGAGAGAAAACTGAAAGAAAATATTTCATTGTCTGTGATCCAGAATGGTACCAGAACTGTGTTTTTCCAACATCTTTCCCTTTTCCCACCCACAATATTTGAATTGTGTTTGGTCTAACTTTTTATATATCTGTTTGTGTGTATATGGGAATCTTAAAAAGAAGTAAAGTTTAAGTGATACAACTACAAGTGAGTAGTAAGTGCTTTTTTTCCTTCTTGACATTGGTTTAAAGCAGTTTGATTTAAATAGTTATTTTCTTGCTAACAATAAAACCTATTATGCATTTTTTTTTACCTGAATTAGACAGTCAGGTAGAACTGGTAAAGTGGTGGTTTAATCAAATGTCACATTTGTAATGCCTTCGGGAATAGAGGGGCTCAATTTCCAGTGCAATACCCCATGACAAATGGTAGGTCTGGTCTTGGTGGAAAGGGGCTTGACAGGGAGGGGATGTCTGGTCCAATAGCAGAGGCGGTGTCAGATCTAGCAGCAACGGAGAAGGTCTTTGCAGGAAAGGGACTCTCCAGGGTGCTATGTGGAAGGTAGAAGAGAGGGGAACTATGATCCAATGGTATTGGGGGGGTGTCTGGTACAACAGTGGAGGAGAGGCCAGTATCAGGTCTGCTCTTTGTCACAACATTTTCTGACCAACTAGTCAATGGGCTTTTGAAGTTGCTAGGTGTAGGAAATAAATTGGAGTCTGTTAATCCTGAAGTTAGTTTTTAACTTGAACCGGTCTGTAAGAACCTTTCAGACGTTTCCTGGCTCTATTTGATTACATGGTAAATCTGGATCTATTAATTCTATGAAGTCCCGCTCTGCCAATGGCAAGCCAGATCCTGAGAGATCTTTTCTCAGGATCATCTACTATTGATATTTAAAATAGAACTGCATATGTTGCTCAAACAGCTGTAATTCACTAAGGGTGTGACAGGATCCCAAATCCATAATGAAGTTTCAGCTATCCATGATTCCAATTTATAAAATTGTACTCTAATACTTCATGCCATGTGCCTCTCAGTATGAATCCGTGTAAATTAAGACTGCTGTTTCCTTAATAACAAAGACTTTGCAGCTGTTGCTAAGAGAGATTGTTGATTTATGTGTCAACTTTCAGAAACTGAGTATTCTGGCCTTTCAGCTTTCATAACTGTGTTCTAGTTCAACAGTATACTTCAGCTCCTTTTTATAAGTAAGGCAGTCATAGAAACTTATTTTGTCTTGAAAGAATCCACATTCTAATCAAAAGGAAATTACCTTGTTTTCTTGGTAGTAAATGCCCTATCCACAAATACAAAGAAACTGATGCTGCAAATGGATAAGAAATTATTTCTTGGTCCAAGTTCTCTACTGTCGAAAGATATTGCTTTGTTGATCTTCAGTTAGTTTTCCAAACACCTATCACCAAGATATTGGAATCTTTCATAGAGTTTTTTTGATTTATTCATTTCTGAGATGTGGGCATTGCGGGCTTGCCAGCATTAATGCTCTTCCCCAGTTGCCCTTGAGAAGGTGGTGGTGAGCTGCCTTCTTGAACTGCTGCAGTTCACCTACGTGGGTTGACCCCCAATGCTGTTAGGAGGGAATGCCAGGATTTTTTTTTCCCCCAGCGACAGTGAAGGCACGGCAATATATTTCCAAGTCAGGATGATGAATGGCCTGGAGGAGAACCTGAAATTGGTAGTGTTCCCATATATCTGCTGCCCTTGTCCTTCTGGATGGAAATGGTTGTGGGTTTGGATGGTGCTATGTGAGGATCTTTGGTGAATTTCTGCAGTGCATCTTGTAGATAGATAGTACACACTGCTGCTACTGAGCGTCAGTAGTGGATGGAGTGGATGTAGTGCCAATCAAGTGGGCAGCTTTGTCCTGGAGTGCTGCTAACATGGTGTGAATTTTTCTCCAACAGGATGTTTCCTTGTCGCAGCAATGCTCATGTCATCTCCTATAATATAAGAAACTAGTTGTGGATGTTGTGGCATCAAAGAATCCAAAAATCACTTCTTAGACCTGATGATTCTGTACAAACATTACATTCCTTAGGCACATTATTGTCTTAAGCTATTAAGTTGCAACTGAGAGCATGTTTCCAATGGAGTGTCATGCTTCCTGTGATCCTAGGTAAGATGAAGTATGAAACCTTTGTACTGTCAGGTCATGTGCTATGATACAGTGATGATATCATGAGCATGTTGCTTAAAGGCTTACTGATGTACTGATCTTAAGATATACAGAACAGTTGTTGATTTTAAAACTTGCCATCAAAATTATAATTTAATTAATGACTCCTGATCCTTACAAACCTTTAAATTATCCAGACTTTTATTCTCCAGCTACACTCTTTCACTAGAATTTGCGGCTTCTGCAGCGGCTGCTGTCTCTGTCAACAGTCATGTTTCAGCTGCTGACTGTGTATTCTTAAAGTGAAAATGCTCTTAAAGCAGTAAACTCACTTGTTTGAATTTTTAAAATTTTTTTATATTTTCTGGATTTCTTCTCTTCATGGTGAAGGTCAAATCTGCAATGCTGCAACTGTGTGGTATTTTCCCAGTTGTCCATTCCTGGTACCCTTTGGTATTGGTTATAGCTACCAACCAGTGATACTAGATAAGGGTTGTTTGAGATAGTTTGTTGCCATGATCCTCCTCTGTCTTTACTTTGTTTTGGTCCTATGTAGTGATTAGTGTGAAAAATCTACAGAAGAAGTATTATTCTTAGATAACAAGAAGATATTTTTCATGATAGCAATAAATACAACCACAATTAGTCAGGCAGAATTCCTAGCACCTTAGGGAGCTGCTAAAAATATAGCTGGTTTCTTTAAAACCTAGAGATCTGGTGTGGCATGAGAAAAATGGTGAAGCCAATGTAACACGAACATTAACCCCTTCAGAACCATTTCCTTATACAACAGCTTGGGCAAATGTGGATTAAAGAAAGCCGACACTTTGGTGAAAACAAATCATGTTTAATTAAGAGATAAAAGGTACTGCAGATGCTGGAGAATCTGAGATAACAAGCATGGGGCTGGATGAACACAGCAGGTCAAGCAGCATCATAGGAGCAGGAAAACTTGACGTTTCGGGCCTAAACCCTTCATCAGTTTTTCTGATGCTTGTTTAATTAAGTTGATTGACGAGATAACAGAGAGGGTTGGTGGATGTAAGATGGCCAATGTTGTATAGATGGACTTTGAAAGGTGTTTAATGTAAACATTATCCAGCCCACACAAAACCACGTAGTCTCCTGGGTGAGATGATAAAACACTGAAAGCGCAAGTCAGTTTTGGGAATAAAATGTTGAAAATTCCTCTTTGATTCCCCCAGGTGATCAAAACTCATCAAGTAGATCACTCTAGCCCAGATTATTTATCGTACATGGTGATGCCTATTGCAGCCAAAATGGTTTCAGCACTCACTTCAATGAATTAAGTGAATCAACAACACCACACAAGCCAGCAGCATATTACAGGGGTCCACTATTCCCTAAGAAAAGAACTACCTCCTGACATAGCATCATAGAATGGCTACAACACTAAATGAAGCTATTCAGCCCATCAAACCTCTACTGACTCTTGGCAAGTATACAATTTTGTAGAATGGCTACAACACAGAAAGGGGCTGTTCAGGGACCGTGCCATCTATCTTCTTTCTGGGCTTATACAACCTTAAAATTGTGTTTCTAGTTCTCCCCAAGCCTATTCAATTGGATCAAACTGTCAAGTGGAAAACAATCTATTCCCCTCATCATCTTCTAAATCTCAATCAGATCACTCCAGGTTTGTGATTTTTGAAGATGTAAAGTCCCAACTCTTTAGCATATTTTGACAACAAAGATGCTTAAAACTAGGAATTAGTGTAATGATCACTTTCTGCACCTTTTCCAAAGCCTCATAAAAAGAGGTAGTATTGCATCTGAGACTTGCAGGTCTCATAAAAGGATAACAATTTCCTGGTTATTAAGAACTTATTTGATATAAGATCATTTAGGATATTCTGACAAGACAGTGGAAGCAATAGGAATGCAGAAAATAGAGTGACACAGACAAGAAAGAGAGGAACAGGGAACAACATCATGAGCTTCAGCTTAGGCCACAAAATATGTGAACAATGCAACTGAGTGATTTAAAATTATCTGACTTTTTTTCAAACTTTCAGTCTACAGAAATTCTTTGATTAAAAGATGCTCAAGTTCATCAGAAGTAATATCTAATTGTTTCTTAAACAGCATTGCCCAACACACTGGCCTCCTGGGCTCATAAACATATCAGAATCCGACAGATAGGACATGATAATGATTGTGCCTCTAATTTTTGTTTCCTTTCTGTTCACCTTTGCCTGGTTTTACAGTTGAGATCTGCAGATCACCCAATGAAGGATTGCTGTTTATATAGTAAAACTTTGCCAAGTTTAGAACTAAAACAATTAAATATTGAAATCTTGTTATTTCATCTACTAATGAAGTAAATCGTCTTACAACACGTCAGAGATGCAGCCCTTTTGAAATAAACTGTGTGATGTGCATGCAATCTTGTATTGGAAAAAACATCTTTCAAGAAGCTCATACATATCAACTTTCAAACAGGTAAGCAGATAAATGAACATATGAACAGAAACCCAGAGACCAGCAAATAGAGACAGTGTATTAGTGAGCCCATTCAGGCCTCAGCACTGCACAGTTATAATGACAAAGATGGATGGAGTAGAGCGTTCAGGCAGACAGACAGGGTTAGATTAGTAATAGTGTATTCAGACATCTGTTTCAGATTGAGGTAGTCCATCATTTGGGCACAGCTCAGCAGCAAATTCCTTCAGTCCTCACTAAAAAAATATTTTAGTTACTTTCTCTTGAGCACAAATTCCTGTCAGAGCTCTTTAGTCATAATAACTAGGAGCAATATTGAAATAAAATCCCATCAAATGAAGTTAAGCCAATTGCAGTCACCAGTTCAATACCTCTTAGTTGAACTAGATTGAATTTGCATCAGAAACATATTAACATGAATGTCATTGATTTCGACTACACGAACAATGGAACAGATAGCTTTAATCTGCAGTGAAACTCATTGAGATAATTGAGCTATGATACCATTGTGAATCTGTAGTCCCACATCCTATCATTAAGTTTCCAATGTATAGTTTAACCAGATGTTTCCTTTTAAGCTTTTCTCGGCTAAAAATAAACACATGTTTATGATTAACAATAAATTTTTTGGGTTTATTTTAAGGAACTTAAATCATTTCCATGCATATACTCTTGTGTTAAAGTTCACTCAGTAAATAGAATGAATGATAGATAAGTCCCAGATTCAATAGCTGATCTGTGCTGAGTTTGTTGATATGAGTGAGAGTGAGGCCAGGTCCTGGTATCTGTGCACTAAAGGAAAAGAAAGCTAACTGTTTCTGCACCAATGGCATATCCAAAGTGGGACTTTTTCTTTAGTCTTTAAAGGTGGAACTGAGTCTGAAACAACCAAACTAATTCTGCTTCCATTTCACTTTATCCAAATAAAGCCTGGTGAGTACTGTATTTGCCCAGAGCACTGTCAGTCTATAAATGAGGTCCTGAGCCCAATTTAACTGAGAACTTTAGGCTGGATTTTAACTTATTAACACTCTGGGAGCAGTGGCTGTGGAATAAAGGGATTAACATCAGAAGTCTATATACTAATGATGTTGACGATATCAAAGGCACATGATTAAGTAGAGAGAGCTGGAAAGGAGCTGAAACTCTAACCTAGTGAGAATAGAATGGACAGAATATGGGCAAAAATAAAATGGGCAAAAAGCAGGAGGGGAAAATAACCAGGACATTGTTGTTAGAGAGATTCCCATCACCTTTGCCAATTTCTCCATCACTTTTGACCCTCTTCCCATGAGACCCATTACAATCCCCTCAAAAGAATTTCCTTCCATGACCACTGCTCCTGGCCCTCTGTGTGCCAGCATCTGCAGCCTGTGACACAGTCCTGCAACTCTCAATGGTGGCTAGTGTCTGAGACACAAGTGCTTCAGGTGGGGCTGGAGATGACTGCCCTGGGTCGTGATCAAAGCAGGAAGCCCACCAGGTGACCATGCATGCCCCTGGTGGACACATGACCCTGTGGGCTTTCCTGTTTACAGTGATGGGGTGTTTGGGGCCAGTTTTACAACAGTAACAGCAACTAGACCTAAAAGTAGAAGACTCTGCTTGATATGTGAATTGGTCACGCTGTAAATAATGAGTTCCTGCAGACAGTTCCATGGAGCTCAGCAACATTACTTCGGGAAACTAAATACAGTGAAACCCTAAACACAATAAAACAATGACAGAGGCACAGGACAGTGCCTGGTAGCACAGAATCCAGGAGCTAAACAGTATCCATCAGTCCCTGTTGTCTACTTAATGTAATATTTCCACGTTTACCATAATAGGTTGAGTGGATGTGATGGCAACTGCATAATCAATTTGAGCTCTAGTACTTAATAGAATGTTGCAACAGTGAAATTTGATGGCTTCTTGATTTGGAGTAGGACAGAACAAATTGACAGAATGATGAAATATTCAAAAGCCATGTCTCATTTTGGTGATGCCTCCCTGGGTGCAATGCTAGTGGCTATAAAGAACAACTGGGATATACTGACTGCAAACCTCTAGCCTTTAAATATTTGCGGGTGTTGGGATATTTCCAGGTGGAGAATTTGCTCTGCTCAGCTTTGGTAGCTGATGGAGGGATGCTGCACAATGATTCTGATAAATCGCTCCACACCAGACAAGAGGTCGGCACTGTCTTGTCTATAGATGATCGGTAGGTTGAGACTGTTAGAATGATGGCTGCTGAAGGAGAGCATCAAGAGAATATGATGTATCCAGTACGTGATGCTACTTTCAGAGACAGTGCAATGGGGCAAAATGAAGATCCACGGGCCCAGGTACTAAACATCAAGCAAAATTCATCAGCTAATGCAAATCTGAAGCTTGGACTGGGAACCCTACAGGTACCAGAAGAGATTTGCTGCATTCCACAGAATACCAGGCCATTAACAGCTAAACAGATCCCGAAAGAGTATAAAGATATTTTCACAGGCTTTGGAGGTCTTCTTGTTGAATGTCATTTCAAAGTAAGTAATTCAGCTTTCCCATAAGTCCAGCCTGAAAGATTAAAAAATAAAAGTTAAAGAAATAATCAAGGAAGTGACAACTCTGACAGAATGAATTTAGCAACTTGGTAGAGCTGTGAGCCAACCAAGAAAGCTGAGAGTATGCATAGATCCAAAGATCTCATGAATCTTTGAAGAGACCACACTGCATTTGATAGATGAAGTATAATGTGAGATGTGAATTTGTCCACTTCATCATCAAAAATAGAAAAGCAGCACGTTATTTAAACAGAGAAAGAAACTTAAAGGTACAGAGGGATCTGGATTTCCTGATACATGAATCACAACAAGGGTGATTAAGAATTCAAATGGAATTTCCCCAATGGGAATTAGCATAAAATTAGGGAGTATTTATTTTATTTAATGTGTTTAATGGCCACAAATTGAAATAAAAGCATTTAAAACAAACATTTAGAGATTGCTTAACTACAGAAAGCCAATTAAGGGCTCTTGTGGCTTAGTGGCTGTGTCCCTACCTCTGAGCCAGGAGGCCTGAGTTCAAGTTCCACCTGCTCCAGAGATATGTAATAACATCTCTTAAACAAGTTGATTAGGAAAGTATCTGTAGCTGGCATATTATCTACAAATGCATTTCATCAAACATGTCTCTTAAAGTTTGCAAATACCATCATTTGTCGTTAAAAGTTTCCTAAATTACCTACTGTACATGTTTCATAAATAAAAATGTTCATTCATGAACAACACTGTATAAATTCTAGTCTATCCCACTTCCATCAGTCTCTGAAAATACACTTGATCCATTATTTCTATAGCATTCAGTGTTTATATTGACATGCTGAGAGTTGTTGTTGTCATCGTTGTCAGCTTGCCTGGTAACCACACATTCCTGCACTTATTACTTCATTTATCTTTCAAATTCGATGACTTTGCTAGATTAAAGACTTCCACAGCATGTTGAGTTGTCATTGCTAGTTTTTTAATCCAACTAAAAGTTGCTTCTTGTTCTGTGCCACAGTACCATTCCATATACTTACAAGTGAGTTTACATAGAGGTTCACATCCTGATATTAAATTAGGCAAGAACTTTGCAAATTAATCATGAATCCAACAAATTGTCGCACCACTAGTCTACTCTAGCTCTGACCTTGTCAGGATCCAGATGAAATTCTTTTGCTATCAATGTGACTTATGTATTTGACTTCAGGCATTTTCAATTATACCATTTTCTTCTTGTTTAATTCTTTGCTGTTATCATGTTTTATTATTCTACTATTCTGTGATAGCTGACACTTCTATTTTCACTTGCTTATCACTGACTGCCAGATCCTCAGTGTGAAATTTCTTGACCTTCTTACTTTTTCTTCAATTTCTTTAAGACCTGCTGGGACCATTGCATTGCTAATTCCTCTATCTTGTCTTTCAAGTTGGACTTGAGCGAACTTGGAATGCTCATCAACAGATCTAGATTTATAAAGTCATACAATCATAGAATTCTACAGAAAGAGACCTTCTGGTCCAACTCATCCATGCCAACCAGATGTCCTAAACTGATCCAGTCCCATTTGCCACTATATGACCCATATCCCTCTAAACTCTTACAAGGAATCTGGATAAGTACGTAAATAGTAAGTGCTGTAATTGTTCCAGCCTCCAGCACCACCTCTGGCAGCTCATTTCATATACGCACCACCCACTGCATGAAAATGTTACTCCTCAGGCCCCTTTCTAAATCTTTCCCCTCTCATCTTAAACTTATGCCCTCTCGTTTTGGACTCCCCTACCCAGGGAAAATGACCTTGGCTATTCACCCTATCCATGCCCCTCATGATTTTATAAACTTCTACAAAGTCACCCTTCAGCTTCAAATCCTCCAGGAGAAAAAAATTGCTGTCTATTCAACCTCTCCAATTCTTCAATCCTGATAACATCCTTTTAAATATTTTCTGAACCCTTAACAACATCTTTCCTAAAGCAGGGAGATCAGAATTGAACACATTATTCCAAAAGTGGCCTAATTTCCTATACAGCTGCAACGTGCTATCCCAACTCCTATACCTAATTCACTGACCAATGAAGGCAAGTGTACCAAATGCCTCCTTCACCACCCTGTCTATCTGCAACTCCATTTTCAAGGAAATATGCACTTGCACCCCGAGGTCTCTTTGTTCAGTAAAACTCCCCAGGGCCCAACCATTAAATCTATAAGTCCTGCCCTGGTTTGCCTTACCAAAATGCAGCACCCCACATTTATCTAAATTAAACTCCATCTGCCACTCCTTGGCCCATTGGCCCATTTGATCAAAATCCTGTTGCATGCTGAGATAGCCTCCTTCAGTCTCCACTACACCACCAGTTTTGTTGTTGGCCTCGTACTCTTAGCTACTTTGAGATGATGTTCAATAGGAAGACATCCAAGACCAGTAATAACATCTTTGTAACCTTCTAGCATCTGTTCAATGGCTTAATGGTCTGTGAAACACTGCAAGTCTCTTCTGGCATGTGTAGAGTTACCAATCCAAAACTTAAAACTTGATTCAGCTGAGATGGGTAGATCTTGCTAAATGTCTACTGTATGAAATTCCAGATTTTCATCTTTCATTTGGCTCTCTGCATCATTTGTCCTCTTGGGATCGGTATTGTCCCAGCTTTGAAACTCAACCTTCCCTTACCTGCCATGTCACATTTCTTCGTGTCCTCCACAAAATTTGTATGTGCCTTCAGGACTTGATCTTTCTAACAGCTCTTCTGCAAATATTTATCATTTTTATCCAACATGCTTAATTTATTGGCCCTGCAGTGTCTCTCAATATAATCCAAAACCTCATCTGTTCTAACATGAACAGACTGTAAATGACAACCTCAGAATCTCTGCAGTGTTGATAGCTGTCTTCAGAGTACATTTCTCCTCTTGCCGTAGACATGTTTTCACAGTAGAATCTTTTCTTTATCTTCGTTAGTCAATTCTATCTCTGATAAGATCATCTTACAGTCATCAGACTTACATACGCCATCATGTACTGATCTCCATCTCCCCTTGAACTTTGATGTTGAACAAATGTACAAGTAACATTTAATTTGGGTCCAAAGTATGTCTTCAACACACCTAGATTGTAGAACATTTTAACACACACTGATAAAAGGGTTGTGACTCTCATTCAATCTTTTTATTTAATTCCTTAACTACTTCATGGCTATCCCATTAAGATTGAAACAAATTCCAATTCTGCCACATATCTCCTTCCTGCTCAACAGCAGCAGGGAATGTAACATTCACAACAATCCTGACTCACCCAGCACTTCTAAGTTGTACACTGAAGTTTCAATCCTTCCTTGCTGCAGGGGGCCAACGAGTCTATTCTTGCTCCTAATTCTTGTGTTCTTGTTCTTGAGCAGGAAGTGACTGAAAACTTGCTTGTAGACAAGGCGTATCTTTGCATCAACAATTTCAAGTGAATTTTGAAGTAACATTCACCTGTTAATTAATGTTTGAATTACACTGATTTTAGTTGGTCTTGTTACTTTTTTAACAAGATGATGAGACTATGCAGGGACTGTAACAAAATGTAGTAAAGAGAGGTGTGTTTTCTGAGGAAAGGCAGGATTGATGCAGCAGATTTTTTAACTAGGTTTTTTTATCCTTGTCTGAGACCCACAATAAGATGTAAATTTAGTCCAATGCAACATCATTTGATCTTTAGGTTGGAAAGGATGATGAAGGTAGATATCACATCACATGCTTGAAGAATAGCAATTGAAAAGAAAGAAAGCAGGACATTTTAAAATTATTATTATTTAATCTGTACTTCATTTAAAAAAACAACAATAAAAGTTTTCTGCAGGACTAAAAACTAAGATCTTACAAAAGGCTTCCAACCTGGGAAAACCAAGAATGACTTTCCATTGTGTGCACTATCTCCCTCTGACTCATGCATGAAAGTCAAAACCTGTGATAGTTCAGTCAACACAAAAGCTAAGCTTTTCTTTATAAATTACAGGTTCAGTACATCTAGAAATTGAGTGGCTGCCAAATAGATGTCCAGTGGAGATGCTGTCATGTTGAGTGATACTTTCAAAGATATAATTTTATTACAAATTCCTTCAACAAGATAAAAACTGGGAACATATTTAAAATAACAAGCATGGGGCTGGATGAACACAGCAGGTCAAGCAGCATCATAGGAGCAGGAAAACTTGACGTTTCGGGCCTAGACCCTTCATCAGAAATGGGGGAGGGGAACCTGGACCATCTCCTACACTTCTCTCTCCTTCCTGGACCTCTCTGTCTCCATCTCGGGTAACCACCTAGAAACCAATGTACATTTCAAGCCCACTGACTCCCACAGCTACCTGGAATACACCTCCTCCCACCCACCTTCCTGCAAAAATGCCATCCCCTATTCCCAATTCCTTCGCCTCCGCCGCATCTGCTCGAAGGATGAGACATTCCACTCCCGTACATCTCAAATGTCCTCATTCTTCAAGGGCCGCAACTTCCCCCCAACAGTGGTCGAGAACGCCCTCGACCGTGTCTCCTGCATTTCCCGTAACACATCCCTCATGCCCCGTCCCCGCAATAATAACCAAAAAAGAATCCCCCTTGTCCTCACGTACCACCCCACCAACCTCCGGATCCAACGCATCATCCTCCGACACTTCCGCCATCTGCAATCAGACCCCACCACCAAAGACATCTTTCCCTCCCCACCCTTATCTGCTTTCCGGAGGGACAACTCCCTCCGGAACTCCCTTGTCCGCTCCACACTCCCCTCCAGCCCCACCACACCCGGCACTTTTCCCTGCAACCGCAGGAAGTGCGACACCTGCCCCCACACCTCCTCCCTCACCCCAATCCCAGGCCCCAAGAAGACATTCCACATCAGGCAGATGTTCACCTGCACATCTGCCAATGTGGTATACTGCATCCGCTGTAGCCGTTGTGGCTTCCTCTACATCGGGGAAACCAAGCGGCGGCTTGGGGACTGCTTTGCAGAACACCTGCGCTCAGTTCGCAACAAACAACTGCACCTCCCAGTCGCGAACCATTTCAACTCACCCTCCCATTCCTCAGACGACATGTCCATCCTGGGCCTCCTGCAATGCCACAGTGATGCCACCCGAAGGCTGCAGGAACAGCAAATCATATTCAGCCTGGGAACCCTGCAGCCCAATGGTATCAATGTGGATTTCACAA
>JAHRHZ010000021.1:36699648-36714086 GCA_024137785.1 Ginglymostoma cirratum
TAGGCCCGAAACGTCAAGTTTTCCTGCTCCTATGATGCTGCTTGGCCTGCTGTGTTCATCCAGCCCCATGCTTGTTATCTCGGATTCTCCAGCATCTGCAGTACCTTTTATCTGTAACATATTTAAAACATGGGTGTAAAAAAAAAGTCACTTCATGAGTTAAAGAGGATTTTTGTCTCGATGGTCCTCAGGTTTTTTTTTCAGTTTCTTTTTAACTCTCCCAGGTGATTTAGTGGTTGGTTTGTGGGAGCCAAGGGGCAGGAGAGAGCAAGTGTTGACGGCAGCAAAGAGATAGTGAATCTGTAAAAATCTCACTATAACCTAACAGGACAGGCTCTAGAAGCCAATTCATTTTTACTTGCCTTTCAATTGGTTATGTTTATGGTTTTGTTGTATTGCTTTTCCCTTTGTAACCTCTTTTCCCTATTTTCATTGTCTTAAATTTTAACAAGTGTTTACCTAACTAATAAACTCCATTCCAAGTTCTGTCCTTGTTTCTATTAGGTTAAGTTTGAAAGGTTCAGCTTGTTTGCATGCTTCAGCCTTTCTGTTTGCATTATCCGTTTTTGAAGTAGCACTAACTTTGTTTTCAAGCAGAACAGGTTATCTTCCATGGAAAGTTGGGTTTATATTGTCAGGCAGATTTTTTTTTCATTTGCTTTCAGGAAATGAACTATTTCCTATTTTTTGTCCATTGTTAGTTGCTGAGAGCATTGAATCTATTACCTTGTGCACATCGTGGTAGAGTTTGTACCTAGTAGAGATTGTAGCTCCCCTTTCCTGAAGGACATTTGACTAAGTTGTGATTTTATAATAATCTGACATCTTTCATGGATATTTTATATGATCCTTGTCCACAAATGACTAGTTGTATTATTTATGTAAACTTTGTAACTTACTACAATAGGGTTTGAACTTATTCTCCGGATTGCATTTGTACAGTAAGCAACAGTGTATTTGTCAAATATATTTCCATATGATACAGTAACTTTTTCATTAACTCAAGGGATATGGGCATCTCTGGCTAAGCCAGCATTTATTGCCCATCCCTAATTGCCCGGAGGGCAGTTAAGAGTCAACCAAATTTCTGTGGGTCTGGAGTCACATGTCAGCCAGACCAGGTAAGGATGGATATTAGTGAACCAGACAAGTTTTTCGGACAATCAGTAATAGTTTCATGCTCATCATTAGACTCTTAATTCCAGCTTTTTTATTGAATTCAAATTCCACAATCTACCATGGCAAGATTTGAACCCCGATCCCCAGAACATTAGTCGAGTTTCTAGATTAATAGTCTAGCAATTAATACTACTAGGCCATAGCCTACCCATAATTGCATAGCAATCACAAATAATTACATACTAAATAATTTATTCATGATAATCTGATTATTAATACATTGACTTCCTTCCATGTAAAATGTAAAAGAGTGGGCAGATATTTTGCAACCCATGTAATGCATTCACCTGGCAATGCAATAGAACTGGCCACTAATATTGTTATAATTGTTTTAATAATTTAAGCTATGAGTGAAGTTAACAAGTTACAATTAAATGCAAAATATCTGTTTCTTAGCTCATTTATATCTGACCATTATGAATCCACATGAGAAATCTAACAGTAATTTAAGATCCTTGGTGTTTTAGAAATAAAATAAACAATGTTGCCGAATGTGATGTGGGAATTGGTTTCTGGAATTATTGTGAAGCCAAGTATGACCTTTGCCTCTTGACAATCGACTTGGTTGGAATCTATGGCAGGAAAATCTACTTCAAAAGAGGACCAGAATGTGCTGTGCAGTCACAATATGCTCGAACAAGGATATACTGTGAGTATATGTCTCTGTATGTACACAGTTGAGCCCACAAAGCACTTGCGTCTTAAAAGAGACTTCGCTTTGCTTGCCTGGGTGCTGAATTATAAAATTGTTTTAACTCCAGCAATATAAATTACAAATAATTTTCAATAATCCTTGCAACATAAACCTCACTTTGAGAACAGGATCATTCAATGCTAATTAGGAATTGGGCAGATTCAGATGGTTCTGGATAAAGAACAAATAGATTAAGTTATTTGTTGAGAGCAAAGTGTTTTTAGATGATCAGGAAGTTTTTTTTGTTATCTGGATGCGGATGATACTAGTGAGGTACCATTTATTGTCTATGAACTATCCTGCATTTCAATCTAGATATGTGTTATATTTAATGAATTAAATGTACTTAATTGTGAGGGTAAATGGAGTTTATATTTTAATTATTTTAGACCAGTACCCAAGTGACAGTGCAGTGCACTATATCATTGGTTAGTGGCATATGGGTTCATATCCCCTTTAGTGCAATCTGATTCCTGTGCCATTGTGAAGATATGGAGAAGTGATCTGACCTTTCTACATCGAAGAAACTCATAAAGCATGTCACATCAAGTAACATGTTTTTTGTACATCTTCTGTTTGCAAGAAAAGATGAGGTTTTGGTAGAGGTCTGGAAAATCTTTCAGCAATCGGTTGATTTCAACAACTAACATCTAGGAATCTGTGCACATTTATTGTTTAATGCAATTGGAATCTGGCAGTGTCTAGTAACTTGAACAATCATGAGAAAAGAGTTTGAACCATTACAAACGCAGCAGATTTATTTTTGTTCTGTATATCAGAGTCCACAACTCCATACATATGGCATGCTAAGGGTTTCTTGCATTCTGCCTTATCCCACCTTCCTTCACCCTAACCATCTGTTTACATTTATGCTTTCAGTTAGACATCATAGAAGATATCATAGAATCCCTACAGTGTGGAAACAGGGCCTTCAGTCCAACAAGTCCACACTGATCCTCAGACCATCCCACCTAGGCCCAACCCCCTATAACCCCCACTAATCTACACATCCCTGAACACTATGGGCAATTTAGCATGGCCAATCCACCTAGCCTGCACATCTTTGGACTGCGGGAGGAAACCAGAGCACCCAGAGGAAACGCAAGCAGACATAGCGAGAATGTGCAAACTCCACACAGACAATCGCCCAAGGGTGGAATCAAACCCAGGTTCCTGGTGCTGTGAGGCAGCAGTGC
Organism: Ginglymostoma cirratum; assembly: GCA_024137785.1. Taxonomy (NCBI): domain Eukaryota; kingdom Metazoa; phylum Chordata; class Chondrichthyes; order Orectolobiformes; family Ginglymostomatidae; genus Ginglymostoma; species Ginglymostoma cirratum. Next base: position 36,702,718 of record JAHRHZ010000021.1, read on the forward strand.
TGACCATTGAACCATCATGCCACCCCCAAGTTCAGGATAACTCCTCTGGGCTCTGAGGAACTTGGAATGAGAGTGAAAAGATCCAGTTAGCGTGGTCCACATAGGTAGAAAGAAGTTCTGTTAAGGGGTTATGAGCAGCTAGAGGCTAAATTGAAAAGCAGAACCAAAGAGGGAATAATCTCTGGATTATGAGCTAATTGGCGCAGGGTCAAGAATGTTAAAGAGGTAAATGCATGGCTCAAAGATTGGCGTGGGAGAAAAGGGTGCAAATTCTTAGGACATTGACGCCAGCAGAGGGGAAGGAGGGAGATGTTCCAATGGGAGAGGCTCCACCTGAAGCATGCTGGGACCAGAGTCATGGAAAATTGCATAACTAGGGGTGTGGATGGGGCTTTTATAGTGGGGGAGAGTGGGTTCAGTTGCATGGAACATTATGGAAAAATGTTAAGGGCAGGGATGGGGTTGCTCAGAAAAGGCTATTAAAGTTTCCAGAACAAATAATAGGACATAGTATGGAGTAGGTCAGGCATCTAATTCCAGGCACAGCAGATAAGGGGACAACTCTGAGATTGCGGGGAGGGCAGTCAACACAGGACTGGGGCGTATTGTACATAAATGCACACAGTAAAGGAAACAAGGAAAATGAGCTTGTAGCACAGATTGAAATTGGCAGGTATGATATTGTAGGTATCACAACGATGTGTCTACAAGGGGATCAGGGCTGGGAACTAAATTTCCAAGGATACAATCTATTAAAAGAACAGGCAGATGGGCAAAAAGAGGTGGAGTTCGTTTGTTAGTAAGAAGTGAAATTGTATTGAAAGCAAGAAACGATGTAGAGACAGAAGGTGTAGAATCTTTATGGGTAGAGTTGAGGAACCACAAAGGATAAAAAGACCTGATGAGAGTTGTGAGCAAGCCTCCTAGCAGTAGTCAGGCTTTGGGAAATAGAAAATGCATGTAAAGAAAAGCACCATTACAATAATGATCATGGGGGACTTCAACATGCAGGTGGACTGGGAATATCAGATTGGTAGTGATCTCAAGAAAAGGAATTCCTGGAATGTCTGAGATAACAAGGTGTAGAGCTGGATGAATACAGCAGGCCAAACAGCATCAGGGGAGCAGGAAGGCTGACGTTTCGGGTCTAGACCCTTCTTCCCTTTCCCCTTCCCCTTCCCCATTTCTGAATAAGTGTCTACACCCGAAATGTCAGCTTTCCTGCTCCTCTGATGCTGTTTGGCCTGCTGTGTCCATCCAGCTCTACACCTTGTTATCTCAGATGCTCCAGCATCTGCAGTTCCTACTATCCCTGGAATGTCTGAGATGTTTTGTTGGAGCAGCTTGTAGCAGGCCCAACAAGGGATCTTGATTTGGTGATATGTAATAAGGCAGACCTGATTAGATAGCTTATGGTGAAGGAGCCACTAGGTGGAAGTGACCACAATATGAAAGAATTTACCCTGCAGTTTGACAGAGAGAAGATAGAATCAGATGTAATGGTATTACAATTAAGTAAAGATAATACAAAGATATGAGGGAGCAGCAGTGGCAGGAGTTTCTGGGGGTAATTTGGGAGGCACAGCAGAAATTTATCCCAAGGAAGAAAAACCTTATTGAGGGGAGGATGAAGCAACCATGGCTGACAAGGAAAGTTAGGGACAGCATAAAAGCAAAAGAGAAAGCTTACAATGTAATGAAGATTAGTGCAACGCCAGAGGATTGGGAAGCCTTTAAAAATCAGCACAGGATAAATAAATAAAGGGATGAAGATGAAATATGAGGGTAAGCTAGCCAGTAATATAAAAGGAGATTGCAAGAGTTTTTTTTAGATATCTAAAGGGTAAGAAAGAGGCAAGAGTGGACATTGAACCACTGGAAAATGATGCTAGAGAAGTAGGAACCAGGAACAAAGAAATTGCAGAGGAACTGAATGGATACTTTGCATTCGTTTTTACATTGGAACATATCAGCAGCATATCAGAACTTCAGCAGAGTCAGGGGCAGAGGTAAGTGTAGTGGCCATCACTAAGGAGAAGTTACTGGAGAAGCTGAAAGTCTGAAGATGGATAAATCATCAGGACAAGATGGACTATATCCCAGAACTCTAAAGGAGATAGCTGAGGGAATTGGAGCGACATTGATGGACTGGAGTCAGAGAGGGTCCCGGAGGACTGGAAAATTGCTAATTAACACACTTGTTTAAGAGGGGAGCGAGGCAGAAGACAGGAAACTATAGGCCAGTTAGCCTGACCTTGGTCTTTTGTAAGATTTTAGAGTCCATTTTTAAGGATGCGATTGTGGAGTACATGGAACTGCATGGGAAAATAGGACAGAGTCAATATGGTTTCCTGAGGGTAGGTCATGCCTGACAAGGAATTAATTGATGAGCAGCTAGACAAAGAGGAGCCAGAGAACATGATCTGAAGAAGGGTCTAGGCCTGAAACATCAGCCTTCCTGCTCCTCTGCTGCTTGGCATGCTGTGTTCATCCAGCTGTACACCTTGTTATATCAGAGAACATGATCTGTTTGGATTTCCAGAAGGCCTTTGACAAGGTGCCACTCAGAAAGCTGTGTAGCAGCCTGTGACTGCTTAAGTGAAATAAAAATCCTTAAAAAGGGAGGCCAGAAATATAGGCACAGCAACTGAAATAAACAGGGCATCAAAATTGGTCAAAATGTAATGTATGCTAGGAATGTCTGAGCCTCTTGCAAGAGACATTTCTGCCTCGGGGCAAGTCCTTGCGAGACCCAAGTTCAGACAATTGAAATCAGAGAGGCACCAGAACACATCAGGCAATGTGAAAGGGCGATTCAGTCCTTCCTGACAAACAACACTAGATGCGTGGGGCAGGCTTGCCTGAGTAAGACAAAAGACTAGGTGTATATTCTGGGATAAAACCAGACATCCAGGTCCCAAGAGCAGACACATCAAAGAGGTCACTGTTAAGCAAGCCATCGACAGCCATTAGCAGCATTTTAAGGTGATGAAGCCAATTAATTCGATACCTCTGATTGGTCAAGTCTTGGAAAGTTCTGGAAGGTGACCAGAAGGGTATAAGAACCCAGCCTGACAGGGCTCAGGGATTCATTCCCCATTCCCCCAAATCCCCCACCCTCCCCAGCCAACCGAGAAGCACATCAGGATACATCAGTGACAGAAGCAGCTTGCCTTTCTGACCAGAGAGAGAAAGAGACAGTCAACCTGTGTAAAGAGGAACAGACTGAACAATTTGTCAGACCAATAAAGTAACAAGTATGTGGGAAGTATTTCAAGTTTCTAAAGAATCGGATAGTTAGCAATAGAGTTGTTAAAAGTCTAAAATTTAACTCTTAACTTTTGTTATCTTCAAATAAAATTGTGACCTGGTTCACTGACTGCGGACTCGTGTTGTGTAGCCCTTTCCTGATCCATGCTAAGGTACCTGGGTAAACTAATATTGCGTACACTAGTCGAGGAGTCTGTAGAGCCTTAGAGATACCCAGACAACAGCTGCAAAATAAGATAAGAAGCCGTGGTATTATAGGACAAGATACTGGTACAGATAGAGGATTAGCCAACTGGCAGTGGGCAGAGAGTGGGGATAAAGGGGTCTTTTTCACGACAACAGCTGGTGACTAGTCGAGTTCCATAGGTGCCAGTGCTGGGACCACAACTTTTCATGTTATACATTAACGGTCTGGATGGAGGAACTGGGGGCAGTGTTGCTAAGTTTGCAGATCGCACAAAGTTAGATGGAGGGATAGATAATGTTGAAGAAATAGGGAAGCTGCAGAAGGACTGAACAGCCGAGGTGAGTGAGGAAAATGGTGGCAGCTGGAATACAATGTTGGCAAGTATGAAGTTATGCACTTTGGGAGGCTAAGAATAGAGGTGTAGACTATTTTCTTAACAAGGAAAGGCTTTGGAAATCTGAAGTACAAAGGGATTTTTGAGTCCTAGTTCAGGTTTCTCTTTAGGTTAATATGCAGGGTCAGTTGGCAGTTAGAAAGGCAAATTCAATGTTAGCATTCATTTCAAGAATGCAAGAGCATGTATTGCTGAGGCTGTACAAAGTTCTGGTCAGATTGCATTTATAATATTGAGAGCAGTTTTGGTCTGTATTAAGAAGTCTGGTGTTGCAGAGATTCCGTAGGAGGTTACCAAGAATGATCCCATGGATGCAGGGCTCAAGAAATGATGTTTTCCATTACTGTATTTTCAGCAAAAGCTCGGAATGGAAAGGTGGGGAATTGTAAAGTAATGGTGATATGGAAATGTTTTCCAAGGAACCACAGTCTGATTTAGTAATTCATTGAATGACTGAAAAAAATCTGAAGAAGGGTCCCGACCTGAAACGTCAGGTTTCTTGATCCTCTGGCGCTCCCAGGCCCGCTCCAATCCCCTCGTTGGTGTTTTTGTATCAGTTCTGTTTCTGACCACCAGGTGGCAGTTTTCAACATTGTGTGGATCATTACATTTTCCCCTGTCTCCAGTATTTAGCATTTAACCACAAAACTCAAGGGAATAATTTTAATTGAATGACGTTTACATTATATCTTATCGTTTAGTATAAAATTAATCATCTAAGGTGGCACAGACCTGGGATTAATCTGGAGACCTTGTGGGGCTAAATGCCTCAACTGTTAATTTAATACAAGTTCTGAATCATGAACACTGGAATTTTGGTTAGGATGTCCCACTGTAACCTCAGCATTGGCGGAATTCCTAGAAATGACACAAACAACTTTCTAAAAAGCAAAACAGTGTTTTCCTTTGTTATTGATCTTCTTATCCAATTATTCAATAATTTTCACAAAACAATGATCATGTTGAGCCGTTTCTATGAAAGAAAGTCTGTACTGTGTAACTGCTGATTATTATCAGTAACAACTTCTGGATAAAACTATAGTCAAATAATCTGTCTTCATACATTTTGTCAAAAAGCAAAAGTCTGAGTTGCATAGTCTGATGTTTCTGTTACTGAGTAATCATAAACCTATTGCCATCATGACTCCCCAATCCCTCTTCCGTAGCTACACTGGCCCTAAACCCCATCTCTTCCTCCGTTACATTGATGACTATATCGGTGCCGCCTCGTGCTCCCACGAGGAGCACGAACAGTTCATCCACTTCACCAACACCTTCCACCCCAACCTGATGTTCACCTGGACCATCTCTAATACCTCTCTCTCCTTCCTGGACCTCTCTGTCTCCATCTCTGGCAACCACCTAGAAACCGATATCCATTTCAAGCCCACTGACTCCCATAGCTACCTAGAATACACCTCCTCCCACCCACCCTCCTACAAAACTGCCATCCCCTATTCCCAATTAATTCGCCGCCGCTGCCACATCTGCTCCTGAGATGACGCATTCCACTCCCGTACATCCCAGACGTCCTCGTTTTTCAAGGACCGCAACGTGCCCCCTCAGTGGTCGAGAACGCCCTCAACCGTGTCTCCCGCATTTCCCACAACTCATCCCTCACACCCCCTCCCCGCAACAACAACCAAAACAGAATCCCCCTCGTCCTCACGTACCACCCCACCAATCTCCGGATCCAACGCATCATCCTCCGACACTTCCGCCATCTGCAATCCGACCCTACCACCAAAGATATTTTTCCCTCCCCACCCTTATCTGCTTTCCGGAGGAACCAGGCTCTCTGTGACTCCCTTGTCCGCTCCACACTCCCCTCCAGCCCCACCACACCCGGCACTTTTCCCTGCAACCGCAGGAAGTGCTACACCTGCCCCTACACCTCCCCCCTCACCCCCATCCCAGACCCCAAGAAGACTTTCCACATCAAGCAGATGTTCACCTGCACATCTGCTAATGTGGTTTACTGCATCCACGGTTCCCGTTGTGGCCTCCTCTACATCAGGGAAACCAAGCTGAGGCTTGGGGACCGCTTTGCAGAACACCTACACTCGGTTCGCACTAAACAACTGCACCTCCCAGTTGCGAACCATTTCAACATCCCCCTCCCATTCCTCAGACGACATGTCCATCCTGGGCCTCCTGCAGTGCCACAACGATGCTACCTGAAGGCTCCAGGAACAGCAACTCATATTCAGCTTGGGAACCCTGCAGCCCAATGATATCAATGTGGACTTCACAAGCTTCAAAATCTCCCCTCCCCCTACCGCATCCCAAAACCATCCCTGCCTCCCTAACCTGTCCCTCCTCCCACCTTAAGACCCAGCCCCAACTCCTACCTACCAACCTCATCCCGCACCTTTGACCTGTCTGTCCTCCCTGGACTCAGCTATCTCCTCCCTACCTCCCCATCTACACTCGCCTTTACTGGCTCCATCCCCACATCTTTGACCTGTCTGTCTCCTCTCCACCTATCTTCTCCTCTATTCATCTTCAATCTGCCTCCCCCTGTCTCCCTATTTATTTCAGAAATCCCTTCCCCTCCCCCATTTCTGAAGAAGGGTCTAGGCCCGAAACGTCAGCCTTCCTGCTCCTCTGATGCTGCTTGGCCTGCTGTGTTCATCCAGCTCTACACCTTGTTATCTCAGATTCTCCAGCATCCGCAGTTCCTACTATCTCTGCCATCATGACTGTTTCCATTTCATAATTTCAGTTAAACCACATGAGTAGATTCTAAATATGTGTTACCAAGTGAAATGGAATAAAATCAAATCAAAATTAGAATAATAGAATTTTACAGTTAAGGAGGCTGTTTGAGACATTGGACCTGTTCTTCACTCTAAATGAGAGTCTCTTAGACCCTTTCCTCTAATCCAATAATTTTTACGAAATAATTTACTTCTCCACATCCCTTTCAAAACATTAAGGATTCTGCTTCTATCATTTTTTTCATTTAAAATATTCTGGGACAATTTCATTTGCTGTGAGTATCGGATGAGTTTTCCATTTGCCCTGCCCAGTGAAACAAACACAAGGCCAAATTAATGTTGGTCATTTCGCCTTATTTAAACATCAGTGCCAAGTAGTCTGTGCTACAGTTGATAGGAATCTCACCATTTGGTTGGGAAAATATCAAATGGGGTCTTTGGGTGAGTTACTGGATGGAAGATATAACCCTTCTGCAATTTATGATATGCTTCCATAGATTTGCAGTTCCTTTTTAATTCTTTGATTCTCACTAAATTCATTCAGCTTGTCCCTCACCTCCCATACCATCAAGAATTTCTAGTGTTTTATTGAATCTCTAACAGTTTTCTTCATTTTGTATTCTCCCCTCTGTTTAACAGTGTTCAGTTTAAGGCTATGCATTTTTACTCCCAGGCCAGCCTTGTATCAGAAAGCTGAGGAATTTATTTCTGCATTATCTCTCCAATACAAATATATCTCCCTTATCATACGATTCATGTACTAAGAAACATTTAATAGCAATTGCAATTCTTACATAATTACCACTGAAGCACTGCTATTTTATCAACTTCTAAAGCCTATTTGCAGAACTTTACTCAGTTCCTTCTCAGGTTCCAACATGATCCATAATGATGATTTGCACCAAGGTCACATACACACCCATGTTGTCATCAAACAAATTATGTGGTGCAACATGAACAACGCTAATAAAAATGATACCGCTGATGTCATTCTTTTGATTTGTTCAAATTTTAGTTCCATAGATCAATACTTAGAGCGCTACAGCCTAGAGAAATGGTTTTTAAAATTCTCCAATAAATAAAACAACGATCCACATTGCTCAGAATGGATTCTCAAACATCTTTGCCTCTCACTTTAAAATGCTTCACACGTTCAGATCTCTATGGTTCAAAATGAGGTTTCAAATATTGCAAAGACATATTTCACTGTAGCACAACAAGATTAAATATACAGGTATTGTTGAAGAACCTTCATTATATTTATTTGGAAGCATTTGCATCAGTCAAAAAGCCAAAGCTGTTGCTATTAAATGAAACAAGCTATAAATTACACCTGCAGTCTTCAGGTGCTACAGTCTTAGTGTGTGTTGCTAGGTGCCAGAGGACAATGTGTTTAAAGTCATTTTTGGTTGGAGTTAGAATTTTCAAAACATTTTGAGAAACTGCTTGATATGTCACTTAGGCAATTGATTTGCATGAAAACTAATGTGCTTCTTTACTGTTTCAGAGACAGTCTCTTCTGTCTCAGTATGTCACATGTCCTTTTGCCCCACCCTGCAGGTTTTTTCGCTGCAATGAATTTTAAATGATTATATTAGCTGCTTATCTTTTGTTTCTACTAAGGCCACGAAAAAAGTTTATCATTCCAGGAAAATTTACAGATCATTGTGCTATTTGGCTAGTTATCAACCTGCATTGGCTAAGTGTAAATTCACCAGATATCTATGAAAAGTCTGGAAACTGAGTTGGGGCTCAGCCTGGCTTCACTGTAAGTCCATTACATCACTGGGTGCATGGCCAGGGAAAGTGAATTACTGGGCAAAGAGTCTACAAGGTACAAGGTACAAGGTAGTTGGAGGTCTGAGAAAATAGACACATTAGTCACCTGGCTAACAAATACAGAACTTGTTTGAGGCCTAGGCCATGACCCTGGACAGAACGAGGCTACAAGCGTCGTGAATGAACTATCACTCAGTGTAATGTGCCCAGTTCCAATTTGTTCACAACACTTGCACCAGCACAACATAAGGTGCTGGTCAGTTTTGCTTCTTTCAACCCTCTCCCCAGTCTGGCAGGTACAGGAAAGTTTACTCTTTGTTTCTGCAGGCAGTTGTCAAAGTTATTTTAAATTAGGCAATCTTAATACGAGATTCATCACTTGTGTTTCCAGTTTGCAAACATGGATGATGCAGGTCAGACAGTTTTTATTGCACATCCAAAATTGAAAGCCAAACTAGATAGTGTCTGACTGGATTATCCTATAGGCCCATACTGGATAAGCCTTGCATGCTTCCTTCTCTGAATAAAGTTAGTTAACCAGTTGGGTTTTATGCAGTCCTGAAGTTTTTGTGTATTTTGCAGGGGTTGCCACAACTTCTAAGATTTATTGAATTTAATTCTACAATTTGCAATGATGAGATTAGTCCTCTAGATTGATAATAATAGGTTATAGGATAATTATAGGATAATAGGCTATTCTATCTCTTTTTCCAAAGGGAAATGTAATCAACAATAAACTGTAGAAAAACTCACTATAATACAACAATGAATTACTATTTTTCCCAAACAGATGTGTATTTTGTTATGAGAATTATTTCTATTGTTTTGTATGAATGACACAAAAGCTTGAAGGAACCTCAACCCGAGCTACAGATCTTCATTAAAACATTAAATGACATAAAAGCTTTTTAACGAATCTCAAATTTACATTGCTGAATAAGTTTATATGACATTACTGCAGGCAGTCAGGAGATTAATTCAGCATTGAAATGTCAGAAGAATCAATAGATGCTACCCAACCTACTCAGGGGTCTGCCATTTTCTGTTTTCATTTCAGATCTCCTACATTCCCAGATTTTAGCTTTTGTGCCAGCAACAATCATTCATATTGTATTCCTTCTTCGCTGTTTTTAATTACATTTGACCAAAAACATAAGAAGGGGAGTAGTTCTGTACGAGAGTGACTAAGAACAGAATTGTAATTACTTATTGCATCTCCAATTTGGTTATTCCAAAAGAGTAAATCTTCTGAGCATATAAGGTTAGAAGAAAAGATCATTCGGCCCAGGTACAGCCAAGTTAGTAACAATATTTCTGCTTGATGCTACTAGTTAGCAGAAATATCATTAGTAACTTGTTCCAAAGAAGTTCCTTCCAAAGTGGCTGTGGAAATTGTTCGAGTAGACATAGCCAAAACAGCAGCCACGTTTGGGGATTTATTGTTCTGATTAGTTAACATGATTTTCTGCAGATAATTGGCTCATCATAAGGGCAGCATGCAGCAAGCACATTCTCATTACAGTGAAACTGCACCGAGATCATGTTCTTGAGCTGTTGTCTCTGTGCCAGAAACGATGCAGTCTTTTGTGTAGAATTTCTAAAAGGAAATGATGCTCATTGACAACACACACAATGCAATGGCTGTGGGAGACCTCACCTTGCAGTTGCAGAGCTCAGCTGCAGGATGCTTAATGCTGGGGTCTTCCTACAATTCTCTCATTTTTGTCCTTCAACTTAAAGGCCATTGCACAATATGTGGTATTTTGCAATTTTTCCCATCTTGCTTATGTGGGATAATCTATTTCATCACTTTACTGATGTGATATCAGTGACGTCAGGAGCTAACAAGTGCACTCTTTCTCTTTTACCTATACAGAAACAATAAACATAGTCAACACATTGGATGTATCTACCTGAAGATCACCTCAACTTGGAGATATGTGCTGATTTTTTTGGGCATTGTCCAGAATGTTATTCTCAGCAGATTCTAGACGGGTTAACTGTTTATAGAAAACGAAGATGAAAATATAATCTTTCCTGCTGGCATACCCAACACCTACTTCATTCTTTTATGCCTCCAGAGCTAAGACCCAAGCTTGAATCTCTCACTGAGGTCACACATAGGAGCAAGAGGTTAGGTTAAAAGTTAAGAATTTCAGGCACAAGTAGTAAAAGAAGACTTTCATGTCCTCAGGATATCTCCGAGTGCTTTACAGTTCATGAAGTATTTTTGAAATGAATCTGCTGCTGTAAAGCAGGAACTGTGGCAGTCAATTTATGTAGTGAGATCCTACAAACAGCAATGAGAGAATTACCAGATGACTTTGACTAAGGAAAAATAAATTGATTCAGCTAACATGGGAAAATTCCTGCTTTTCTTTATTGATCTTGGGATCATTCACTGAGGGCATACATGTGGTCACAGTTTAATGTTTCAGCTAAAATTTAGCACTTAGAACAGTGCTACTTCATTACGTCATTTTATATTTTGTGCTCACATCATTTGAATGGGTTTTAAAACCATAGCTCTGAAACAGAGAAAAGAATGCTACCAAAAGAAAGCCATGGTTTATAAGGTGCCAATGTTGTTAAGGCACAATGAACAGGCAAGATGGCATTAAATATGCACATTTCTATCACATGTAATTTCTCAGGAAGTACTCCCATACCCCTCTGCCTGCTCCTAAACGGGAAAATGGAGATACGAGCTGAAAGTGAACAAGGAATTATGGAGTATACAAGCATGGGGCTGGATGAACACAGCAGGTCAAGCAGCATCATAGGAGCAGGAAAACTTGACGTTTCGGGCCTAAACCCTTCATCAGAAATGGGGGAGGGGAAGAGGGTTCTGAAATAAATAGGGAGAGAGGGGGAGGCGGATAGGGGATGGATAGAGGAGAGGATAGGTGGAGAGGAGGCAGACAAGTCAAAGAGGCGGGGATGGAGCCAGTAAAGGTGAGTGTAGGTAGGGGGGTAGGGAGGAGATAGGTCAGTCCAGGGAGGACGGACAGGTCAAGGT
>JAHRHZ010000021.1:36714486-36739753 GCA_024137785.1 Ginglymostoma cirratum
GTTGCAGTACCTTTTATCTCTGAAGGAATTATGGAGTATTTTGTGGTGTCTTGCAGATGGATGATATATTTTACTTTCAAAAAGGAAATAGATATAACTCTTAAGGCTAAATGGGGCAAAAGCATAGGGCACTGAACTGAATGATCAGCCATGATCACATCAAATGGCAAAGCAGGCTCAAAGAGCCGAATGGTTTGCTCCTGTTTCTATAATATCCTGCCTGATAGCATATACTGCTGGAATCAGTGTTGAAGTACCTTCTCTACCCCATTTTTGGATTCAGTAGGACCATCCCCATTATAATAGCCACATTCATAATAGCCTTTCTGCTTCCTGTCTTTATTTCATCTTTACATCCCTTTATCATCAAGAATGTAATATGTGCAAATTCTTCAGTCCTTTGATACTTCAAATATCTTTCACCACAGCTTGCACATCATCATCATCTTTGTGAAGTATTAATTTAATATCTCAATCATGTCACTGTCTCCACACACAAAGCTCTTTGTTGATCCCTAACCAGCTTCACTCATACTCTAATTGTCCTTTTAACTGTTAATATGCCTAGAGAAGACTTTTGGATTCCATCGATATTAGCTGCCAGTTTCTTTGCATACTCTCTCTTTGTTTCTCTTAGTTGTGTATCAATTCCTTCTCTAACCCTCTTATACACAGCTTTGTTCTCATTAAATCTTTTCACATCAATCATAAGCAGACATTTCCTTCTTCATCTTAATTTCCATCTATCCTGTCACCCTGAGAGCTCTAAATTTGTTTGCCCTGCTTTTTAACTGCATTACAATGTACCTCGACTGTGCCCAAATCTTCTCCTCTTTAAAAGAAATCTATTCTTCAGTTACTGTATTTCCTACCAGCTTTTGGGTTCCAATTTATCTAGGTCAAATTGAGTCTTATTCCACTGAAGTTAGCTTTCTGTAATTTAGTTATCCTTACTCCAGATGGTTCATTGTCTCTTATCACAGATAAGATTATGAATATTATTTCCACATTACAGTACAAGATGAACTTCCCCTAAATATTCTGCTACTATCAATTGATATACTTAGCCCACCTGATTCCCAAGAACCTTTGTTTTGGACTGGCAACATATCACAAGATAGAAGCTTTTCCTGATCACCGTTGAAACATTTCCCTCTCACTGCCTTTTACACAACTACTTCCCCTGTCTACATTTTGATAAAAATTTCCATTAGAATACTTAATAACACTTGCACTTTGTAATTGCCTTGTAAATTTGTGCCTCCACATCTTAACATCACTTGTTGGTCTATAAAGTACACTGAGTCATGTAGTTACACTGCTGTTGATCAATTGTTGCACAATTCTGCTTTCAGTATTCATTTCACTGAACTGCTCCCATTCTTACCTATTTGCTCTAATGTAATTCAAAGTGAAATCATGGAAATCTAAACTAAAAACAGAAAGTACTCAACTGGTCTGACAGTTCCTGTGAAGAGAGAAGCCGAGTTAACCTCCCAAGCGTGTAACATTGAAAAGACACAGACTTTGTTGTTCAGTCCACAAAGGCTACCTGATCTGATCGATGCTAGTATACCGATTGACGTAAAATGTAATGCAATTTGATAAGTTGCCCCCAATAAACAGTAACAAATTAAAAAACAAAACTAACACTTACAATTGCTTCCTACTCTCCATAATAGAGATTCTTTAGATTTGCCCCATCTCAAATCATAAGCATTGCATGATTTCTCCATTTCCTATGAGGTCATATTCTTGGAACTCTGACTGCATCTTGCACAGGCAAACAACTATTTAAATGCTGAAACTGGGCAACAAGGAACCTATTTAAAGTACAATTTCTAAAACAAACTGTTGCAGTCTTACATCCATCTAAAAACATACTGATTAGGAGAAAGAATGGACATTCAGCCATTCAGCTCTTCAATCTTGCATTGCTATTCTACAAGATTACAGCTGAAATGTGTAGGCTGCAACTCTTCTTTCATGTCAGATCCCAATATCTCACATTTTTATCTACCCCTTCTTCATATACTTGCAGTTAGCTAGCCTCCACGAGAGAATTTCAGATGTTCATTACTCTGAGAGAAGAAATTTCTCCACTTTTTTTTTTAAAAGGTATCCTATTATTGTGTAACTGTGTCCCCTAGCTTGAGATTCTCTCACTATCAGAAACATCATCTTAATGTCAACCCTGTCAAGACTCTCAGAATCTTGTTTGTTTCAATAGGGTCACCTTTCATTTTTCTAAACTCTAATAAATTAAGGCCAAATCTGTATAACTATTGTCCCCAATACCAGTACATCCATCCTTAAATATGGGGAGCAGAACTACACAGTACTCCAGTTGCAGCCTCACCAGTATCCTGTACAGTTCTAATACAACTTCCCTGTTTTTAAATTCCAACAATAAAAGCTAAAATTCCATTTGCCTTCTCAATTACTTGTTGATCTTGCAGGCAAACATTTTGTGTTTCACGCACAAGAGCACTCAGATCCCCCTGTGCTACACTTTTCTTGAAGTCTCTAGCCATTTAAATAATAGCTGGCCATTTGATTCTTCCTACCAAAGTACATGACTTCAAACTTTCTTAAACTTCATCTACCAGGTGTTTGTCTACTCACTCAATCTATCCACACTCGCCAGCAGATTCCCCAGCCCTTTATCTCAGCATGCCCTCCCACCTAATTTTGTATCACTAGCAAATTTAGATGCACTAAACACTACCCTCTCTTCCAAATCATTAATAAAGATTATAAATAATTGAGACCTGAGGACTAATCCTTGTGGCACTCCTTGTGTCACTGGATTGAAATCCTGGAATACCCTGTGATCAACCTTCAGCACATGGATTGCAGCAGTGCAAGAAGGCAGCTCACCACCACCTTCTCGAGGGCAAGTAAGGATGGGCAATAAATGCTGGCCAACCAGCAACACCTACACACCATGAGTATAGGAAAAAAATAGTTATGGCTTTCCAACCTGAAAAAGACCCATTAATGTCAACTCTGTCTTGTGTGTGTTAGCCAATCCTCATTACATAGGCCACAATACAGTGAGCTCCAATCTCAAACAAGTCTATCTGGCAAAGGCTGTAGGCATTATCTTACTATAGAACCATTAGGGTTTGCCCTTTGGATGGCTGACATCAGTGCACAATATATGGCTCTTTATTGGCTGCCAGTTATGTGACACCAACCCCCTCCACCCCAAGCTGGCCACGACGAAGGCATGTGCTGCTCTTTCACTGCATTATTGCTCATGCACTGTTACATTATCAAATTATACGACCCTATAATCTCAACCGATAAAATGAGGTTCAGTTATCTATCTCCACTATCACAAGATAATGTGCTGCTCTGCAATCTTGTTTTACAAACAGCTCGGGACGTCACTATTTCCTTCTGATCTCTGTCAGACTGATGAACAAGATTTTGACACACTATAGTTTATAAAACCAACATTTAAAATACATTTCAGGAAGAAACAAGATTGATACTTTATGGAGAGGCCAAAGACAACATAGGCCACTTAAAGAATAAAGCTGGAGAAATAATAATGGGGGCCCATGAAATGGCAGTGGAGATGAAAAAAATATTTTACATTAGTCTTTATAGTAGAAGACACTAATGGCATTCAGAAAATTGCTAACAATCAGCTGGCAAAAGGAGGAAGGAAAATGAATGCAATAACTTCCATTGGAGAAAATATGCTAGAGAAATTAATGGGGTGAAAGACCAAGTTCCACAGGCCTGAAGGGATGCATTTTAGGATATTAAAAGTAGTTACAGAGATGGTGTATCCACTAGTAGTAATCTCCCAACAATCCTTAGATTCTGGAAGATCTCAGAGGATTGTAAAACAGCCAATGTAACAAAAATAAGACGGTCTGAGGAAGGGTCACCAGACCCGAAACGTTAACTCTGTTTTCTCCTCCACAGATGCTGCCAGACCTGCTGAGCTTTTCCAGCAACTTTGTTTTTGTTCCTGATTTACAGCATCCACAGTTCTTTTGGTTTTTATTTAGCCAATGTAACATCTTTATTTAAAAAGGGAAGGAGACAGTAAAAAGTTAGTTAATGTTTTGGGTCCGGTGACCCATCTTCAGGACTCTGAGGAAGGGTCACCAGACCTGAAATGCTAATTCTGATTTCTCTTCACAAATGCTGCCAGACCTGCTGAGCTTTTCCAGCCACTTCTGTTTTTGTTTCTGATTTACAGCATCTGCAGTTCTTTTAGTTTTTATTTAGTAATAGATCAGTTAGCTTAACATCTGTTATTTGGAGAATGTTAGAGTCTATTAAAAATAAGTAATATTGCAGCATTTAGAAATATGTGATATAATCAAGCAGAGTCAGTATGGATTCACGAAGAGGACAAATTCATTAAAATTCTGAGAGATGGTAGTGAAGCAGGATCGTGAAAGAGGAAGCAGTGGACATAATACAGTTGGACTTTGAGAAGGTGTTGGATAAGGTGCCACACACAACGCTACTTAATAAGACCCCATGGTGTTCTGAGTAGTCTATTAGCATGGATAGAGCAGTGGCTAGCCTTTGGAAACCATGATGTGGAGGTGCCGGTGACTGGGGTGGGCAAGGTCAGAAATCACACGACACCAGGTTATAATTCAACAGGTTTATTTGAAACCACAAGCTTTCGGAGACTCACTCCTTCTTCAGGTGTTGTAAATTCTGTGGCTAATGCCACCTCTCTAACTAAAAGACAAATGGTCACATAACTGATGAGGACAAATTAAACAAACCTAAGATGCTGTTAAATCTTCAATCAGTTAAAAGGTTTTAATTGATTAATATGTACATGTAAATCCCAAAATTTCTTTCAAGGCACTCTCCTAAGAGAACTAAAGGTTTTATCAGTGTAAGGAAGAGGTGACATTTTAGGTCAGACAACACACATTAGGTGTGAGGCCTTGGTGAGAATCTGTTTTTGATTTGGTTTGGAGTCAGACTGGTATTATTTCTAAAGTAGGTATTTATCAAATGCCACATTGACTGACTGTTTATAAATTGTGCGCTTTTGGAATAAAATAGACCGTATCTGCAAATACGACTTCACCCCATAGATTTACAGGTGTGTGTGTGTGTGTGCATTTATGTGAGAGAGAGAGGGAAAGAGAGAGAGAGCGCGTGTGTCTGTGTGAGTGTGCACGTGAGCGAGCGAGAGTACAGTGTGGTGGGGTCACCTGTTGTATGACATGAACCCAAGATCCCGGTTGAGGCCATCCTTGTGGGTACCAAACTTGTCTATCAGCCTCTGCTCGGTGACTCTGTGTCGTTGTGTATCACCAAGTCTGCCTTGGAGGCCATTTACCCAAAGATCCGAGGCCGAATGTTCTTGACCGCGGAAGTGTTCCCCCAGCGGTCAAGAACATTCAGCCTCGGATCTTTGGGTAAATGGCCTCCAAGGCAGACTTGGTGATATACAACGACACAGAGTCGCCGAGCAGAGGCTGATAGACAAGTTTGGTACCCACAAGGATGGCCTCAACCGGGATCTTGGGTTCATGTCGCACTACAGGTGACCCCACCACACTGAACTCTATTGCACACATCCTCTCTCATACACACAGTCTCACAAGCACACAGAGTGTCTCTCTCTCTCTCTCACATAAACTCACTGTCTCTCAGACATACATACACACTCTCCCCCTCCCCCCCCCTCTCTCTCTCTCTCTCTCTCTCTCACACACACACACACACACACACACACACACACACACACACACACTCTCTCTCTCCTCCTCCCTCTCTCACACACAGACACGTGAATCTTTGGGGTGAATTTCTATTTGCAGATAATTCTATTTTGTTCAAAAAGCACACTATTTATAAACAGTAAGTCAATGTGGCATTTTATAAATTCCTACTTTAGAAATAAAACCAGTCTGACTCTAAACCAAAACACGGATTCTAAACAAGGCCTCGCACCTAACATGCATTGTCCGATCTAAAATGTCACCTCTTCCTTACACTGATAAAACTTTTCGTTCTCTCAGTGGAGTGACTTAAAAAAAATTTGGGGAGTTACATGTACATATTAATCAATTAAAACCTTCTAACTGAATCATAGAATCCCTACAGTGTGGAAACAGGCCCTTCGGCCCAACAAGTCCACTGATTGAAGATTTAACAGCATCTTAGGTTTGTTTAATACATCCTCATCAGCTGTGTGACCCTTTGACCTTTTACTTATAAATTCTGTGTCTGATGCTACCTCTCGCACCAATGCCTGAAGGAGGAGCAAGGCTCCGAAAGCTTGTGGTATGAAATAAACCTGTTGGACTACACCCTGGTGTTATTTGATTTCTGACCTTAACCTTTGGAATACAGGGAGTTGGGATAAGGGGTCATTTTCAAGATGGCAACCTGTAAACTAGTGGTGTGCCACAGGGAGCAGAGCAGGAGCCACAATTATTTACAATATACACCTAGTGGCTTGAAAGAGGAAAGTGAATGATCTACAGCAGGGTTTGTGGATGACACAAAAATAGGTGGGGATGGCAAATGGTGAGAGTTACGCAGTCAGCCAAGAGATATAGACAAGCTAAGTGTGTGGACAAAAACGTGGAATGAAAAGAAAGGGAAAATGTGCGGTTATACACTTTGGGAGGAAGAAAAAGGAATGGTCATGTATTTCTACGTCAGGATGGTGAGTGGCTTGGAGGGGAACTAGCAGGTGGTGGTGTTCCCATGTATCTGATGCCTTTGTGCTTCTAGATGGAAATGGCTGTAGGTTTAGAAGGAGCTGTCTAAGGACCTTTGGTGAGTTTAGAAGTGAGAGAGTGACCTTATTGAAACATACAAGATTCTTAGGACATTTGACAAGGTAGACGTGGAATGTTGTTCCCCCTTGTGAGGCAGCCTATGACTAGAGGGCATAATCTCAGAATAAGGGGTCACACATTTAAATCAGAGATGAGGAAAATTTCTTCAGTCAGAGTGTAGTAAATCTGTGGAATTCTTAACCCCAGAGGTCCAAAGAGATTGGGTCATCAAGTATATTCAATACTGAGCAAAACATTTTTTACTCACGAAAGAAGAGCTTTGGGGGAAAAGACAGGAAAGTGGAGTTGAGGATTATCAGATCAACCATAAACTCACTGAATGGTGGAGTATACACGATGGGCTTAATGGTCTGCTCCTGCTCCTTTGTCTTACAGATTTTTACAATGCTTCACCAAGACATCTTTTTCAAATAATTCAAGGTATAACTGGAAACACAGGCATGCTTACATTTACTGTCTGTCCCTAGTTACTCCAAAAATATTGTGACATCACTACACCTCACTAACCAAAAGAGTGATATAGTAAGAGCAAAGCAGTGTGACAAATTGGATGGTTTTTTTAAAAAAATGACCAGTATGAACACAAATGGGTCTAACAACCTCCTCCTGTACTAATTTAAAAATGCTCTTGAAGACAGAAATCTGTGCTTTCTATAATGAATTACTGGGACCCAGCCTTTGCTAGCAGGGCTAGTATTTGTATTCACCCCTCAGCACATTTTGTACCCTTGCTACTCTCACAAGAAGTAGTATTTGACAACATCAAATTTAACTAAGTGAAAACAGTCACTGCTTATCAGCAGGGGATTTTCTTCCCCGTGTTTGGCCTAAGGTCATGGGGTCAGGTGTCAATGTTGAAGACTTCTAGAATCTCTTCCACCTTACTGTGCACTCCTCTGTGAGTGTGACCCACAAATGGGTATGATTTTCTAAGTAAGATTCTGACAGACAGCTGCTTGACTCGTGTAGGAGACTGATCTCCCGACTTTAGCTCTAGTTCCCAGATGTCGAGGAGAATCGTTAAGAGTTCAACTGCATTTATTTTGCAGTTATTGAATGCTAATAGGATGTCCAGGCCACAGTGGCATTGACAAATTTTATTATTTTGTTTCTTTCTAACAACTTGACACCCACAAACCCTGAGAGAGAACAAGCAGTCAGGTTCATTAGGTGTTTAATGGCAATCCAGCAGCTCGTTGTCTGTACCAGGTGAATTACCTGGTGTTGTCTGTCAGAATTGACATTTCTCACTTTGCTTCTCAAATATCAAAAATGAAATTCAGTGTCTTGAATATTCCAAGATTAGTAAAAACAGCAGCTCCTATCCAAAATAATAGGCCATTTTACAAGCTGCAACTGGCAACTTTGAAATTTATGCTAATGAAAATGACTAATAGTTCTCTTTTGGTCGACATTAACAACCATGCATTTTACAAAGATGCTTTTGACTGGTACTGTCTGGTGATCTACTGTACAATTTATTACTGCAGCAACACATCTCCAAATTTTCTGACTTATGACAGTAATTCTCCCTGCAGGAGCTCACAATACCATTGAGGAAAAGAGTACACTTAGCAAGAAAATAATCGTGCACCACCGTGTCAACATTTCGCTCAAGTCAAAGAGGAGAATAAAAATCCAGAATCATAAAGTAGCTTCACAGGATCATATGGCACACAAGGAATTGAAGTAGGAATACAACTGTGAGAACACAGTGATTGCAAAGATAAATAGTCATGTTAACTTAATGGACAACATTGGGCAGATGGGGAATACAACAAGAAAATGAAGAGGTTATTCTCTTTGTTAAGAAGTTTAGAGCAGCATAATATTTTGTAAATGTTGATGTTCAGAGCAGGGTGTGGATATGTTTATACAAGGAACACAAAGCATGAAGGTACAGCAAGCAGTTAGGAAGACAAATTACGTTAGCATCTGTTCTTGTGCTCCAATTCTCTTGCAATAAAGTCTTTCTACAATCATACAGGGCTTTGGTGAGTCCACATCTGGAATAATGTTGCAGCTTTATGACTTTCCACCACTGATAAAGTATAGGTTTGCCTTTCTCCCTTTTTATGAATAGGTATATAAATATTTGCAATCCTTCAAGTCCAATGGCACCACTCCCATCAAAGACAGATTAAAGAATGCTGGTCACAGTTTCTGATCTGCCCATCTAAATGACTTCTGCAACCTAAGATGAATCCCATCTGGATTTATTAACCTTGAGAAATGTCAACCTATTTAGCACCACTTTCTAATTGTATCCCATCAAATGTCACTACTCATTCCTCACCCCTCTGCAAAATGGGGACCTGGGAAGTAATTTCTTGCTTCAGTGTGTAGATGAATATTCAGAAATTGGAATTGGAAGAGGGAGGAAAAAGAGATGAATTCGGCCAATAAAGTCAGTTCAATAATCAGAGAGATATTAATAGTTATGTCAAAATGATACAAAACCAGACCAAAAATTATAATTTTTTTATTAGATGAATTGGATGTTACATCAAGTAAAAATACAATTATGCACCCTCAGCCAATATATAATCTAGGGACACGAGTAAAGCATTGGAAAATAAAATAAACAAGGCCTCCTTGTATTTGAAAATGAAATATTCTTGATTATAAAACATTCCCACAGCAAGCAAAAGAAAAACTGATTCAAATAAGGCATTGGACAAACTCTTGGGAAATCTTATGAGCTAAGCAGCAGGTATTGTGCATTTAACACAAAATAAACAAGTAGGATTTTGCTTTTAGTCAGTTTCTCATTTTGGTAATGTAGGTACTTGATGTTTAAGCATATCATGAACGTTTTTACCTATCCCTCAAGTTCTTTTTGAACCAACTACAAACATCATGTAAAACAAGAAACTGACCCATTACACTTAATGCTTAGATTCATGTCATATCTGGTCTTGCCAAAAGAAACCGATAAAAACTTTGCATCCTCTAGGATCAACATTCTTAGTTTGATACTATTATCAGCACTCATTCTAGCTGCCTGACAGGATGACATACTGAAGGGTGAAGGAGGAAACAATAAGATCAAGCAATATTAAAGGTAAGAATAACCAAAATAAATCCCCGTTAAAGAGTACTACAGCTTCTTAGTTTTATGAACCCACAACCCAACATCTGGTGTGTGTCAAGTACGAGTGGCTGAGAGCTGAAAAGTACCTTACAGTGTTGGAGCTCATGAGCTGAGACTTCAGTTCTTTACTATGGTTTTTCTCTGTTTGCCCATAATGCATTAATTTAGTCAGTATTTCAGGCTTCTTCATAACTGCAGTTAATAGTAGAGCTCAGCAGACAGAATCAAAATGTAGCTTTCTTCCTCCATGCTGAGCACTTCAACTAGCTGTCCAGCTTGAATCAATCAAAACACCAGAACAACTTTAACAATTCAGGAAAAGGGAGAAGAGTGTGGGGGCAAGAATAAAAATAAATTATCCATGGTTGCCTAGTGTCAAAGCAAGCACTAATAATAGAGTAATTTGGCTATCCTTTATCAGAATTTAAAATTTCATCATTTCTACTGAAAATTTCCAACCATAAAAAAGTAACTGTCATTACAGCTGTGTAGATAACAGAAGCTGTCATGCCTGAATCTAACAGGAGTGTAATGAATAAGTTAAATGATTTATAGTGGGTAGATTTATTAATTCAAAACATGTATCTCAATTAGAAACTGTGAAGTTTAGTTTCTTTACTACTGCTCTAGTCAGAAATGAGGAAGGAAGCAGTTTTGCACCTACAACAATAAAGGAAACCATAAAAAGACCTGCTTATTTCAGTAATTTAGATTTGCTGGAGTATCCACAGTGACAAAATAAGCTAAAAATGTTTTACAGCTGATGATTTCCAATTTTAACTGAACCTGAAAGCTAATTGCTTTGGTCCAGTTGCATCACTTTACATCAACAACTAACAAACTAACCAACAAAATGTAGTGACAAGTCCTACCCCCAACCCATGCAAAGGGCATCACAACAATCAAAGTAAAATAGTTAGTATATGAATGAATATGTCTATACAACATATGCATACATATAAAGGCATGTAATTCCTTACAAGTTGGACTGGGTGCACAATCAGTAGAAATCTGCACTCTTACTTCAAGTTGATTTCACCGATCATTGCTGTCTATTAGCATAGCATACGGCAGAATAAAATATAAAATTACCAGACCTCTCAGCACACTTAGTGGGAAAGCCATCACGAAGAAGGCTTGTTTGCATTGCTTCGTATACTAGCATCTTTCTATTACCTGAAGTGATGTCCACTAATATTTGTGCAATGTAAGTTAACAGTGTGTGGTACTCTTGCGAATGCTCTCTGTACAAAAGTCATTTCATAATATAAATTTTCTAATTAACTGAAAGTTAGAAATCTTATTTACAAGGACCTTATTGTTATAAGCAGCAGACCCTGCCAGAAGTATTAATTCCTTCAAAATCTTCTTCCACTTTGTATTTTTTCATAGAAATAAATATGGTATTCAATAAAAGCAGAACTTTGCTTCAGAATCAGCACTTATGTAAATTACATACTAGATAATAATTTATTTTAATTGGGATTTTATAACTAGTTAGTCAATTGCATGGATAACCCTTAATTTGCTGACTTCAAGCATAGTGACTTTGTCCGTCTCTACCTCGAGGGTCGTTTCCTTTGATTACCCATGATCGTTGTGGAAAACACCATTCTGATGCAGTTGTAGTCCTGTATTTCCAATGAAGCCCAAACTAGTTATGCACTCTTCCAGTTGGTTCCCAGATCATCTGATTACCATTAATTTCCAGGTGTGATAGCATCATCCAAAACAGGTGAGAAAACTGATCACTATTTGTGAAACACACAATATTGGACTGACTGACCCAAATTACAACTGTGGTAAGAATTATCAGAACAGGTCTTCAGTCATTCTATCACCAATTCCATTGATTATAGTTTCACTGCACATCTAATTAAAGATCGGTCTCATAGTAAGCCATTTTCAGCACATCCACCGCCAACACCATGACGAAATTCCTGAAGATTCGAGACACCATGAAAATGGACAAATGCGCCAGCTACAACCAGAACGTGGAACAACTGATGGGAATGGAACTGTGGAAACAAAATCAGAATTAACAGTCTAGATTAAAGAACATAAACCATATATAATTATCAACTGGATCATGCAGCACACTGATTTTAAAATCAACATTTCTACTGGTATGTTACTTTCCAAATGTCTACAAACGGAGTGTCTGAATTTTTGTATGAACATACGTGTTACAAAAATTGAGATATCTTTGTTACTGCTATATTTGACAATACAATCTTACTGTGATTTTCAATTATAAACCTGATTAAAAGGTGAGGAGCTCCCATTTTTCCTCTAATGACATTACTAGTTGTAACTAACACAGAACTCCCAAAAGCTTAAGGTTATTCTGTAAAGATAGTAAGTGATGCTCTTTAAAAAGAATCAGAAACAAATAAATTGGGGGACAGAAGGACTAATTTGATTGCTTAGAGCATACAACTAAAAATGCAGAAAGTTTAAAAATGTTTTTTTGAATTAAATTTTTTTTGTACAGTGCCCACACATTATATTTTAACAGCAGATTCTCCAGTATATGAAAGAAATTGAACAGAAAGCCAAAAAAAAGTAATTGCTAGTTATTCACCCAAATGTCACACTTCCCAGGGAAGAAACGCTCAGGAATCCTGGCAGCATACAAGGCAGCTCCTGTGATATACAATGCTGCCATTAAGAATAGCCAGCCAATCTGTCCAATTGTAGCAGCCCTGAAAAATCCTTCAGACATCATAAAGTGCAGGGTAGGCACAACTCCACTCAGCCCTAATCCTACAAATACTCCTATGGAAGAAAAAACACACAATGAGTTATGGTTCAAATGCAAGTTAAAACGACTATATGACAAACCACTTACTTAATTAAGCACCATAAATATTAGATATCTGTAAATGATTCCATTAGTGTTATCTAATTTGCATTAGGTGACAATATTATGGCTTTAAGAGGTTTATTTTGTCCTGTTTTCTTTTGTGAAGAGAGGTTGAGAGGGAGTCTAAGTGGTCTGTACCGAACCAGTAAAGCAAACAGCTTGAAAGGCCTTGGGTTTGTTTTCTTAGAAGTTGCAACAATACACACAGTATGAATGGATGGATGGAGTCAGGCTCCCATAGAACCAGGGTTTTAGTTTAGCTTTCAGCAGCTCTTGGGGTTTTGAAGCTGCCATACTGCTCTCTTGGCTACAGCTAAAAGCTTGATTTCTCTTTCTAGAACTTTCTCTTGATGTTCTTTCCTCCTGGACTGGAGACACATTGCATGTGAGACAATCTATTTTACTGACTTTGCCTTTACCAAAGGGGTGTTTTTGGGATGTTCCTAGATTGGAAGAATTGCTTTTTTAGTAATTAAATAATCTATGATTTTGTTCGGTTTTCCAATAGAGTTAAATTAGACCAATTCCTCTGTACAGTAAGAATAAAGTGTGTCTTGCTTGAAGCTGAGTAGTGTAATCAAATTATATCTGGAACACAGCACCTTACATTTGCCTTTAAAGATAGGCTATTCTCCTTGCTATATTTGAAGGGGGTTTGGTCTGATCCATAACAATTGGGGGAGGGGGCTGGGGAGGGTGTG
Source organism: Ginglymostoma cirratum (assembly GCA_024137785.1). Classification (NCBI taxonomy): domain Eukaryota; kingdom Metazoa; phylum Chordata; class Chondrichthyes; order Orectolobiformes; family Ginglymostomatidae; genus Ginglymostoma; species Ginglymostoma cirratum. The sequence goes on from JAHRHZ010000021.1 coordinate 36,727,957, forward strand.
CAGAGGAGAGAGCCAGGGAAACAAGGCCAAGAGAAAGTGTGATCAAATACGTAGTGCAAGCAAGAGAGGGAGAACAGAGAGCTCAAGCAAGGACACAGAGACAGCAAGTGAGGACAGAGCACGAGAGAGACCAAGAATGGATGGGGAAGAATACGATTTCCACAAACAATAAGAGAGACACTCTAGAAAAGTTGAGCACGCCCCCTAACTTTGTTCTATGCTTCCACGTAATTGTATTGCAATAAGAAATAAAGCTTAAGATGCAGTGAGGTCTACAGGCTATCAAATGTACGAGCTTCCTCTTTATTCTATGTGAATGTAGTTTTGTTTAAACTCACATGCTCTATTTCTAGCCCCCCAGTCCAGTCTAGATGTAAGGGGAAAGTGCAAATCTTACTGCCTTCATGTGGCAGAGGGGAAAAAAATACAACCAGTGACAGCTGCTCACACTTACTATCAAATGCATTGTTACCTCTAGGCAACAAGCATTTTTTGATGTTGAAGTAACAGTGAAGTTGGGGTGCGTGAAAGTGGCAGCAGCGAAATTTTAGAGATAAAGCAGTAGTTGATAAAGTAAATATACTAACACATTTTTCCCTAAATGGAATATATCAGCACATTTTGTAGTGATGCATGCCACAGAAATACAAGGTGTAGTTTGGTGTTTAAATTACCTATGTGCCAGTACAAAACAGGTTACTGTTGTAGAAAATTACTTGACAAGATAAAGCACTTGTTCTTTATTTATTTATTCATTCACGGTCACTGACTGCTTATCCCAAATTCATAGCTTACTAGATCATTTGAGAAGACAGTTAAAAGTCAACCACATTACCAAGTTTGTAGCCACATATAGGCAACATAAGGATGACAAATTTTCTTTTCTGAAGGAAATTCTTGAACAAGAATGGTTTTAATAACAATCCAGCAGCTTCATGGTTACCAGTACGAATATTAGCTTTTTACTTCAGATCCAATTAACTAGTTTAAATTCAATACAATTTTTCAGCCACTGTGGCGGAATGTGAACTCGTGCCTCCGGATCCTTAGTCTAGATCTCTCTGAACAACAAGCCCAGTAACGTTAGCAAAAAGATAAACTTATTTAAGCAGTTCAAAATTATACAATGCATTACCGAGCTCCATGATCAATCTAAATTTGTTTTTAAAAGAAAGCATTTTGAATAGCATTTTGAAATACAGCAAAGAAGCCAAAAAAAACTACTGCTTTCAAAATGAGCATCTAGATAAAAACATTAAGAAGAAAACAAGATAAGTAAGCCTAAAAGTTACCTCAGCAAACAGATGTATAAAAAGTTGGATGAAACTCATCAACTTACCAGCACGTACACCTCTGTATTGTGGTGTTGCAAAATAGTCCCACTGGGAAACTATAATTGCAGTGATGCCAAGTACACAGACAACAAGCAAGTAAATGAAACATGGTTGGGGATTACAGTAGAAGGAGTAGTACAACCATGGTACAAAACTGCCCATTATTAGAAGTGCTATACCAGAATAGTCCAATCTGAGGAAACAAGACAGGGGCATATATCAGATTAATTGTAGCAATCCAATATTCTCATAAGCGTGATAAATTGGCATGTAAGTGAAAAGCAAGCACAAATAAATAGTAAAAGAAACTGCTATGAAATACAATCAAAACCAGTGGTATTAAAGTGAAAATATATTCTGATCTCTCACTAAATGACCATTCACAATTACTGAAAGCAGTCGGTCAACAATAGCTCATTTCCAAAGATGACAAAATTTATGGCGGCTGGGAGATCAGGTTGCAATAGTAGGTGTTGAATCCTAATCCAGTTGTTGAAAAACTGGCAAACCTTAGTGACATAGCACGACACGTTGTATAACAAAAATTAAATTGTACACAACATGTAAGCTGAAGCTCGCTTTACTGAGGCACAAGGGCAGACACACTGGCGCTTAGCTAAGCTCAGTGTTTTCCAGCAAAATCTGCCACAAAACAATGGCAGCAAGAACCAATAAAAACCTTCTGATGTTAGACAGCCATAGTCCACAGTTAAATCCATTATTTTAACACAAAATAGTCAGAACAGCTAGAACAGAATCAGGTAAAAGGTAAAGTCACCATAGTCCCAGAGGGCTATAGGGCTACTCCTTCATTAGAGAGACAACTGATGGTAAGTTTAACATGAGGATCACCATGTCACGGGTGAGGGGAAGGGATGAGAAGGTGGGATCTTCATATTGACCTCAGCCATTATGGTAATTGAACCCATGATATTGCCATCTCTCTGCAATGAAAAGATGGTCTCATCAAACAAGCTAACTGACCCTCAGAGCAAAAGCAAACTTCAGAAAAGTTTGTAAAGATTTTGTTAATATTTAGTTAATTTTGCATGCACACCGAATAAGGGATTTTAGTCTACATGTTGCATTTACATATTAGTACATTCAAGGTTGAAAGTGAAAATTGGACAGCTACATTGAAAAGTCATGCAACAACAAATAACTAACAGTTGCAACCCAGCAGTTACTATTGCCAGATCTGATTAAATGTAAACTCTAAGATGACATGGGTTTATAGTCCAAACATTTTTTTCTTGGTAATGGAGGAAAGGGAGGGGAGAAGTAAAGACCAGAGATCTTTTGCTTTGGTAATCAATTACAACCAATAGTTCTGTTTTCAATTCAAGACGAATTTCAGAGAAAATGATCCTCACCTTTTCTGAGATGTCCAGAATACCCTTTATAGTAGTGATAAAATGCTATTTACAATTATGAATGTTAGTTAATCAATTTAATATGGTTCTTTAACACATGGTTACTTACTTGGAAAATACACGTGAAACATTTTCTGAATGGCAGTAGAACGTATGAAACAACCAAGAGAAACACAGGCAGAGTATGGCCCCCAGGAAGAACGCCCCAAATACTACTTTCTCCTGCACAGGAGCAACAAAGGATATGTTCGGCCTAAACATGTAGAAAATTCCAAGACCAAGGAAGAAGAGACAACCTGAGAAAGAAAAGATCAATATGTATAACAAACAGATGCAAACAAAAACGTTTGGAAATAAATAATAAGTGGCAATGAATCAATGGACACTTCTTAAAATGAATTAGTCAATTAATGTTCTGTGGTACATGGAAGATTTTTTGGACCCAAATTCACACTTTATCAGTGCTGACACCATAGCTCTGAATACAGAGGAGACAGCTGTCATGGATTTATAAGAAAAATAAATGGGGTAACCAGGTACAATCTCAAATATAATAGGTTATATACAGTACAAGTGCAATACACCTTGGATCAATATATTGCAAATTTGTTCACAGCCTCAGGTTTCTCATGGCCTCCAAGTCAGGGACCAGCTCTGCTAGTCTGCATCAGAAAGACATTTGCTATCTTCCAATCTAATAGAGCCTGCCCCATATTTAGGAAGTGTCTAACACGGAGTAATTTGCTCTCTTACCATTTTACGTTGGAGTCTTTCAATCTTCTGATTCCAGCTCAATTAGGAAAACAGAGTCAGGGGCTACCTCTTACAGTTTACACTGCAGTCTCCCTCTCTCACCTCCCCAACTGCAATATCTATCACGGCCCACTCACAACAGCGTTCTCCTCCCTTGCTCACTGCCACACCACAATAATGCTTAAGTATCCACAGCAAGATTCTTCAGACATCGGCTGCATGCCTTCCGGGGTAGGGATACTTTGCTGTGGTGGTAACCACTCCTCAAGCTGGGCAACAGGAGGAGGTTGAGATGATTGCAGTGTTTGGATGGAGAGCCGAGAGTGTCTCATTTGAGCCGAGGAGGCCTGGATAAAGTGTGAGGTACCCAGCCTCAGTGGTTCAGCTACAACACTGTTTCACTTCTTGGACCTCAGTATCCAAGTTCTTTCTAATTTCCACTGTAGTTGCAAACAAAACTCAGCGATTAAGCAAGCCTCTCACTCACAACAGACAAAATGTGTCAGAGCCCTTCAAAAGGGAGAAACAGGAGCAAAGATAAATAAAAGGAAAATATGGAGTGGAAAGTGGCTAAGGGAAATTCATTTACAAAGCGCCTGAATGCAGAGGGGATGGAAAACCAAATTCAGTCAAAGCAAAAAAAGAGCTTTTGGAAATTTAAAACAAAGACAGAAGATGCTACTCAGTCAAAATCTAGACAGAAAACATACAAGTTAATATTTCAGATATAATTTTCACCAGAATTCAATACAAATACAGATTAAAATTTATTGTTTCTTTGACAGTACTGTATGAAGAGAACGGGGAAGAAAACATAACACGAGGAAACAGAACAACTTATAGTCAGACGTTTAAAGGCAAACGATAATGAAATAGATCAATTGATTAAAGACATTTAAGATACACAACGAACAAATAACAGGTGCAGTAAACTGGTCTTGCTGAATATGTTCAGCATTTCTTTGTTATTTCAGATTTCCAGAATGAACAGCATTTGTTTTCGTGTCAAAAGATGAGGAAGATGTGAATTGGACAAGCTGGTAAACAAAGACAATCTCGCAACTTCAGAAAATGTAGGCAGTTACTAACAGAACACACTGTCTCAATAAAGCATTCCACCCAGAATGAAATAATTGGAGGGGGAGAAAAAAAAGAAACGAGTTAAGAAGCATAGTGATTGAATCTCAGATCACAGAGCTCTGCAATCTTTTACACTTCAGATATACACTTTTTTTTATTCTTCTTGCCAAAAAAAGGACAATTTCACATTTTCTCACATTAGACTCAATTTGCCACAACTCTGGCACTCAACCTATCTCAATCTTTTTGTAGCCTCATGTCCCTCTCAAAACGTACATTCCGAGCAACCTTTGTGTCATTAGCAAATTTGGCAACCACTCATTTCATCCTTTCAAGTAATTTATATAAATTGTAAACAGTTGAGGTCACAGCACCAATCCCTATGGCATCCCACTCATTATGTCTTGCCAACCCGAAAAGGATCCATTTATGCTTATTCTCTGCTTCCTTTTAGCCAGCCAATCTTCCCTCAATGCCAAAACAACATCCTACACAATGAATTTGTATATTCTACAATAAACTTTAATGTGGCACCTTACCAAATACTGAAGTAAAGTACCAAAAGTAAACAGAATGCTGGAGAAGCTTAGTGGATCTGGCAGCATCTGTGGAGAGAAACAGTCAACATTTCAAATCCAGTATCACTCTTCTGCAGAGCCAAGAGTCATATTGGATTAAAACATTAAAATGTTTCTCTCATCATAGTTGCTGCCACACCCAAAGTTTCCCCAGCATTCCGCCTGTTTCAGATTTCCAGCATCTGCAGTATCTTGCTTTTACTCAAGTACAGTACATCAACATGTTATTTTCTTAAAGAACTCAAAACAACTGGTTAACCAATGATTTCCGTTTCGCAAAACAGTGGTAAATGTGCATGATTACCCTAAACTTACATAAGTACCCTGCTCTAACTTCTTTAACGTTAGATTCTAATATTTGATGTTAAGCTAAATGGCCTGTAGTTTCCTGCTGGCTTCCTTCATTTTTGAATAAAGCAGTGACATTTACCATTTTCCAATCTAATAAGTCCTGCCTCAAATTTAGGGAATTTTGGAAGATTGGAACCATTGCAACAGCCACCAAGACTCTAGGATGGTCTGTTGTCAGCCTGCAGCTCCAACACTTCACTCAGTTCCACTTCACTGATGGTTATAATTTTTCCTGAATTCCTCCCTACTCTCCATTTCCTGATTTACAATTACTTCTGAATATTATTCATAATTTCGATGGTGAAGACTGATTCAAAATGTATGTTCATCTGCCAAGTCTTTACTTTTGCACTGTCAATTCTCCAAACTCATTTTCTAGAGGACCAAAGTCACCATCACAGTTCTTTCATAAAAATTTATTGGAATTCTTACTAACTTTTTATATTTATGGCTAGCTTGCTCTCAAATGCTAATATTTCCCTCAATTAAAAAATAATCTTATTATATTCCATCAATTCTTCTGACTTGCTACCTGGCTTAGTACAATCAAGTTTAACTTTTTAAGTTGACCACAAATAGTGGGTCTTCCCATGTAATTTTTCTCACTCATTGGAATGCATTTATTATGTGCATTTGGAAACATCCTTTTAAATGTCTGTCACTTCGTTTCTATTTACCAATCCTCCAACCTAATTTGCCACAGAGGAATACTGATTAGTTGGAGGCTTATTAGACTGAAATCAACCAAGAGGAAAGCAGTCATACAACAAGCAAGTCCACTGCAAAAAATGTAGATACTGCCAGAGCTGCCATTACACAGACTAAGCAGACTGTAGAGCTAGACGACAACCAATACTGGTTGAAATGCTGCAACAGTATGAAATCTGCTATCGAACCCAGTGATGTATGAAGGAACTAAGGAACAATAGGTCGTGCAACAACCATATTGGTCCTCTTGGAGTCAAAACAAAAATGGAATGGGTCACTGAACTGAGTAAGCAGATAGAAAGGTGGTTGGCCCACAACCATAAAATCTACATAATGAAGACTGGTAAAGTTCTCCACTATTGCAGGCATGCCTCTCACGGAGAACATGGAGAGCAAGCCCACTGTCTACCCTACCAGTGGTACAGCCCTGGAAATGATGGCATTCCACTTGAAATCAGAAAAAAGTAGGAAACCAGAATTGCTGCAGCACGTTCATAAACTTTTGAATGTCTCCTGGAAGCAAAGATTTGTTCTCCTAGCCATGTATGATTCAAATACAGTCCCCCTGCACAAACGGGCATTGCAGTGCCTCCAACAACTACTGACACAAAGTTACGTGGAGAAGATCTTCATCTGTTTGCTCGGACCAGATTGCAGACCTTGATGTTATGCATCACTGGCTTCACAGGCCTCCCTGTAAGAGTGGCCCATGTTTGAAAGACAGGAGATGGCCAACATGGAATAAACAAAAAAAAAAGCCTGCTCCAGCATTAGACACAAAATGGCCAACAAAAGAGCATTTAAGTGAAACATAATAGTACCCTTGAATAGGGCTACTCCAAGGTGAATGAGGGGCCCTACAAGCAACCATCTGAGATAGTTTGATAAGAGGATCTCTAAGGATAGATAATGATAATGATTTCAGCCTCATTAATGAAAGGACATTGTCCCATTAGGCAATCAGGACCTGTTATCCAGGGGTGTAAATCACAGCCCACGAACCTGCCAGCCTGACTCATTAGCTGCTTTCTTTACAGCTGTTTAAAGTTATTTTGTAGTAATTATTTGTTTCTTTTAAGTTATTCACAATATTAAGAAATAGGTTCTAGTTAAAGATTCTTCAGATAATCGTAAAGATAGATTTCAACGTAAATATAGATACACATGTAACCATAGTAATAACAGAAGCATTAGGGGATAAACATTTAAATATAGATATAAAAGTTAGTCAGTCTTAGGAAACGCTTTCCTCAGCATCGAAACTCACCCTTTGGTTTTCACTAAACTCCTATGGAAGAGATACCCATCTTCAGAGTCATTTTCTTACGCTACTGTAGATGTAACAGTTAAGTGCTTCCCTGAGGAATATGGCACACAACATTCCTCCTTTGAAATCTTTCATAAAGTAGTATTTTAGATTAAGTTATTAACTCCAAAACAAACCAAATCCAACAAATTTTGCCAAGAAACTCCTATATTATTGCCACTTCTAATTTATACACTTGTAATTACTAGTTAAGCACTGAGTCAGCTGTTCTGCTATTTACCATACCTATGAGATGAGTCCAAATGTTTAAGGTTTCTGTGTGGATCCTAAAAATGCTTCTTAAACAGGCACGAAAAGATGGCATTGGTGGCCTGTGGCCATGCAGGAGGTAGTCGTTATCCTTCAACCAATCAGGAAGCACATCATGGGGAATGACACGCCATCGCCCCTCCCATACCTGTAACAGGAATATTTTGCACGTAAACAACATTGTAATATTAATGCAGCTCATTTCAAACCATAATATCCAAGTACTAAATTTGAGAACAAGGGTTATTTTTAACTACATACGTACAGCAGATCACAATACAAAATCAAAGGAATGAATCTCAGGCAAATGATCCCCTCCACAAGACTGCCAGGCTTAAGTTAAAAACTACCTCCATGTGTCAAAAAAAATTTCTTGTTAATTGTTAGCTCTTGTTCATGAAATTAGTTTAAAAATCTGAATTAAAAGACTTAAAACGAATCACCAAAGGTAGTCAACTTTGCAAGTTGCACAGTCATGTTTTAAACAAAATATACAAACCAATGCAGATAAACTGATAGGAAACAAAATTTTACAAACAGAAGAAATGGCAACTACCATCAGCCAATTTTCTGCAAAGACCAGAGAAATTCACAGAAGTGTTATACATACATATAAAACACATTTAAGTTTAAGATGTCAGTAGCTACATTGTGAAAACTTGGGAGCTCATTTCTTACATGGTGAAATATGTGAATTTCATCATATTGGCTTAAGTGCCCAGTAATGAAAACATTCAGACTTCTGTAGTACTGCATTCCTGGCTTCCTGCTATTATTAGACCTGCGTTCATTGGAAATTGGACTTTACCTAGTAGCCAGAGACAGAATGTACACAGAAACATACCAACTAGGAGCAGGAATTGGCTGTTCAGCCCTTCAAGCTTACTTTGCATTTCAATAAGATCACGGCTGATCCTGTATCTCAATGCAAGAATCCCACTTCCTCCCCATAAACCTTTATGTCTTTAAAATCTAAAAATTTATCTTTCTTGAGTATATTCAGTGACATGCCCTCCACAGCCTTCCGTGGTAGAGTATTCCACAGATTTACTTTGAATGAAGAAATTTTTTATCATTTCAGTCCTAAATATTCAATCCCTATCCTAAGGCTGAATCCCATGGTTCTAGACTCCTCAAACAGGGGAATGCATTTAATCTGTTCAACTCTGTTTGCAATGTGTAAAATTTTCTCAGATCCCCTCTCATTCTTTTAAAGTCGAGAGAAGATAGGCCCAATCAAACTAATCTCTCCTCACAGGACAGTTCTGCCACCGCCACTTATCAGCTGAGTGAACCTTTGCTGTACTCCCTCTATGGCAAGTCTATTCTCTCTTAGAAACAAAAGACAAAAGTTTCTGGAAAAGCTCAGCAGGTCTGGCAGCATCTGTGAAGAGAAATCAAAGTTAACATTTCACGTTCGGTGACCCTTCCTCAGAACTTTCTCACCAGACCAGAAACAACTTTCTCTTCACAAATGCCGCCAGACCTGCTGAGCTTTTCCAGTAACTTCACTTTCTGTTCCTGATTTATAGTACCTGAAGTTCTTTCGGTCTTAGGTAGGGAGACCAAAAGTGCATGCAATACTCCAGGTGAGATCTCATTAAAGTCCTATATAAATGCTGCAAAACACCTCTACTTCTGAATTCTCATCCTCTTGCAATGAAGGCTAATATACCACTTTTTATTCCTAATTGCTTGCTGCACCTGCCTGTCTACTTTCATTGACTAGTGTACAAAGATACTTAGATCCCTTTGTATATCCATGCTTCCCAATAAATTCAGAAACAAAAACAGAAATTGCTGGGAAGGCTCAACAGGTCTGACAGCCTGCGTGGAGAGAAATCAGAGTTAAAGTTTTGGGTCCAGCGACTCTCTCTCAGATTTGATGGCAGCTAGGAAAATGAGGGTATATTTGGAGAAGGTGGGTGGGAGGGGGATAGAGCCAGAGACAGAGACAGAGAGAACAGCTATCAGACAAAGGAGTGGATAGCAATCTGGCTAGGAGGGTCAATAGCTGTTAATGGGGACTGTTAATGACTAACAAAGGGTTGTGTGCAATAGCAGACCATGTGACAACAAGGCCTGGTGTACAGGGGGTTGGGGTAAGGATATAGGACAGCTCAAGCCCTAAAGTCATTGAACTCGATATTGAGTCCAGAAGGCTATAGAGCACCCAAGCAGAAAAATGAGGTCCTGTTCTTCCAGCTTGCAAAGAACCTCGCTTACGCACAATAGCGAGCCTGAGAAAGAAACGTTGGCCAGGGGACAGGGTGGTATGTTGAAGTGACAGGCAACTGAAAGCACAGGATTTTTTTTTTTGCAGACAGAACATAAACGTTCTGCAAAGCGGTCACCCAGTCTACACTTCGTTTCCCCAATGTAGACGGGACCACATTGTGAGCAGCAAAGGCAGAAGACCAGATTGTGTGAAGTAAAGGTAAGGCGCTGCTTCACCTGGAAGGTGTGTTTTGGCCTTTGAATACTGAGGATGGAGAAGGTAAATGGGCAGACATTACACCTTCTACAGTTGCAGGGGAAGGTGTCACAGAGCTGTTTGGGGGAAAGAGGGATTTGAGAGTAAAGGAACAGCGGACCAGGGTACCCCAGATGGAACAGTCCCTGCAGAAGACTAACGAGGGAGAGGACGGGAGGGGACTATGCGTTTGGTGGTGGCATCACGCTAGAGGTGGCGGAAATAGCGGCTAATAATCCTCCGGATATGGATGCTGGTGGGATTGTAGGTAAGGACAGGGGAACCCTATCGCTATTGCAGGAGAGAAGAGAGGTGGTGAGGGAAAGTACGGGAGATGTGTCGGACCCAGCTGAAGGCCTCTGTCAACAAGTGTGCTGGGAAATCCTTGTTAAGGAAGAAGGCAGCTCTGTTGTCAAAGGTGGTATCATTGGAACAGATGTGATGGAGACGGAAGAAGTGGGAGACCAGAATAGTCTTTACAGGAAACAGGGTGTCAGGATATACATAATTAACCATTTAAATACTACTATTCCTTTGTGTTTTCCACACCAAAGTACATAACTTCACATTTAGTCATGCTGTACCTCAACTGCCATATGTTGCCCACTCTCAGCATGTCTAAATCATCTTGCATCCTCTTCACAACTCTCTGACCAACCCAGCTGTGTCATCAAACTTGGTTCCATTTGGTTCTCTCATCCAGGTCATTTTTGTACATTAGGAATAGCTGGAACCTAAACATTGATCCCAGCTATACAACACTAGCCACTCACCCATACTCAGAAAATGACTCATTTATTGCCACTCTGTTTCCTCTCTGTCAACCAAGTTTCGATTCATGTCAACTGATTAGCCCCTATCCCATGTGCTTTAACTTTGCCCATTAATCACTTGTGAACAACCTTATCAAAAGCAATTCAAAAAACTAAATATACCACATCCACTGTTCTTCTCGTTTTGGCGTGTTTCAAGACTTGCAAAAAAATGGAAGAAACTGAAACATTACCAAATTGGCTACAGACTTAAAGACTAAAAGTTTACCTTTTCATTAGGTTTCTGCTGGTGCTGGCTTCTACATATTACTGATCTACACTGAATATTTTTTTAATGTTGAGCAACAATCAGACATGAATTAAATATCATTAGGTATAATATGATTGGACTAAACAATAGGTTATATGTTAAGAGATTGTATTGTTTTAATAAAATGAGATTCTAACAATAAAAGTAAACAGCCATTGTGACTAATCACAAATGAAGCATGGATGGATTAGACAGCCTATGTGTTGTATGTACTTCTCTAGTGTGCCAATGTTTTTCATCCCTTTGACTGCTTCAGTCTGCTTGCCCAACACCAAATCATAGACATGATACTGTACAAATAAAAAATTCATAAACTTTTCCATTCATCTATTTCTTACAACCTCTACAGTAACATGTAGTAGAACGATACACATTAAGATTTTAGAGATAACAAGCATGGGGCTGGATGAACACAGCAGGTCAAGCAGCATCATAGGAGCAGGAAAACTTGACGTTTCGGGCCTAAACCCTTCATCAGAAATGGAACT
>JAHRHZ010000021.1:36740153-36797371 GCA_024137785.1 Ginglymostoma cirratum
AGTTCCATTTCTGATGAAGGGTTTAGGCCCGAAACGTCAAGTTTTCCTGCTCCTATGATGCTGCTTGACCTGCTGTGTTCATCCAGCCCCATGCTTGTTATCTCGGATTCTCCAGCATCTGCAGTACCTTTTATCTCTGACACATTAAGATTTTATTTTGTTTAAAGAAAACGTAACAAATATTTTAAAGGTGATAAGACCATGTCAGGTAAATTTCGAATGAATACTGGGTTTGATAAAGATTTATAAGGATCAACACAAAGATATACAAAGATGACAATTTTTTTTCAGAGCAGTGGAATTTATTTATTTCTAATTGGTTAACTCACCTTGTGAACAAACTCTTCCATCTTTTCCATAGCATGATATGCTGGTAGCAGTGGCGCAATGCCCATGAATCCCTCTTCCTCAATCGTTTCACTTTCTTCAGATTCCATGTTATCCTGGAAGATAACAACATACATTCAAAAATGCTGCCAAAATTTTTAGCCAGTTTGTTAAAACCAGTCTAAGGGCTATTTAGCCTATTAAACAATATACCCCCAATCCTTCAAAATCAGAAGGAAGTCTCTTTGTTTAGACAGTCAGAACTTCTATTTTGTCCTAAGTGTACAAAGTGCCATATTGTCAAATATACAAGTTACTGTTTACCAAAAGTACAAGTATCAAACTTAATTAATGGTGAGCACATAAAAGTGAAAAACTGTAATTACTTTCAAATATCAGGTTTACAAAAGCTGCTAAATGGAAAATATTTTTTATTCTTCCAGTTTTGAAAACACCACAGCAATACTCCTCAAATATCAATGCAACCCATGATACAGGCAAGGTTCCATTTATTATCCACACCAAATCTGTACCCCTCACTTGCATCCCCCACAACCATCTCCGCACTAAGATAAACAATCCCAGTTTATCCAGCCTCCCTTTGCAGCTGAAGCAGAGTAGGAAGGACTTAAATCCAGGCTTCCTGTTTCAGAGGGAGGGGCACCATCACCGTTCTATGAGTGTATATAATGTGGCAATCAGAACTGCACAGACATATGCAGCTGTGGCCTAACCAATGCCTTACAGAGTTCCATTACAGCGTCTCTGCTCTTTATTCAAAACCTCAGCTAACAGAGTCAAGTATCTCATATGCTTTCTTAACCTGCCATCTTCGAGGATCTACATCCATTCACTCCAACTTATGTTGATCTTATGTGCTTTCAAGGGTCTTACCATTCATTGTGTACTCCCTTGCCTTGTTAGTCCTTCTGAAGTGCACTGCTCCTTATGTTTCTAAATTAAATTCCATTTGCCAATCTGATCAGCCCATCCTGCAGCCTAAGGATTTCAACATCACTACGTACCTTAACACCAGTTTTCATGTAATTTGTAATCTTACTGATCAAACATTTTAACATTCATGTTGACATCATTCGTGTACACTACAAACAGTATATAACCCAGCACTGAAACCTGCAGTATGCAAATGGACATTGGCTTGAGTCACAAAAACAACCTTCTACCATCACCCTCTGCCAGTAAGCCAATTTTGGATCTAATTTGCTAAATTGCCCTGGATCCCATGGGTTGTTGCCTTCCAGACCAGTGTTCCAATACAACACTGTCAGAGGCCTTACTGGAGTCCATTAGACTACATCAACTGCACCACCCTCACCTGGACAGTGAGTTACCTCCTCAGAAAACTCAATCAAACTTGTCAGACATAATCTCTCCCTGACAAAGCCAGGTGGACTATCCTTGATTTTTCCTTGGCATTTCCTGGAGGAAATTAATTATATCCCTTAGATTTCTTTCCTCCCAAAATTTCCCTACCCCTGCCACTGATATTAGACTTAGTGACCTATAGTTCGCTGGCTTATCCCTACAAGACTTCTTGAACAATGGTACCACATTCTCTGTCGTCCAGCCATCTGGCAGCTCTGCTACGTCCACAGAGGATTTGAAAAATTAAGAGTCCGGGCCCGTGATCTCATCACTTTCAGCAACCTGGGATATATCTCATTTGGGCCTGGGGGTTTATCCAATTTTAAACCAGCTAAAACCTCCTCCCTTTCACAGTATATCTCAGTCATCTTTCCTGATTTCTACACCTACATCATCTTCACTATAGTGAATACAGATCCAAAGTACTCATTTAAAACCTCACCTAGGTCTGCCTGCTCTACACCTTGATTGGCACTTTGGTTCCTACACTTTCCTTAGTTATGCTCTTGCTCCCAGTATACTTATAATCTTTGGATCTTCCTCTAATTTACCTGCTAGTATTTTTTTCATGCCATCTCTTCACTCTCCTAATTTCCTTTGGCTCTTGCTATTTTCCTATAGGACTGCTGTTAATTTTCCTACGAGCTACTGCTCCCAGTCCACTCTGGCCAGATCGTCTTATATTAAAACAAAAAAATCAGCCTCACTCCAATCCAGAACCTTAATTTTAGGTCCTTCTTGGTCCTTTGCATAGCTACCTTAAATCTCAAGAGTTATGATAATCATGACTGAAATACCTTAAAACTCTTGCCTATAATGCAGAACTTTGGAATACATAGTACATTTTAATAAATACTTTTCAGATAAAACAGCCCCAGATACTCTAAGAAACAAAAATCAAAGGGATAGTGGAAAAATATCAAAATATCATTACCAAGGGCACTGATGCATGCCAGCTCCTGTGGGGCCCTACTGACACCCGAAGGCGTCTAATGTACTGGTGAATTCCACGTTTTACCCATAACCCCATGGTCACTCCGGTGCACATATAACCTAAGACAGACAGAGTGACGTGCTACGACGCCCATCACAGTCTGCTGCTTGAACCTGTTGATCTAGACCTGCCAGATCCAACTGCAGATCTAGAGGCAGATCTTCCAATCCATTCTCCTCTCCTCCACTCTACCCTCCTACCCACCATATACAGGTCGGCCAGAAATCAAGATCATGGGGATGAAAAGTAACCAAAAATGTAAAAGCATTTAACAATTAAACAAGGGCTGCAAACAAAATCGTTCAAAACAAACATGAAAAATTACCACCTCTGGGCCACATGACCTATCACACATATTTCAAATGTCTATTGCATAGATTGGCTGCATGGAACACACTCCATCGCAGATCACGGATATGAATGAGAACTTCGACAGTGGGTCTTCTACTAGGGATCTCTGCTGCTGCAAAACAAAACATTACACCAGGGTATCTCCAGCCAGTGAACAAAGGTGAAGTGGAAAGTGTGCAGCAGCCCATACAGAAAATGTCTCCATGCTGTTTGTGGACACAAAGAAAAATTTTCTTGAGACACTTCATATTGTGAGGGAAAGGGTCCAGAGCGTGGGCTCATTTCCTGGGACCAATGTCAAGTTCCAGATAACATGACTCCAGTCTATCTGGAAGCTCACCGCACTCCTGAGTTGCCTAAGTCTCATGTGCTTTTGGGGCCGAGTATCGTGGTCATGAGGCTCTGGACGGCTTTGATTGTGTATCAGACACCGACCAAAGACCAAACTGAAAATAACAGAAGTTATGTTATTCAGTTTCTTCCTCTGACATCCAACAAGTCTGGTATATAATCGCCTACAGCTCTCTCCTCCACCAGCCACCTAAAACCCAACTGACAGAACATCATGTTCCTGAGCAGCAGCTTCCTTACAACTGCCACCACCCATACTGCAGGAGAGCTCTGATGCAAAATAATCCTGCCCTGAACTTTGATCAGGTCCAGACACAATACAGGCAAAACCTGGGAGGAAGTGCAAGTCCACTTCATTAACAGAAACTGCATTTTATTAATGAGGCCACACATCTGAAGGAAGAAATACACTACCAAGTTGCATAATCTTGGAAGATACTCAACATAAGCACTTCACTTCAGGGTCTGAAGGCAGAAAGTCACTAACTAGGTACGGAAGTACACCAGCACCTGACTGCCCTCCCTGGGCAGAAAATTCAGTACCTTAGCTCCAACCAAATGTTGCTTTTTGTTCCAGTTCTCTTTGGGGGTTATGAAAAATTCCACGGGAGGAATCAAAGTGATCAACCAACAGCATGATATTGCTACAAAAGTTGGTTTATGACCTTCACTCCACCCTTAAACATCATCCATGCTCACGGATTTGTTTATTTTGAACTTAACCAGCCCAAGACTCACATGATGTTAATAGTGAATTCACCGATTAAACGAGAGATTTTGAAGATGGTATGTTACTCAGTGACTCCTCTGGATAAATGATCTGCCATTCTTGTGTGCTCAGCTTCCATTTCAAGCCAATTTTCATCCTTCAGTTTTTACCTCTTAATTTGCCTTCTTGCTGTTTCGTTACTGAAGGATTAGAATTAGAATCCCTACAGTGTGGGAACAGGCCCTTCGGCCCAACAAGTCCACACTGACCCTTGGACCATCCCACCCTGACCCATCCCCCTATAACCCACACACCCCTGAACACTATGGGCAATTTAGCATGGCCAATCCACCTAGCCTGCACATCTTTGGACTGTGGGAGGAAACCGGAGCACCCGGAGGAAACCCACACAGACACGGGGAGAATGTGCAAACTCCACACAGACAGTCACCCGAGGCTGGAATCAAACCCGGGTCCCTGGTGCTGTGAGGCTGCAGTGCTAACCACTGAGCCACCGTGCCGCCCTTAGTTTTGACTATTGTGAAAATCATGTCTTTTTATTTTTGTGCTTTATAAAACTGCAGACAGAAATGAGAAAGAACTTTGAAAAACAAGTATCCCAATTCTTAAAGCAAGCATTGTGCAAACTGCTGTTTGAAAAAGCAGTAATTGAAGTGGCTGCAGGCAAATTGGAGCCAAGGAGTTACATGTATAGATATAACTCGGTGGCAACAAATAGTTGATTGGCCTATGGGCTAGCGACAAATAATTGACTGCCAACAGTCAGGTGATTCATTCTCAGGTAACTTAACACCTTGGGGCTGGGAACAAAATAAGGAAATGAGTTTAGATCTCCACCACCACAACAGCTGTCCTCTGTCCTCTACAGTCAAAACCCACATTAAAACTTACAGCACCTCAGCACCCGGTGAACAAGAACTACTGAACTGCGTTCCCAGTTTTGCCCTGCCCATAAACTGATTTTCCTTGTCCATTTGCCTGTGCATGCCCATGTAAGGGGGTTTATAAAGGGGATTAGTTTTAATTTTCAGTGTTATATACTGGTGGTTTCTAACTCTTCACTTGTAAGTAGATTAATTACTTGTAATAAATAGTGATTCTTGTTAAGTACGGAAATCTGGCCCATGCTTTCAATCAACCTGGGTATGAAAATCAGGCAATTTAGGGAGTTACTTACTTTAAAATATTTAATTTTGTGACAGGTCTGGGAATAGGGCTTGACATCCAGCACACTACCCCAGTGAACTATAGTGCTAGAATCCTGGCACACTACCCCAGCAAACTGTATCCCTATTATGGGATGATGGAGCACAGGAGATAAATCAACACATGCTCCCCATACTGGCTCTGACAGAGCTACCCAAATTTGTCCCAATCATCTGCTCTTTACCCACAGCCCTATAATTAATCAAATTCCCTTTTGTTCAAAGTTATTATTGCACTTGCCAGAAAGATTGGTGAAAGCAGTGCCTTCCAGATCATCATTCACTGCCTAGAAGTATATTTGCACAGATCATTACTGGCTTGATATTTTAATTAATGTGTTCAGTCGTGTTATGATAACTGAGGGCAGGTGGGACTTGAACCTGGGCCTTCCGGCTCAGAGGTAGGGACACCTCCTCTGTACCATAAAAGCTTCTTCACCACTCACTCCTTTATTGGTTCTCATTAGTTCAACCGTTTTTTTTAAACCAGGAGGCATTTCCCCTACAATTGCTACTTGTGATTGTTTCAGCCCTTTCCTACGTTAATTCCAGCAAGCCCCATTCCAGTTCTACCTTCACATTTTGCGCAGACCATCTTTCCTTTTGTTCATCTAATTACAGTCCGTTTGCCGAATTAGAACGGTTGGGTTGTGGGATTATAGTAAAGTCGTCATAATTGCAGAGGATCCTACAAATGCTCTCTCATTAGAGAGAGAATGATGGCGGTGAATTTAATCAGAGGATCACCATGCCTCAGAGAGGCCAAATTGAAAAAGCAGGACCTTCATGGTAACCTCAGTCAGTGCAGTAACTGAACACGTACTGTTGGCATCACTCTGCATTGCAAGCCAGCCATCCAGCCAATTGAGCTAACCGACAATGAGACTACAGTTACTCGGCATGTCGAAATGCTACGCTGGTGTCATAAAGATTCATAAACAAGGAAGAGATTTCCTTGCAATGCTAATGTTTACACAACATCAAAAAGTTTACGTAAAATAGCATTTAATATAAATAGTTTTAGTAAGTTACTCTAAACCACAAAGTTTAGAATTAAACAGGATAAATCCAGATAACAAAAGCAAGAAACAGCAGAGGGATTGAACAGGCATTTTGTGTCTTTTCAATGTAGAAGGCTTAGAGATCTCCCCTATGTCACCTTAAAGTCAAGAGGGAGGATGAAACCTAAAAGAATCAGTGGGAAAAAGGTATTAGGAAACTATAAGACCAAACGTTTGACAGATGACCTGTATTCTCAGGACTTAAAAGTAGAAGTAGCTGCAGAGAAATTAGTTGCATTGGTTAAAATCTTCTAAAACTCGTTAGACTAGAAAATAGCTAATCTAACAATTATACAAGAAAGATGGAAAGATAGAAAACAAGAAACAATGGGCCAGTTAGCCTATCATATCTCAAATAGTCAAATTGCTAGAATCCATTATTGTTATAGTGAGACACATAGAAAATCAATGAGATCTGGAAGAGTCAACACAGCTTTGTGAAAGGGAAATTAAATTTATCCAAGTCATAAGTTTTTTTAAAGAAATAACAAGTTGGATAAAAGAGAACAAACAGAGAATGCTTGAGAAACTCAGCAGGTCTAGCAGCATCCAGAGAGAAGCGGAGTTAATGTTTCATGTCTGATATAACTTCTTCAGAACCAAGTTCTGACCTTTTTCCAGCACTTTGTCTTTATATCATAAGTTCAACACCTGCAGTACTTTGTTTTATTTTAATATAACCAGGTTTGCCAACTTTAGAACATCTTATAGTTTATTCATTTACATTTAAGAATAACCCATTGGCAGAAGTGTTTTATTTCAGAAGGTCAAAATCTTCAAAAAAAAACTGTGCTTTATCTCTTTCCTTGCACAGCCATGTTGAGGAAATTCAGAGGAAAAGCATATATACTTCTGTATTACATGTAAGTTAGCCAATAACTGCATCTTTCTTTTGATAAACCCATAATGTTATTTATTATGAAAGCTGGCTAATAGATCTTGTTGAAACATGATATCAAATATTTAATTGGTCATCTTAGTAACCATGAAAAAATTTTTACTTTGTGATCTGTGGAGTGCACTCCACAAGCCTTGATTTTAAAATTTATCAACAACTGCAAGGAAGATAATGAAAGAGTAGCCACTGGTCTGAGGTAGAAAATCACAGACTTACAATCCTTTTTGAAAAAAAAAATTCTCCTCACTTCAGTCCTGAATTGTCAACCTCTTCATGAAGCTAAAAAGCACTTTTGGTTTAGCATCTGCTAAAGCATCTGACGGCATCAATCTGATGTGCGCAGGACTCTGGTCAGAGACTCCAAACTGGGATGTCAATTCTCTTCCTTAGTCACCTTTGTTGCCTTCAAAAGGGGAAAACTCAACCCCAAATATTACTTCTGCAATCCCACTGGGGTCTGGGACTCAGGTGGGAGGTCTACTCCAAGCTGCGCAACCTGGAAGGTTCAGCAGGATTTCATCCAAAGCAAAGTAATACATTTCATAATTTATAGCATGTACACCATATTCAGTGTGTTAGTAAGATGATATACAACACTCTGGGCTGCAGCATTTCAGAAGAACAGCATGTGGATACCGTACTGTCAACAGCTGTAATTTTTCTGTTGACAGGGGGTTTGCTATTTTGCAAAGAACTTAATCACACAAATATATTTTGTGATGCAAACTAGGCTATTAATTATTGTAACATTAAACCCTTCCAAATATGTCTGAATCACAGAAATCTGCCTTTACTGTCTGTCACAAAATTAGTTTCAGAATTAAACACAACTTTAGCATTATGGATTCCTGGCAAATGGCTAAGTGCTCAGTATAAAATGTGACTGTTGATTCTGAAGATAAATCTGATTTGTTGTGAAGCTAAAATGGATAGTCTATCCATAAATAATCAAGCAGTTACTCTCACTGAACAACATTTTATGCAATATTTGTCTGGTGTCAGGCCAAACTATATAAGTACAAACAGCTGATGCCGGAAATTTGAATTAAAAGCCAAAAATGAGCTAGGATTGCTCCATAGGTATGACAGCATTTGTGAAGACAGAAGCAAAGTTTCATTCATCAGAGCCATTTTACTACTATGTGGCAAATCTGGCAGCAACTTTAGACATAGCAATATTCCATAAACAATGAGTCAAGTGACTAACTGACTTACTTTGATGGTCCTAATTGGAGAGACTGGACATTGGCAAACATATCAGAAGGATATCTGCTGACTGACTTCAAAAGCATCATGAAAGTTGGATCAGTCATCTGTACCACCAGGACAGACAGAAGTGGGCTTAAAGATTAACCTGCAACTCAGCACCATGCATATTGCAAAAAATCAGCACTGCACTGGAATGTCACTGGATTGTCACAGAATTTTATAGCACCAAACACCAAAGACCTTGAGGGAATGTGTGCGCGCTTCTGGATTGATGGAGATCTTTACAACCTCAGGTTTCTTCAGGCTCACACAAGAAAAACTCACTTGTGATCTTTTCACTGATAACTGCACTTTCCTGGCCCTCTGTCAGACCTACAACATTTAACAACATGTTTTTCTGAGGTGGTACAATTCATCTGTTTTCTTTAAATTTTAGTCCGAAATCCTTAATCAGCCTACACCTGAAGAAGAAAACAGATCACCAAGCAGTGTCCTTGAGGAAATCAGCTGGAAGACAAACAATTAACTTATTTGGGGAGCATCATCACATTGCTGCTATAGACAGGGTTCCAAAAGCAAACAGCATGTCTACAAGTGTGAAGCAACCATAACCTCAAACTGCAGACCATACTCAAAATGTACAAAGACATAGTCCTCACTACCCTGCTAATATGATGCCACATCATGGCATGGGTCCAATACTGTTGACATGTACATCATCAGTCTGCCTCCACAGCATATTACAAATTCAGTGGCAGGACTGTATTACAAACCTCAAAGTCCTGGAAATAGCCAATATCACCAGCATTAAAACTATTTTCTTGCAAAGCCAAAATGTGTTGGATGGTCACGTTGCCCACATAAAAGACAGCTGACTACCCAAGAATGTTGTATGGAGAGCTGACTACTGGGAAATAGAACAGCATCCCCATTTAATGTTTCAAGGACTCCCAAGACCACCCCCGCTTTATGTCTGGGAAGTGTATGCTATAGGTTGTAATAAAAAGATACACTATATCATGTGTGCTGCCGACACCTTCGACACCAAGTGAGGAGCCACTGTGAAACAGATAAGGAGGGAAGGACAAATCCAACTGACTCCAGTAGCAATTGCACCTTCACCTGTATCCACTGTGGGAGAATGTCAGTCACAGTTGGGCTGCCCAGGCACCAGAAGGCCTGCAAACGATGAGTACAACTTTCCTTAAATCTTCATCCACAAAGAAGTGCCAAGACAAGAAAAACAGCCATGTGGCCCATCATGCCCCTGCCAGCACTTATGCAAGAGTGCACAATTCGCTCCCATATCCAGCTTTCTGCTGCATAACCCTGAAAATTAGTGCAGAATGTCTATTGTGTTTCATACACTGCAACGGTGGCTGCACTTCAGGGCCTTTGTTAGTTGTGCAGCTCTTTGATCAGTCCTGAGGCTGAGAAATATAGACAATTTTTTTTTCATTCACTCACAGGATGTGGGCACCACTGGCTAGACCAACATTTCGGTCCATCCTTAACTGCCCAAAAGGAAGTTATGAGTCAATATCATTATTGTGGATTAGAATGATGTGTAGGCCAGACCAGTAAGGACAGCAGATTTCCTTCCCTAAATGACATTTGTGAACCAGCTAGATTTTTCCAACAATCGATATTTCCAACATCAGATTCATGGTCATCATTTGACACTTAATTCCAGAATTTTATTAGATTCAAATCCAGAATTGAAACCTGGGCCGCCAGAACATTACTTGGGTCTCTAGATTATTAGTCGACCAACAATACCACTTAGGCCATCACCTACCTAATTACACAGCAGAATAAAATGTAAGACATGGCAAAGCAGCCCAATCATGTAGAAAGTGTAGCCGGTGTCCAAGATGACGTGCAGCTACAGAAACTTTAGGTGTGGATTTCAGAGTTCGAACAGCAGCCAGTGTCACTGTGCTGTATTGTCAAGTGTGGGTTGCATTAATAGAACAGAGTTGGCTACACCACAGGTTAGGAGCCAACAGGCCAAAAGGTGGCTGCCAGTTAAGTCCAAAAAAAGCACGCATCCCCTGGCATTCTGCTCACAAATCAGTTTCCCATTTTGGAAGTTGATGGGGGCACAGGTTCCTCAAGGGAGTGCAGTCAGAGCTACATTTTGTGAGATGAAGGCATGTTTGATGATAGCATCAGGCCAGAGCTGGTGAGAATGGCTAAAGGTAATCCTTTGAATACAGTGCAGATGGGATGAACAACTCTGCTGTCCAAATGGGGAGGGAGGGAGAACAATAACAATACAGGGTTAGTTAGAAGAACAACAGGCACTTTTGTAGTCTTTGACATGTCTGCAGGATGGTATATTGCTTCCCAAGTGCCAGGATCAAGGCTGTCACAGAGCAACTGCAGGGTATTCTGCTGGGGAGGGTATAATGCCAGAGGTCAGGGTTCACATTAGAATCACTTGGGTAGGAAGGGGAATGTGCTCCTGGCCTACATGGGAGTCCAGATCCACGGTAATGTGGCTGACTGTTAACTTCCTTCTGCACATTTGGGAATGAGCAATAAATGACAGACAGCACCACCCACATTTCAAACAAAAATTTTTAGCAAATATTTTTTGGGATAGAGGAAGGCTCGTAGTGGAATTACACATGCCTGGCATTGGGATCCTTTCTTTTCTCGACATATGTTGATGTTCTGAATCTTAGTGTACAGGAAACAATTTCAAAGTTTGTTTCCAAGTTTTGTACATCTGCAAAGTAAACTGTGCACAGGACTTTGCGTAAATTTGAAAGGGCATGAACAAGTTGGAGCCGGTACATGGAAAGTCCAACGGGATGCATGTTGTTTGGAAGGACACAGGCAGGCAACACAATGGGTACAGGTCTACAGTGGGTCTAAAGGAAGAGAGGGGTCTGTGTGTATGGATCATTAAATGTGGCAGGACAGGTGTAAAGAGCAGTTAAAAAAGCATTGAGCATCCTAGACACAGAAGTACAGAGTGTTAGAGCAAAGATGTTATGCCGAACTCTGGAAAGACCCTTGTTGAGACCTCAGCTAGAGTACTGTGCACAGTTCTGGAGGTCACAATATAGGAAGGGAGTGAATGCATTGGAGAGTGTGCAGAAGAGATTCACAAGAATAGTTCCATAATGAGAGATTTCAGTTATGAGGACATATAAAAGAGGGTGGGGACTGTTCTCCTTGGACAGAAAAATAGAAGTTTTCAAAATTGTGAGGGGGATGGATACAGTGGAGGGGGAGAAACGTTACTGCTTGTAAATGGTTCAAGAATGAGAGGGCAAAGACTTAAAATAATCTGCAAAAGTAGCAAAGGTGACATGAGAATAGACGTTTCACACTGAGTGATTCAGGTCTGAATTGAAATGCCTTGATGTGTAGTGGAGGCAGAGTCAACTGAGGAATACAAGAGTGTATTAGATGATTAATTAAACAGAAACCAAGCGAAGGACATGGAGAAAATGGCAAGAGAATGACACTAAGTCGCAATGCTCTCTTGGAGTGTTCATATTAGATGACTGGCCTGTCATTACCAGATTTACTAATGTTCACATTTGTGAATAGACTTGTAATAGCTGCAATCCTCCAGTCCTCTGGCATATTAAGATATTGTAAGAGGTCTGCAAGATTGAGTTCAAAATTTCTGATCTCCCTCAACAACCTAGGATGCACACCACCAGCTGGATTGGACAACTTACTGAGAGATGCCAACTATCTTTCTACTTTTACTCTGTCCAAAAAATCAGCTCTCCTTTATTCTACCATGATATTATTGTCATTCTTTTCCTTTATGGAGATAGATGCAGCATTCTCCAAATCAAGGTGTTGTTAGGGGTAGACATGTGATTCTAGCTACATATTTGTTTCTGTGGAATAGGTGAAAAACGTTTTGTTCCAATCCAGTTGAATCTGTCATGGTGATACGATCTTTCTGATTTTTTTCCTTCATTTTCCTTAATGGAAGAGTTCTCCCCTCCTTGGTAAACAAGTCCCTCCACTGTGGTCTAAGCAATATGCTGTACTTCTGCTCTCACCCCTTTCTCCCAGAACTATATAGGGCTCTCCTTTGCCTCATCTTTCACCCCATCAGCATCGTATTCAAAGGTTTACCTTGTCACCATTCTCGCCAACTCCAGCTTGATTCTACCAAACATACTTCACCTCCCCTATCCTTTCAGCATTCTGAAGAGATCATTTCTTCCACAATACCTGGATCCAGTCATCAATCACTCCCAACACCACCCCTCTCCCCATGCAAGTTCAGAGATTAATACCCGCTTTTTTTTTTAAACCTCCTCCTCACATAATGCCCCTAACATTTCTTTCAGATGAAAACAGTGATTTGTGTCTCCATCTTCCAAGTTACTGTGCACAATATGGTCTGCTTTACACTGGGGGAAAAAAAGTTCAGATTAGTGATCACCCTCCGAAATACTTCTGGAGTCCAGTCTGCAAGCGTGACCCTGAGCTCCTATTACCTGTCATTTTAATTCTATATTTGGCTCTCATGGTGACCTCCTTGTCCTCAGCCTTTGGAGTGTGCCAAACGAAACTCAACATAAGGTTGATTGGGCATTCTGTAGTCTTCAGGACTCAATATCTAGGTCAGCAATTTCAAACCATAAACAATCTCTACACCATCTATTTCCTTTAGTTTGCAAATTCAGCTACATATTAAATTCCCCTTCTTTGCTCTCAGATAGAAGCTGTTCATCATTCTACAATTCTCATCAAAACTTTTAAAAAATACCTTCTTACCACTTCAACCTCAATACTACCTCTTCAGACAGTTAATACCTCAATTATGACACCAGCACAGAACTTTCTTCTTGCTCTTTGTCCACCCTTTCCCCTTTCACTTGCTAAAAAATCTAATTTCTAACTGTCCCAGGTCCACAGAAAGGGAATTGATCTGAATATTAACTCTGTTCTTACTCCACAGGTATTCTTGACATGATGAATACTTCCAGCAGTTTTACAAATGTAGGTTGAAAGGGGAAAGAAACACTTAAAATGATTACTTACAACATCTTGGCTTGTAAATGATTAAAATTCATCATGTTGGTCCACACGAGTTGCTAAGCATTCTACAAAAGCAGCAGCAGATACAGAATGAATTGCCTGAGGTGTGATGGAGGCTGGTACAATTACAATAGATAAAAGGCACCTGAATAGGTATATGAATAGGAAGGTTTTAGAGGAATATGGGCCAAATGCTGACAAATAGGAGTGGATTAATTTAGGATATCTGATTGGCATGGACAAGTTGGACAGAAGGATTTGTTTCGTGCTATACATCTCTATGACTCTATAACTAAAACAGGACTTCCTTTAACTCTGGAAAGTTTTAAGGTATTTTGACCACAAACCTGAAAAGGCTATATTCTGTTTAAGCAGCTAGCCCTTTTTCTTTTCATTTGGAGGTGGAAGTGCAGTGGGGAGGAAAAGTGAGACAGAATAGGGCAAGGAAACAAATATAAGCCACAGTGGGTCAATGATCAGTGTCTTAAAGCTACAGTAATCTTGACAAAAGGCCAGTATTTTCCCTTTTAAGAAATAAGTTCTTAAAAGATACAAAAGACTACATTTTTAAAAAAACATTCCTATAAGTAATCGATTTTTCTACACCCTGCATATCTTCAGTGCTGCAAAGGGCAAACTGGTAACATTTTCCCAAACAGCCAATGTGGATTTTAACAGAATACTAATTAAAACAAATACAGTTTTGGGTTTCAAAGACATTTGAAGTTCTCCAATTTTTCAAATAGCAAGCTTCAACTGAAATTTAACAATTTTCACAGCCAACCACAAGATTCTAAATAGGTTTCAGCTTTCTAGAGAAGTTTAACGTTTGGTTTGTAGACCATGTATATATTATAGCACATGTGCATGTGTGGCACTGCAGCAATTCAATGTGTGTATGCACCAATTTTATAGCTGTTGCCAAAGCAGACCCACAATGCAAACCGTGAACAGAACAATATTATGGAAACAATTCTATAATACTAAATGGAGATTTGTGAAGTTATAATTATTTTCACTCCAAGATGTCACCTTTTAGTCCTTCACAAGAAGCAATGCAGTAAAAGTTTCGAAAAAGCATTTTCAACTTGGAGGAATTTAATCAGATACCCCGAAAATACCCAATATCTTGTTTATTAGCCAAATAGACTGCTGTTTGAGTGCAACAATTTTTCTCCAAAATCAAACAGACATTCTTTCACAAAAGCTGAATAAATCAAAACAGGTTAAAATTTTCTAGTTATGAAATGAGGGAATGGAAGCTGATCTATAAAACTTGTTTCTTCACAACAGTTAATCTGTGATTTCGACAGTGATTTCCTTGACTTATTTCATAAATATTTCAGTAAAGTCACGCTATTTACTTTATAATGCAAGGCAACAAACCAATGGTTTGATTGAGTCGTCAATGGCTATGGTAAACTAAATCCAAAGAAGGTAAGATAATGAACATAACGAATGATAAAATGAATAACTATAATGAATATAAATTCAAATTTGGTTAAACTTGCCATCCATTGACCATAATTGTCCACAGACCAGAACCTGACTGCCTGAGCAGCTGACCTAAATGAGTATGCCACCACTGTCGTCAGTGAATGTGTAGAGGACTGTGTGCCAAATAAGTTAATGCAAATAAATCTGAAGTCAATGAGGATTAGTAAAACTCTCCACTGGTTACAGCCATACCTAGAACAAAAGAAAATGGTTTTGGTTGTTTGAAGCCAATCATCTCAACTCAGCTTGCAAGGGGAGGAGTTCTACAAGACAATAACATAGGCACAAACATCTTCAGCTGCTTCATCAATGAACCTTCTTTCCATCATAAAGGTCAGAAATGGGATGTTCATTGATGATTGCAATATTCAGTTACATTCACAACTCCTCAGATAGAGAAGCAGCAAGTGGGCTGATGAGTGGAAAGTAACATTTGCAATACCCTGCTCTATCATCCTCAAAAACCATCTTTGTCTTTTGCACTGCAACACTTTGGATCTCTAATCTCCCTTAACCTTTCTGTGACCTGCCCTTTTGTTCCACTTGCATCTCTCTCTTTTAACAGCATATACCCTTCAACTTTTGCACATCCTTTTGTTCCAAGAAAGTCACTGAACTCAAAACATTAACTTGGTTTCTCTCTCCATAGATGCTATCAGACTTGCTGAATTTCTTCAACACTGTTTTTATTTTGGACCTCCAACATCTACTGTAATTTATTTTTATTAAAACTTGATGGTTAATTGGCACACATCCATAATCTTAAACATTTATTCCTTTCATCATCAGATTACCATAGCTGCCCTGTGCACCTTCTACAAGAAGCACTGAAGAAACTCACTGAGGAAGCTTTGATCGCACTTCGTAAACAAGGACAAGGGCAGCAAATATAGGGCAACATCATATTATCCTGACTTGGAAATATATTGTTGGCATTGCATGGTTTCTGCGTTAAGACCTTGAAATTCCCTATATAACATCTTTGTGGGAGTGCCTCCATCCCTAAAACTGCAACAGTTTGAGAAGGGGGTTAAACAGTATTTTCTCTACTCAAGGAAAACTAGGAATGGCCAATAAATGCCATTCTAGCCAGCAACATTCACATCTCAAGAATGGACAAATTAAAAAAGAATTGATTTAGAAAAGTGCATATCCTAGATCCAAAGTTCAGCTCATTGAACAGCACAACCCCGTTATAAGCCCCATCTGTGCTTTTGAGTTCAGGTAAATACTCACAAAACAAGAAACCGCTCAATGAAGCGTGCATCAGAAACATGCAGAATGAAACAAATCACGTTCTGAGACATCAGAGGCTCTTCTGTGGGGCAGTTAGATGTTATCCACTTTCACCAATACATGCAAAATTAAATCCGAATCATTGGTGCTAACCGAAATATCTTCATATCACACAATATGCAGATTACAACACTAAACTATTTCGTTCAGAAGCAAAGTTCACCAGATATAAAGGTCAAAGGCTTAATGATGCAATTCAAAGTAAACTATGGGGAACAACTGATACAATGAAGTGGGAAAAGTAACAGTTAATGCAAAGCAAACTGGTTAACATCAAAAAAAGGACTATAGCAGGATCTATCATCACACAAAGCCTATTGTCATAGCTGATAAGACCTATTTTAAACACAAGTGATCAATGAAGTATAATACGGCTGCAGTGTACAACTGGTTCCTATTCGGAGCCTGATCAAGGCCATAAAAACATGGACATGCAATTACATTAAACATAAAATCAATAAGACCGAATAAAAATATTCCATTGTTTACTTTCAGAAGTAGCAATGTGTTATATGTGCAATTCAGTTTGAAGTCAACATGTAAACCTAATTACATTTTTTTTTGATAGAACATGCACTGCCAAATAACTTCAAATTTTGTTTTTAAAAATTTGGATTCCCCTACAAGGTGCACACTAAATACAAAACACACTATCCTGCAACTCTGATCAGTGCTTGGATGGAATTAGTGTTATGTAAAGCCACCAATCTGAACCATTAAAGAGTCAGAATTAGGGATATTGGCCAAAAATGCACTAAAAGAAAGTGGAAATGGGAGAGTACCACAAGTGTTTTAAATAGTTTAAATGTTTAATACAATGCCAAAACATCTCCTAAACAGTAACATAAATATAACAGTAAAGTTTGTTGCAACATTAGCACATATGTTGAAATTTTAAAATGGACCATCCAGGCAATGAGAGCTCACAGAGCTGCAAGGGCTAAGAGACCATCACGCCTTTAAATAATGCCATATTCTTATCAATAATACAAGAAGATATGCTTCAATAAATAGTCTTCATCCACTGAATCTGACTGGGAATCGGACTTCATGAAATTAAACAGGTTTTTTCCAAATTGAATTAAAACTGGGATTTCAGCACATGCCCAAGTATTAGTCCAGGCATTTGAATTACTAGCTCAGTTACAACCTTTACACTACATTACCCAAACAAAGAATGCAAATTATATTATCAAATTGGAGGGAACAAACAACCACTACAATAAAAATTATAGTAAAACATGGGGAGAAACATCTATAAAAGGTGAAATTAAATCTGTACAGCATTCCTTTGCAATTACGACAAATTTGTACACATCACAGGACCATACAATATTGCTAAATCAGGAAGGTGAAAAGGCAATGTGTTCAATATCAGACAGGCCTGCTCTTTCACCAGCTGCCACATTCACTAATTCCCAGATTTCCAATTCCGAAGGAGAGTCACAAGATTCAAAACGTTAACTTGGTTTTCTCTCCAGAGATGCTGCCAGACCTACTGAGTTTCTCTGGCAATTTCTGTTTTTGATTGTGGTATCAAAACAGGAGTAAAATCTGATCAGAAAATTGCCATTAGATATCAATAATCAATTAATAAGTTATTGGCATAGTAACAGTGCAGTAATATTAGTGGACATGCAATCCAAAGACCCAGGTTAACACTCTAGGGATGAAGGGAAATACAAAACGACAAGCCTGTTAGCTTGATATCATCAGTGGGGAAAATTGATAGAATCTGTTGGGAAGAATCAACATATGTTTCTGAAAAGAAAATCATGTTCAACGACTTTATTGGAGTATTAGAGGATATTGTTTGTAACATAAAGGAGAACCACTGGTTGCGGTGCCTATAATAAGGTCCACACAGGAGGCTAATTGGCAAACTCTTCAAATATATAATTCCTTATAAAATCAAACATTTGTATTCATAATCTCAGATAGATAATCCTTAAGTAACCTCTTCAAGCTGTCAAACTGTTAAATTAGGATGCTTCAATGAGAAGTCTGGCTGTGGAAAGCAGGCAAGCATGAATAATGATAGCACGTAGAGTGTTGCCAACAAATCTGCTTGCTGATATATCTGTATTGTTGATAACTACAGGTGACATACCTGAAGACTGGAGGTTGGCTAACGTGGTGCCAATATTTAAGAAAGGTGGTAAGAAAAAGCCAGGGAACTATAAACTGGTGAGCCTGATGTCCGTGGTGGGCAAGTTGTTGGAGGGAATCCTGAATGACAGGATTTACATGAATTTGGAAAGGCAAGGATTGGTAAGGGATGGTCAGCATGGCTTTGTGCATGGGAAAGCATGCCTCACCAACTTGATTGAGGTTTCTGAAGTAGTAACAGAGAGGACTGATGAAAGCAGAGCGGTAGACGTGATCTATGTGAACTTTAGTAAAGCATTCGATAAAGTTCCTCATGGTAGACTGGTTAGCCAGGTTAGATCACATGGAATACTGAGAGAACTAACCATTTGCACATAGCACTGGCTCAAAGGTAGGAGACAGAGGGTGGTGGTAGAGGGTTGCTTCTCAGATTAGAGGCCTGTTACCAGTGGTGTGCCACAAGGACTTTTGCTGGGTCCACTGTTTTTTCTCGTTTATAAAAATGTTTTGGACGTAAGTTGGCAGACAACACTAAAATTGGAGGTGTACTGGACAGCAAAGATGTTTACCTCAGAGTACATTAGCACCTTGATCAGATGGGCCAAATGGGTCAAGGAGTGGCAGGTAGAGTTTAATTTAGATAAATATGAGGTGG
Source organism: Ginglymostoma cirratum (assembly GCA_024137785.1). Taxonomy (NCBI): domain Eukaryota; kingdom Metazoa; phylum Chordata; class Chondrichthyes; order Orectolobiformes; family Ginglymostomatidae; genus Ginglymostoma; species Ginglymostoma cirratum. The sequence goes on from JAHRHZ010000021.1 coordinate 36,759,248, forward strand.
TACACTTTGAAAAGGCAAATCAGGGCAGGACTTGTACACTTCATGGTAATGCCCTAACGAGTTTGCTGAGCAAAGAGACCCGAGTGCGGGTTCATAGTTCCTTAAAGGTGGAGTCACATATAGACAGGATAGTGAAGGCAGTGCTTGGTATGCTTGCCTTTATTAGTCAGTGCACTGAGTATAGGAGTTGGAGATCATGTTGCAGCTGTACAGGACATTGGTTAAGCCACTTTTGGAATACTGTGTGTAATCCTGACCTCCCTACAAAGGAGGATGTTCTGAAACTTGCAAGGGTTCAGAAAAGATTTACAAGGATGTTGCCAGGGTTTGAGCTATAGGGAGAGGTGGAATGGGCTGGGGCTATTTTCCCTGGCGTGGAGGCTGAGGGGTGGCCTGATATAAGTTTATAAAATCATGAGGGGTGTAGATAGAGTGAATAACCAAGGCCTTTTCCCCAGAATAACAGAGTCTGAAACTAGAAGGCACAGGTTTAAGGTGAGGGGGCAAGATTTAAAAGGAACCTAAGGGGCAGCAGGGGGTGGTGAGTATATGGAATGAGTTGCCAGAGGAAATAGTGGAGGCTGGTATAATTACAACATTTAAAAGGCATCTGAATGGATAGATGAATAGGAAAGGTTTAGAGGGATACGGGCCAAATGCTGGCAAATGGGACTAGATTTATTTAGGACATTTGACCAGCATGGACAAGTTGGACTGAAACATCGGTTTCTGCGCTGTACAGGTCTATGACTCCAAGTAATGGTGACTGCTAGAACAGAATTATTTTCAATTAACACTGACATAGAGAGGCTAATTTTTTTAAAGAACTTTTTTGAATAAAAAGGAACGGCCTTTTAAATTACTTTCTTGGTTCATTACATTTCATCTGCCCTTGAACATTTACATCTACTCTAAAAACACGTAACTCCCACACAAGGCCCTTGCTACAGCAGAAATGAAGTCTGTTTCAACCCAACAAAGGGAACTTTCAGAAATATGCACAGGAATTCTAGAGCTACACCATTTTTGTTTGAAAAGAAAGAAGTTCTCACAGAGATCCATAATGCCATGAAAATCTAGTACTCTGTCCCTTCCTTTCAAACTCTGCTTTTCTCCATTCAAATCACCGTCATGCTCTTTTGTCTCAACTTTCTGTAAATATCTTTTCCCTCTAAATTTCCTTCGAAACTTCCCCCTTTCACCACCCCAACTTTTTTTAGTTTTAAGACCCTATCAATTGGTCTAGTTACATAATTTTTGCAGTGGCGCCTGTCACCAAGGAACTGTTCCTCCCTTCATTCATGTTCATATGTGCTAGCATGAACGAGGAATAAAAGTTGGCCATTTGACCCCGGAAGCCTGCTCTGCCGATCCACAAGATCATGGTCAATTTATTTGTTTCAAATTCCACATTCCATAAGGCCATAAGACATAGGAGCACAAATTAGGCCATTCGGCCCATGGAGTCTGATCAGCCATGATTGAATGGCGGAGAAGTTCCTCAACCCCATTCTCCTGCTTTCTCCCAGTCTGCCATCTATCCCAGTTAATCTTTGATCCCCTTTCCTAACAAGAATCTATGTCTGCCTTAAAAATATTCAATGACCAAGCCTCAACTGCCTTCTGATACAGTTCCAAACCATTACAAACTTCAGAAAAACCTCCTCCTCTTCTCATCTTATAAGGGCAACACCTAATTATAAAACAGTGCCCCTAATTCTAGATCCACGCACAACCACCTTTTCACTTTCACCTTCGAGACCATTCATTATCTTACACAATTCAATCAAATCATCACTTGGCCCTCTAAACACCAGTGTAAACATGCTTAGTCTAATCAATTTTGCATCATACGACAATTCATTCACTCTAGGTATCAATCCAGTAAACCTTCTGTGAACTTCCTCCAACACATTTACATCTTCCCTTAAATAAGGATACCAAAGTTGCATACATCATTCTAGATGCAGTTTCACCATTGCCCTGTAGAGCTGAAACATCTTATTCTCGTGGTCAATTGTCATCAAATAAAATACATTCTTGCCACACTATTCCCTGCTTGATGCTGTGTCCATGAGGACATGGCTCAAATAGCAATCCACTGAGGCTCTAATCTGGAATTTGGAGCATTACTCCTTAAATTCTCTAAACTGAACATCATTCCTAGATCCACAGTCTTATTGATTGCTTTGTGGATCAGAACAAACAAACCTTCCTTCTTCTAATACATCGCCACTTCACGAATATGTATATACAGGTCAGGCACAAATTCAGAATATAGCTTGTAACTTACAAAGTTGAAACAATGACAGCTTTCAACAGTTTCTGATTGCAAATTAACATAATACAACCTAGCTGCATAATCTATGCACACTTATGAACAGATACATAATCGACCACTTTTGTCATTTCACATGCTTGCATAAACAAACAAACAAAATTCAGGAACAATATGCTATTGGGAGCAGGTTTACAAATAGCAATGCTCAATTCCTTTGACAAGGATAACACATTTCAGTGTGCCAAAAATTGTTATTAGGTATGTTGAGATGCATGGCAGAAATCAGAAAATTTTTTTATAGAGTCACACAGCACAGAAACAGACCCTTCAGTCCAACCCGCCTGTGCCAACCAAGTTTCCTAAACTAAACTAGTCCCATTTGCCTAAGTCTAGCCCATATCCCTCTAAACCTTACATACTAATGTGCCTCTCCAAATGTCTTTTAAATGCTATAATCTTATCTGCATTTACCACTTCCTTGGGAACTTCATTCCATATACGAACCAGCCTCAGGTGTGAAAAAGCTGCCCGTCAGGTCCCTTGTAATACTTCCTCTTCTCACCTTAAAACTGCGCCCTCTAGTTTTGAACTCCCCTGCTCTAGGGAAAAGACCTTTGCTAGTTACCTTATCTATGACCCTTGTGATTTTATAAACCTCTACAAGGTAAACCCACAACCTCCTATGCTCCTCCAGTGGAGAAAGTCCCAGTCTTTCCAGCCTCTCCATACAAGTCAAAACCTCCAGCCCTGGCAACATCCTGGTAAGTCTTTTCTGAATCCTCTCCAATTTAATAATATCCTTCCTATAACAGGGCAACCAGAACTGTACACAGTACTCCAAAAGTGGCCTCACTCACATTCTGTACAACTTCAACATGACATTCTACCTCCTATACTCAATGGTCTGAGCAATAAAGGCAAACATGCTAAACAATTAATGTGAAATTGTATTGATAAGTTTTGCTTGATCTACTTTTTCATAAATTACACTTTTCTTATTCCAAGAGTTTGACCAAGCATGTAAGTAATTCTAAACATTGTGGGAAATGGTTAAAGTTGTAGCGCAGGGGTTTAAACTCAGCTTACCAACTTTAAATAATGCAAGAGAAAGACGTTTAGCTCTACTATCAGCACTGCATTATGTCCTGTAGCTGAAAATATAAATATTTTCACAAGATAGGTTATAGAAATAAAAGGTGAACGTGAACATGAACACTGCCACACTTTATTTCCACACAAGCCCATATTAAGAATCATATTCTCATTTGCATACTTTTGAAGACTATTACACGTAATCAGGAGTCAGAAACAATTCAGTGCAAACACCATATTATATCCATGAGACATCACAAGTAATCTACCAGTAGAAAACCATCTTTTTCCAGACGGATTCTTCAGTGACAGTTCATTTTGAATTCTACCTTTTGATCTAATACACAAGAACATTGCAAACACTAACTTCCTGAAGCTTCAGCTTTTTCTTCAACTACTTGACATTTTTACCACTCTTAACGTAATAGTTACGGTGGCACTCAAATTCATACCGAGAGATTGTGGCTTCTAGTCCTACTCCAGAAACACAAGAACAAAAATCCCGGTTGCTACTCTGGTGCAGTATTGAGGATATGACACACAGAAGTGTTGCTTTCAGATGAGGTATTAAATCTGAGCTCTATGTGCTACCTCAAGTGGACATAAAAGGCTCCATGGCACTAATTCAAAGAGGAGCAGAGGTGTTAGGCCAATATTTAAATGCCTTAATCAGCATCACTAAAAACAGCTCACTCTTTGAGAGCGTGCTGTTTCCAAAAATTGCATCCTAGGATTTAAAATTATAAGCAGACAATATTCAAAAAATACTTAATTGCCTGTAAAGCATTTGGAACCCCATTTTCACTTCTGTCAGTCTAACTACACAAAATCTCTATTCTGTTTTGCAGTCAACTTTCTGGTCATTCTGCATATTCTCTCACTCTATAAACTCAAACCTTAGCTGACTACATCATATATGGTCTTTTGTCAAAAGCCTGTTGACTATCGAGATTATATCTCCAAGATAATCCTTTTATGTTCAGCTGTTCTTTATCTCGTCACATGCTTTATCAAGACAAGAAAGGGTCAAATTAGGTGTTAAAGAAAGAACCTCAGGAGTAACAATTTCACAAACACAGAATTCTGTGATTCTTTCAATTCTCAAAGTCAGGTACAGCATTGGGAAGTAAAGGTGAAGTACAGATAGTTATCCTCTGGAACTAGGAGGTGACCTTCAGCTACTCCCATTTACCCTCATCAGGCAAGTTCAGAGCAGCAGTGACAAATCTAAAAGCATTTACTCTGCGAGGGATGATGTATAAAGATGTAATAAAGGAGTATTTAAAGTCTTGTAAAAGAGAACTCAGATGTTCAACAAAAAGCTTAACCCTAAGACTTAAAATATACACTTATTTATAAAATAACTTGTACTTTTCAAATACTATCATTAAAAAAAACCAAGTTCACTCAAATTTCTCTTGTAAAGTGGAATTTAGTGTTTTCAGTGAACTGCAATCTAGTTGGTCAATTGTTTGTAGATTTCCTTATCCAAAAATATTATAAAATTATCTAATTTTACACCTGCACTGAAAAATTGCATTCATAAATATAAAGACAGCAACTAATCTCTCTTCCCCCCGTGACCCCCACATCCATCACTCAGCATTTTACATTTGATACTTACATTCGATAAGTCAGGTTCATGTATTATGTTGGGATTCATTTCATTCAACTCTGGACTTGGAGCATCACACTGTTTTTCTTGCGATGACATCAGGTCGCTTATTCCTCCCCTCCGATGCCTTAAGCCTGAGCTTAAATTCTCTTCTAACTGTAGGCCTTCCAGTTTGTTAACAATATTAAGTTGTTCTTTAAAAAATAACTGGTGTTTTGGTTTGGTTCAGAATGCTGTTAATTCCAAAAAACCTGTTTAAGAAGAGTAGATAAATTAATTTTCTATTCCTAATTTTTCAGACGTGCAGTAAATTAACACTGTACTGGCATTGGGAATTTTTTTTGCTAATTTTAGACAAGAAAAACACTAATTTTTAGTACAAACTTCTCATGCATTCTCCAGTGTGAAAAGGAGGCCCAAACTACCGAGTTGAGTTACTTTCCCAATTAAAGTACTTTCTCAATTAAAAGGTGTCTCTCCCCAGGGCTGCAGTCTAGTCCTAAAGGTGTGAGCAGTTTTCTGGTACTTTGCAGTACTTTGGGTGTAAACCTACATGCTGAGTTTCAACATATTAGTGCAACTTTGGAGGGCACTGCAGATTCTTTCAATACTTTCTAACATACATTAGTGAATTAAGAAAAGGATCCCTGCTTATTTTTCTCATGCTCACTGAGGAACAGTTAAGCTACACATAGTACCGAATATAAAAGAAGATTATCTTTATCTCCAAAAGGCCAGGAGTCAAACTTAAGACTTACAATCAACATGACTTTGTACTGCACTGGAGAAAATCAAGGAAAGAAATCATGATTAGCTCCTCATTAGGTGTGTTTGAGTCTATCACAAAATACTAAATTCAATGTTCAAAAGAGATCCATAGAATTAAGTGCGCCCAACTCCAGCTCCTTACAGGTAACAAGGTGTGGGGCTAGATGAACACAGCAGGCCAAGCAGCATCAGAGCAGCAGGAAAGCTTGACGTTTCGGGCCTAGACCCTTCATCAGAAATGGGGGAGGGGAAGAGGGTTCTGAAATAAATAGGGAGGGGGGGGAGGCGGATAGAAGATGGATAGAGGAGAGGATAGGTGGAGAGGAGACAGACAAGTCAAAGAGGCGGGGATGGAGCCAGTAAAGGTGAGTGTAGGTTGGGGGGGGGGGGGGGGTGGGGAGGAGATAGGTCAGTCCAGGGAGGACGGACAGGTCAAGGGGGCGGGATGAGGTTAGGAGATAGAAGATGGGGGTGGGGCTTGAGGTGGGAGGAGGGGATAGGTGAGAGGAAGGACAAGTCAGGGAGGCGGAGATGAGGTGGGCTGGTTTTGGGATGCGGCTGGGGGGAGGGGAGATTTTGAAGCTTGTGAAATCCACATTGCAGCCCAATGGTATCAGGGTTCCCAGGCTGAATAGGATTTGCTGTTCCTGCAGCCTTCGGGTGGCATCACTGTGGCACTGCAGGAGGCCCAGGATGGACATGTCGCCTGAGGAATGGGAGGGGGAGTTGAAATAGTTCGCGACTGGGAGGTGCAGTTGTTTGTTGCGAACTGAGCACAGGTGTTCTGCAAAGCGGTCCCCAAGCCTCACCATAAAACCCGCAGACAAGGGAGGGGCAGTCGTAGTATGGCGCACTGACCTCTACATTGCTGAGGCCAGGCGCCAACTCTCCGATACCACATCCGATCGCCCCCGGATCATGACCCCACCCCCGAGCACCAAACCATCATCAACCTCATCACCTCAGGTGACGTCCTACCCACCGCCTCCAACCTCATTGTTCCCCAAACCCGCACCACCTGCTTCGATCTCCTTCCCAAAATCCACAAACCTGAATGCCCTGGTCAACCCATTGTCTCCGCCTGCTCCTGCCCCACCGAACTCACCTCCACCTACCTAGACTCCATTTTCACCCCCTTGGTCCAGGAACTCCCTACCTACGTCCGTGACACCACCCATGCCCTCCACCTCCTTCAGAACTTCCAATTCGCCGGCCCCCAACACCTCATTTTTACTATGGACATCCAGTTCCTATACACCTGTATTCCCCATGCGGATGGCCTAAAGGCCCTCCGCTTCCTCCTGTCCCGCAGAACTGACCAATCCCCCTCCACCGACACCCTCATCTGCTTAGCCGAACTCGTCCTCACCCTCAACAACTTCTCTTTCAATTCCTCCCACTTCCTATAGACAAAAGGGGTGGCCATGGGTACCCGCATGGGCCCAAGCTATGCCTGCCTCTTTGTAGGTTACGTGGAACAATCCCTCTTCCGTACACTGGCCCTAAACCCCACCTCTTCCTCCGTTACATTGATGACTGTATCGGCGCCTCCTCGTGCTCCCACGAGGAGCTCGAACAGTTCATCCACTTCACCAACACCTTCCACCCCAACCTGAAGTTCACCTGGACCATCTCCAACACTTCTCTCTCCTTCCTGGACCTCTCTGTCTCCATCTCGGGTAACCACCTAGAAACCGATGTCCATTTCAAGCCCACTGACTCCCACAGCTACCTGGAATACACCTCCTCCCACCTACCTTCCTGCAAAAATGCCATCCCCTATTCCCAATTCCTTCGCCTCCGCCGCGTCTGCTCCCAGGATGAGACATTCCACTCCCGTACATCTCAGATGTCCTCATTCTTCAAGGACCGCAACTTCCCCCCCACTCAGTGGTCGAGAACGCCCTCGACAGTGTATCCCACATTTCCCGTAACTCATCCCTCACACCCCGTCCCCGCAATAATAACCAAAAAAGAATCCCCCTCATCCTCACGTACCACCCCACCAACCTCCGGATCCAACACATCATCCTCCGACACTTCCGCCATCTGCAATCTGACCCCACCACCAAAGACATTTTTCCCTCCCCACCCTTATCTGCTTTCCGGAGGGACCACTCTCTCCGCGACTCCCTTGTCCGCTCCACACTCCCCTCCAGCCCCACCACACCCGGCACTTTTCCCTGCAACCGCAGGAAGTGCTACACCTGCCCCCACACCACCTCCCTCACCCCAATCCCAGGCCCCAAGAAGACTTTCCACATCAGGCAGATGTTCACCTGCACATCTGCCAATGTGGTATACTGCATCCGCTGTAGCCATTGTGGCTTCCTCTACATCGGGGAAACCAAATGGAAGCTTGGGGACCGCTTTGCAGAACACCTGTGCTCAGTTCGCAACAAACAACTGCACCTCCCAGTCGCAAACCATTTCGACTCCCCCTCCCATTCCTCAGGCGACATGTCCACCCTGGGCCTCCTGCAGTGCCACAGTGATGCCACCCGAAGGCTGCAGGAACAGCAAATCATATTCAGCCTGGGAACCCTGCAGCCCAATGGTATCAATGTGGATTTCACAAGCTTCAAAATCTCCCCTCCCCCAGCCGCATCCCAAAACCAGCCCGGCTCATCTCCGCCTCCCAAATCTGTTCTTCCTCTCACCTATCCCCTCCTTCCACCTCAAGCCCCACCCCCATCTCCTATCTACTAACCTCATCCCGCCCCCTTGACCTGTCCGTCCTCCCTGGACTGACCTATCTCCTCCCTACCCCCCCACCTACACTCACCTTTACTGGCTCCATCCCCGCCTCTTGACTTGTCTGCCTCCTCTCCACCTATCCTCTCCTCTATCCATCTTCTATCCGCCTCCCCCTCTCTCCCTATTGATTTCAGAACCCTCTTCCCCTCCCCCATTTCTAAAGAAGGGTCTAGGCCCAAAACATCAAGCTTTCCTGCTGCCCTGATGCTGCTTGGCCTGCTGTGTTCATCCAGCCCCACACTTTGTTATCTCGGATTCTCCAGCATCTGCAGTACCTTTCATCTCTCTCCAGCTCCTCACAGGCTGCATTAGGGAACTGGAGCTGGAGCTGGATGAATGCTGGATCATTCGGGAGGCTGATGGGGTGACAGAGAGGAGTTATAAGGAGGTGGTCACACCCAGTTACAGGACAAAGGTAGCTGGGTGACTGTCAGGAGGAGGAAAGGGAATAGGTAGACAGTGCAGGGATCCCCGTAGCTGTTCCCCTCAATAATAAGTATATCATTTTAGATACTGTTGGTGGGGACGACCTACCAGGGGAAAGCTATAGCGGCCAAGTCTCTGGCACTGACCCTGGCTCTGTGGCTCAGAAGGGAAGGGGTAGAATAGGAGGGCAATATTGATAGGAGATTTACTGGTTAGGGGAACAAACAGGAGATTCTGTGGTACCCGAGCGCGACTCCCAGATGGTATGTTGCCTCCCAGGTGCCAGGGTCAGGGTTGTCTCGGATCGAGTCTTCAGGATTTTTAAGGGGGAGGGGGAGCAGCCAAAAGCCGCAGTACACATCGGTACCAATGACATAGCTAAAAAAATGGGATGAGAACCTGAAAAGTGATTATAGGGAGTTAGGATGGAAGGACGAGTAGAATAGTAATCTCAGGATTTCTACCGGTGCCATGGGCTAGTGAGGCGAGAAACAGAGATAGCAGCTGAACACTTGGCCACAGAGCAGTGTAGGAGGGAGTGCTTCAGGTGTGTGGTTCATTGGGATACCTTCTGGGGAAGGTGGGACCTGTACAGGAAGGACGGGTTGCACCTGAACTGGAGGGGCACCAATATCCTCGGTGGGAGGTTTGCTAGAGCTCTTCAGGAGGGTTTAAACTAGTTTGGCAAGGGAATGGAAACCGGAGGTAGAGATCAGAGTAGCCAGTGTATAGACAGATAGAGCAAGCAGAGAATCTATGAGTAAGGATAAGCAGTTGATAGGGCAAAGTGGCAGTCAGTGCGACAGGCTGAGGTGTGTCTACTTCCATGCAAGAAGTAGTGTCAGGAATAAGAATGATGAACTTAAGAGCATGGATCAGTACCTGGGACTACAATGTTGTGGCCATTACAGAGACTTGGATAACACAGGGGCAGGAATCATTGTTGGATGTTCCGGGGTATAGATGTTTCAAAAGAAATAGGGAGGGAGGTAAGAGAGGTGGGGGAGTGGCATTGCTAATCAGGGATGGTGTCACAGCTGCAGAAAGGGAGTTTGTGGAAGGGGTTTCTCCACTGAGTCGGTATGGGTGGAAGTCATAAATAAATAGGAAAGGAGCAATCACTTTATTGGGAGTTTTCTATAGACCCCCCCCACCCCAATAGCAACAGAGACACTGAGGAGCAGATTGGGAGATAGATTTTGGAAAGGTGCAGAAGTAATAGGGTTGTTGTCATGGGCGACTTCAACTTCCCTAATATAGACTGGAACATCCTAAGTACAAAGAGTTTGGATGGAGCAGATTTTGACGGGTGTGTCCAGGAAGGACTGCTGACTCAATATGTAGATAGGCCGACTAGAGGGGAGGCCATATTGAATTTGGAGCTTGGAATCGAACCAGGTCAGGTGTCAGATCTCTCGGTGGGACAGTATTTCAGTGATAGTGATCACAGTTCCTGACCTTTACTACAGTAATGGAGAGGGAATAGGAGCAGACAGTATGGGGAAGTATTTAATTGGGGGAGGGGGAAGTATTTAATTGGGGGAGGGGGAATTACAATGCTATTAGACAAGAACTACGAAGCACCAATTGGGATCAGATGTTCTCAGGGAAATGCACGATAGAAATGTGGAGGTTGTTTAGGGAGCAGTTGCTACAAGTACTGCATAGGTTTGTCCCACTGAGGCAAGGAAAGGATGGTAGGTTGAAGGAACCTTGGATGACAAGACATGTTGAACACCTAGTCAAGAGGAAGAATGAAGCTTACTTAAGGTTGAGGAAGCAAGGATTGGACAGGCCTCTAGAGGTCTACAAGGTAGCCAGGAAGGAACTGAAGAATGGACTTAGGAGAGCTAGAAGGGGGTATGAGAAAATCTTGGTGGGTAGGATCAAGGAAAACCCCAAGGCATTCAATGCTTATGTGGGAAACAAGAGGATGGCCAGAGTGAGGGAGGGCCAATCAGGGATAGTGGAGGGAACCTGTGTGCGGAGACAGAGGAGGTGGGGAGGTCCTTAATTAATACTTTGCTTCAGTATTCACCAGTGAGAAGGACCTTGACATTTGTGAGGACAGCATGAAACAGGCAAATATGCTCAAACAGGTTGATGTTAGGATGTGCTAGAAATTTTGAAAAAACATGAGGATAGATAAGTCCCCCGGGGAAGATGGGATATACCCAAGGTTCTTATGGGAAGCGAGGGAAGAGATTGCTGCCCCTTTGGCAATGATCTTTGCATCCTCACTGTCCACTGAAGTAGTACCAGAAGATTGGAGGGTAGCAAATATCATTCCCTTGTTCAAGAAAGGGAATAGGGATAATCCTGGAAATTACAGACCGGTCATTCTTGCTTCTGTGGTGGGCAAATTATCGGAGAGGATTCTGAGAGATAGTATTTATGATTATTTGGAAAAGCACAGCTTGATTAAAAATAGTCAGCATGGCTTTGTGAAGGGCAGGTCATGCCTCACAAGCCTTAACTGAATTCTTTGAGGACGTGACAAAACACATCGATGAAAGTAGAGCAGTGGATGTGGTGTATATGGATTTTAGCAAGGCATTCGATAAGGTTCCCCATGGTAGGCTCATTCAGAAAGTAAGGAGGCATGGGATTCAGAGAAATTTGGCTATCTGGATAGAAAATTGGCTGTCCAATAGATGACAGAGGGTGATAGCAGACGGATAGTATCCAGCCTGGAACTCGATGACCAGTGGTGTTCTGCAGGGATCTGTTCTGGGACCTCAGCTCTTTGTGATCTTTATAAATGACTTGGATGAGGAAGTGGAAGGGTGGGTTAGTAAGTTTGCCGATGACACGAAGTTTGGTGGCATTGTGGACAGCATGGAGGGCTGTTGTAGGTTGCAACAGGACATTGACAGGATGCAGAGCTGGGCAAAGAAGTGGCAGACGGAATTCAACACAGAAAAAAGTGTGAAGTGATTCATTTTGGAAGGTCGAATTTGAATGCAGAAAACAGGGTTAATGGCAGAATCCTTGGCAGTGTGGAGGAACAGCGGGATCTTGGGGTCCACGTCCATAGATCCCTTGAAGTTGCTACCCAAGTTGATAAGGGTTGTAAAGAAGGCATATGGCATGTTGGCTTTCACTGGCAGGGGAATTGAGTTTAAGAGCCGTGAGGTTATGCTGCAGTTCTATAAAACCCTGGTTAGCCCACACTTGGAATATTGTGTTCAGTTCTGGTTGCCTCATTATAGGAAAGATGAGGAAGCTTTAGAGAGGGTGCAGAGGAGATTTACCAGGATGCTGCCTGGACTGGAGGGCAAGTCTTATGAGGAAAGGCTGAGGGAGCTAGGGCTTTTTTCATTGGAGCGAAGAAGGATGAGAGGGGAGTTAATAGAGGTTTACAAGATGAGGAGAGGCACAGATAGAGGGGATAGTCAGAGTTTTAACCAGGGCGGAAGTGACTATTACAAGGAGACATCATTTTAAGGTGAGTGGAGGAAGGTATAGGGGAGATATCAAAGGTAGGTTCTTCACACAGAGTGGTGGGCGTGTGAAATGCGCTGCCGGCAGTGGTAGTGGAGTCTGATACTTCAGAGACTTTGAAGCGACTCTTGGATGGGCACATGGAGGAAAGTAAAATGTCAGGAATGCAGGGTAGATTGATCTTAGTAGGATAATAGGTTGGCACAACATCTTGGGCTGAAGGGCCTGTACTGTTCTATGTTCTATGTAAACTATAAACCTGTCTTTCTTTCTTCCTGCTTTTCAGTCCATTACCACACTTTTCCTCAAGTTGTGGAGACTCTGGGAATTCAACAAGTCAAGCCTCATGTTCTTTGCTCTCCCTACATTTAGGTTCCCCTCTACAGAATGCCAGATAAAAAAGAACCCCTATGGCATAAGTCCAAGCTATCAAACCTTACGGCAACTCCTTAATACTGTCTGAACATCACTTCTCCCAAAAACTACTTGTATATTCTTAACCTTAAACATGATGAACAACTGAAAACAAAATACATTGGTTAACACTATGTGATTTGCACCACTGCCTCTCAGCACCAGGGACCCAGGTTCAATTCCACCTTGGGTGACTATTTGGAGTTTACACATTCTCCCCGTGTCTGCGTGGGTTTCCTCCATGTGCTCCGGAATCCTCCCGCAGTCTAAAAATGTGCAGGTTAGGTGGATTGGCCATGCTAAATTGTCCCGCAACGTCCAGGGATACGTGGCTGAGGTGGGTTAGACATGGGAAACACAGGGTTACGGGGTGGTGCTGGTGGTGGTGGTGGGTCAAACTTCAGGGGGTCAGTGTGGACTCTATGGGCCGAATAGCCTGCTTCCACACTATAGGGATTCCATGATTCTATAATGCATTTTTGCCAGAAACGTTGCCAGTGTTGAGGCCAAAACATTGCGTGCTTTCAAAGGAGTGGTAGATAAAGGTCTTGCCTCTAAAGGAATCAAAGGGTACGGGGTAGGGAAACAGGATTGGGGTATTGAGCTCAGTGACCAGCCATGATCATAGTGAAGGGTGGAGCAGGCTCTAGAGGGCAAACTGCCTACTCCTACTATTCTCTTATATGCTATGTTTCCATGCTGTTAGAAAGTGAAATTCAAACCTCAAAGTATCAGTAAAATACCAGAACACATTTTAATAGGGCTCCAATGCTGCAGTGATAGTGCCCTTACCTCTGAGCTGGAAAGCTTTGGTTAAACTCCACCGCACCCCACCCCCCCACCTCCAGAAATGTGATTTACCTTCAATTAGTGATCCCATGACATAGCACAACATCTTTACCAAATTTTTTGACTCACTGACCAACACTATAAAAGGAGTCTACAATATTGCAAAATGCAACATGTTCAAAAACTCTCCAACAGATTTTCAATATTATAAATCCAAACATCTTCATTTAAAATAGTAGCTGTTTCCATAAACGTTTATAATGGAGATTGACATGAAAACAGTTGAAATGGCAATTCCTATTCAAAAGTTCTTGTTATGTCGTAGATAAAAGCCTCCCACTACCATTGGCAGCACTGTGTGGCACTGTTCCTCATTTCACTTGTCTTTTAATTTCATTATCATTTTTGTCATTTTTATTATATATGTTGCTTGGCCCTGAACTCATTCTACTCATTTCTAATGATTCTTCCAACATTCAAAATACTGCAGATGCTGACAATCGAGAACAAAACAAAAATGCCAGAGAAAGTCAACAGCTCTGGTTTCATCTGTGGAGAGGGAAACAGAAGTAATGTTTTGTGTTTAGATTTGAAACATTAACTCTGTTTCTCTCTCTCCAAAGACACCACCAGAGCTGCTGAGTTTCACCAGCATTGTGTATTTTTGTATTACACTATCTATATCCAGGCTTTCATTCCTGCCCATTTGCTTACAACTCTGATGTTATTTAAGCCAGATCTGTCCACATCGTGCTTTTCAGAAAAAGCTCATTTTCAGGTTGATGAGCTTACTAGTTGGATCTTTCCAGAAAACATAATTCAGGCACATAGTTCCCTTCTGCTCCTAGTCTCAGAACTCTACAGCCTATCCCCTACTTGCTGTTTCCTTTGTATCTTTCAAAGTTTGAAACAAAATTTACTCAGGCAGCTTTGTCACAGCCTGCTCCTAACTTCCTGATGTTTCTAGAATAAAGCTTGAGAAATACATTTTTGATATCTTTTAAAAGCTTTTAAAAACTTTTAAAAGCTAACAAAACATGGACAAACAGGCTGCTGCACCAATGGAAAATGTGAACGATGGCTGGTTTGAGTGTATAAGAAAAATAACAACCAAACTTTAAATATGGCCTAATCACAGATAACACTCCACAGATGCAAATAGGAAAGGATATTTATGTTATTTACACATTGGTCTGCTATCTTAAAATAGCATTTTATTTACTTCACCATACGCTGCTTTCATTTCTAATGTGGCATCAATCCAACTCTGAAGATAAAACTGCAGTCCAAATTAGAGTCAAAGAGATATACGGCACGGAAACAGACCCTTCGGTCCAACTCATCCATGCTGACCAGATATCCTAAATTAATCTAGTCCCGTTTGCCAGCATTTGGCCCATATCCAACACTTCCTATTCATATACCCAACCAGATGCCTTTTAAATGTTGTAATTGTACAAGCCACCACCACTTCCTCCCGCAGCTCATTCCATACACGCACCACCCACTGTGCGAAAAAGTTGCCCCTTAGGTCCTTTCTAAATCTTTTTCCCTCACTTAAACCTATGCCCTCTAGTTTTGGACTCTGCTACTCCGGGGAAAAGGTTTGGCAAGCACTCATCTATGCCCCTCACAATTATATAAACTTCTTAAGATCACCCCTCAGCCTCCAATGCTCCAAGGAAAATAGCCCCAGTCTATTCCGTCTCTGACTATAGCTCAAACCCTCCAACCCTGGCAATATTCTTGGAAATCTTTACTAAATCCTTTCCAGCTTCACAACATCGTTCCTATAGCAAGGAGATCAGGACTGCACACAGTATTTCAAAAGTGGCCTAACCAACATCCTGTACAGCCTCAACATGACTTACCAACTCTTATACTCAAAGCAGTGCCCAATAAAGGCAAGCATATCAAATACTTTCTTCACTATCCTATCTACCTGTGACTCCTCTTTCAAGGAACTATGAACCTACACTCCAAGGTATCTTTGTTCAACAACACTACCCAGAACCTTATAATGAAGTGTGTAAGTCCTGCGCTGATTTGCATTTCCAAAATGCAGCACCTCACATTTATCTAAATTAAACTCCAGCTGCCACTCCTCAGCCCACCCGCCCATCTGATCAAGTTCCCATCGTACTCTGAGGTAACCTTCGTCACTGTCCACTACACCAACGATTTTAGTGCCATCTACAAACTTACTAATCATATCTCCCATGTTCACATCCAAATCATTTGTATAAATGACAAAAAACAGTGGATTGTTGTGGCAGGCCACTGGTCACAGGCCTCCAGTAAGAAAAGCAACCATCCACCACCACTGTCTGACTCCTACCTTTGTGCTACTTACTGTAAGAAGTGCAAAAATTCCAAACCTATTCCCTCCTCTGCAGTGTGGGCTTGTTAACTTCAACTGTTTGCTGCTCCAAAGTAAAAACTTTGCAGCTCCATTGCTAAAAGTAATCCTGATCAAAAAGTTACAAAAATGCAAATAGACCTGACATGGACAATCCTAGAAAATATTCACAAAATTACACAGCAAATGGATGATTAATGAGAACATCTAAATAAAAAAACTATTTAATACACATGATTTCATCTGTATCAAGAGAACTTTAAATATCGATGGTTAAAATAAGGTTTCCAAATAATACATAAATACATTTTATTAAAGCAAGCATCTGGAAATTCCAAAATTAACATTAATGTTGATTCAAATAGAAGTCAAAAATGGAGAATACATCCCTCAGTATCTGAAACAAAAACGGATATGTTAAATACTTGAAGTGGGACCCTTCATTAGAACTTCCGTTTGATCAGTCAGTCTTGTATTCCAGATCACATGCCCTCCTGGTACGTAACACACTACAACAGAAACCTTTAACAAAGAGATGCCTGAAACTGTTTATATATGAATTTGGTTAGTGTTTCCATTTTAAACACAGAGACAGGAATTTAAAAGGAAGGAATGACAGGAGCTTGTACATGTCTAAGATTTTTAAGACATGAGATTCCAATATAGTGCTCAGGATGAGTCAAAAGATTTCTTCTAAACAACAGGGTGCTTGCCCAAAAAAGGGTTTAATGTAACTAGTTTGGACAACAGCACGTTCACTGCAGAAATACTTTTTTGCTAGCATATGCATACACTTTCGCCTTCTTCAATAAGGCAAATACACATTAAAGCTTTGATAGTGAAGCAGTGCATGACTCCATGGTCATCAAATTATAAATCTAACTAGAAAATATCAAATTGTGTCTGTATGATATACAAAATTTCTTTTTTGCTGCATTGTTATGTAACAATTTATACACAATACACGCTACCTGTTCACAACAGATTCTGCTAATTGGCATGTCATCAAGTGTGGGTTTGCCCCCTTCTTGGCTATCCAGCACTTACCAAATAATATGAGAGTTCTGTGACTTTAAAAAGGTTATTTTGTCCTGGGTTTTTTTGAAGAGAACTTGTAAAGACAGAGGTACCAAAGTGGCCATGGGAGACGGCCTAAGTCAATGAGCGAAGGCCTTTAGGAAAAAAACAATTGCAGTAATGGAAGGGGAGTGGCCATTACTCAGATCAAGCTTTCTTGTTTCTGTCAGCTGTAGCGGTCAGAAGCAGTTTGGGTCCCAGAACAGTTGGAGCTTCAGACGTATGATTCCTAACTGCTACATTCTTTGAAATCTCTCTTCATGTTTCTTCCTGGATTGCAGAACTGCCTGTAAGAATCTATGTCTGAATTTACCTTTTTGCCAAGGGGCGTGTCTGTGGGATGTTACTGTATTGGAACAATTAATTAGTAATAGATACTGTATCTATTATTCGGTTAAGTAATTCTAAATTCCTCTTTCCTTTGGTTGTATTTTAAACGTAGTGTTTAAATAAATTGCCGTTTGCTTAACGTCAAGTGGTTCGACCAGTGGTACCACATCTGTAACATGCACTTCACATCTACCCTTAAAATTAGAAAAAGCTAGGTTATAGGCTACCTTCTTCAGATATTTTGAGCGGTTCTGGTCTGGTCCATAACAAATTGGGAGCTCGACAGGATATGATTCTATAATTCCAATTTAGGTTTAGGGTTGTTGGACTCAAAGGCAGCGATTCGTAGGTGTTAGCGTCTTTCGTTTCCGATGTTGAACTCGGTTGGTTTAAACAGGGTGTGCTTTATGTAGTAATGGCTGTTTCAGTCACTAAGAGTTTTCTGGCGAGGAAGAAATTACCCCAAGAGTTTTACAAAAAGTGAGCAAGGCAAATCTGTTGAATTGCCAGATTAACTGGAGTTGGGGTTGCCTTTGTCTGTGAGAAAAGGGGAGGTCTTTACAGCAATAGCTTGGCATTTAACTCACTGGAAATGGCTAGAATTCAACTGCAGATGAAGCAACTTGAACATGAAAAGGAACTGAAACAGTGTGAATTACAATTAAAAGCAGAGGAAAGTAGAAAGGAAAGAATAGCCCTGGTAGAACAAAAAGAAAAGGAAAGATGACCCTCGCAGATGAAAGGGAGAAACAGAGAGAAGAAAAGCAAGACAGTTTCAGAACTTCAGAAGTTGGCAGTTAGGCAGGAAAGTTGATTTAAAAAGAATGGAGGTGAAGGTAGGAGATAGGCTTAGTGAGGGGGAATGATGACAAGCAAACCCATTATAGCCATAGGGTGGGGATCCGTTTAGATATATTCAAATATTGCCTAAATTTGACGAGAAGCTGGCAGAAGCCTTTTTCATTTCATTTGAGAAAGTAGCTAAACAAATAAAAAAGACGGTAACCGTGTGGGTTTTGTTGATCCAGACAAAGTTGGTCGTTAGAGCTCGAGGAGGTATTTGCATTCCTATCAGAGGAGTTATCTGGGGAACATGAGGTGGTGAAGAAAGCCATCCTAAGTGCATTTGAGCTAGTGGTAGAAGCCTACAGACAATGTTTTAGGAATCAAAGGAGGGACCCTGGTCAGACGTACATCGAGTTTGAAAGGATCAAACAAAGTAATTTTGATAGATGCATGAGAGAGCATTAAAAATAGATCAAACATATGATGCTCTTAGAGAGACAATTATTTTGGAGGAGCTCAAAAATTCCCTTCTGAAACTGTGAGAACTCGTGTAGAACAGCAGAGAGTTAAAACTGCAAGATTAGCAGCTGAAATGGTTGATGATTATGAGTTGGTTCATAAATCAACGTCTGGCTTCCAACATCAATTTCAATCTGCGAGGGACAGAAACTAAGGGAAAAGAGAAATCCTCAGGTGGTAGGGGAAAGGTAGATCTCATTGAAGATAATAAAGTTAGTTTACCACAGGTAAAAAGAAAACTCATGAAGGGGAAAGAGAAGTAAAAATGCTCAGGTGTTTTCATTGCAACAAAGCAGGCCACATAAAGTCACAGTGTTGGCGGTTTAGAAAAAGCACTGTGAAGACAGATGTAGTAAAACAAGTTAAATCAGTGAACTTTGTTAAAGTGGTAAAGGAAAGCACAGAGGAGGCTAAAAAAGCTGCACCAGAACCTGGTCAGAGGTTAGTTGAGAAGAAAGCGCCAGATCTTTTTAAACCATTTATTTGCAAGGGTAATGTTTACTCGTGTATACTAGGAGGAGCAATTAGTTTTAAGAGATACAGGAGCATGTCAATCTTGACATTGAGAAAGAGGAGATATGTCATTCAGAAGGACTATCGCCAAAAAAATGTGCTAATATGTGGAATGCATGGTGAAACAAGAAGTGCTCTATTATGCAAAGTGAGGTTGGAGTGTCCAGTGAAAAGTGGAGAAGTGGTGGTCAGAGTACTAGAGGAACACTCGGCTTGAGGAATCAAATTTGTCGTTGATAATGATGTAGCTGCATCACAGGTAGGAGTGCTGCTTATTGTGGTTGAAAGACCAGTGGAAAATCAGGCAACAGAAAGTATATCCTGGGATTCTTCCTGACTGTGCGACAACAAGATCACAAAGCCACAAGTTGAAACAGGAAGAGACATCAAAGAATAAAGACAAAGAAATTGAAGTACAATTATCAGAGACCATATTTGATCAAATGGTTGAGAAAAAAAAACAAGAACAGGTAGAGGACAAAGTGGATATTTTTAGTTCAAAGAAATTAACTGAATTACAACAACACACGATGAAACAGGAAGTAGAAGAAAAAAAATCAAAAATTTGCAATTTTGCTAATGGAGATAAAGTGTTAGTGTTACTTCCAGTGATAGGTGAACCTTTAAAAGCAAGGCTTCATAGGCCTTATCAAATTGAACGAAGATGGAGTGAGGTGAATTATTTGATAAGAATGCCAGATAGAAAGAAATCTCAGTGTGTCACGTAAATTCCTTGTTCAGCGGTGGGAGTCGGGAGAGAGTACGAGGGCAGCTGGAAAGGTGAGCCTTCAGTTTAAAAGAATTATCTCATGAGGCTGTGGCCTTCACTGTTCAGTGGCAGGAGTCGGGACAGAGCGGGGGGGGGGGGCGGAGGTGGAGATTGCTGGCTAAGTAGAGCAGAAGTGAGTATTAGAGTACCAGAGCGGGGCACTAGCTGCAAAAACAACTTGAGTAACATCACAGGGAGGCTGTGACCTGATTGGCTGGTAGGAAATATACACTAAATTTGAAAAAGAACCCAGGAAAGAAGTATCAACAAATTTAATTAACTCATTATAATAAATTATATAAATTAATAAAGTAATTAACTAATTAGAAATGGCTGGACAGGGGATGTGTTATAACTGTATGATGTGGGAGCTGGCTGATCCCATTGCGAACTGCAGTGACCACATCTGCAGCCAGTGTTGGTTGCTCAAGGAACTTCAGCTCAGAGTTAATGAGCTGGAATCGGAGCTTCGAACACTGCAGCACATCCGGGAGGGGGAGAAGTACCTGGACGCTTTATTTCAGGAGGCAGTCACACCTGGTAGATTAAGTACTTCAAATTTGGTCAGTGGTTAGGGACAACAGGGTGTGACTGTAAGCGAGACAGGTAGAGGGATCCTGCAGTCAGGAACAGAGGAGCCTCAGCTCTTGACCTTGTCCAACAGGTGCAAGGTACTTGCTCCCTGTGTGGATGAGGAAAAGGGCTGCAGGGAGGATGAGCCAACTGACCACTACACCGTGGTACGGGAAGCCATTCAAGAGGGGGGAGCAAAAAGACAAGTGGTAGTTATAGGGGATTCTATATTTAGGCGGACAGATAGTATCCTTTGTAAGCAGGATCGTGAGTCTCGCATGGTGTGTTGCCTGTATTGGAACAGGAGGGATCTGTACCATTGGGACGGTCTCCACCTGAATCGAGCTGGGACCAATGTTCTAGCAAAATGGGTAAATAAGGCTGATCAACAGGACTTTAAACTAGAAAGTGAGGGGGGGGCGTGGGAGGGAAGGGAATGGTGAAACTTGCTCCAGTGGGAAACAAAGCAATTCAACTACATGGAAAAATATGTAAGAAATGACAGGGAAGGAGAACTCAGGAGAGGTTATTAAAGTCTCCAGCACAGGCACAAATAGGACAGAGTGTTTCGAAAGGGCTAGCAATCAAACACTGGAAAAACGAATGACAATGAGAAGAGGGACGGTTAATACAGGACTGAAGGTGTTACATCTGAATGCACGCAGTATGAGGAATAAGGTAAATGAGCTTGTGGCACAGATCGAAATTAGCAGGTATGATGTGGTGGGCATCACAGAGACGTGGCTGCAAGGGGATCAGGATTGGGAACTGAATACCCAAGGATATACATCCTATCGAAAAGATAGGCAGGTGGGCCGAGGGGGTGGTGTTGCCTTATTAGTAAGAAATGAAATTAAATCAATTGGAAGAAACAAAGTAGGGTCAGATGGTGTAGAATCTGTGTGGGTAGAATTAAGGAATCGCAAAGGTAAAAAAACCATAGTTGGAGTTGTGTACAGGCCTCAAAACATAGTCAAGAGCTGGGATGCAAGATACACCAGGAGATAGATGTGTAAGAAAGGCAAAGTCACAGTGATCATGGGGGATTTCAGTATGCAGGTGGACTGGGAAAATCATGTTGGTAGTGGATTGCAAGTGAAGGAGTTTGTGGATTGTCCACGAGATAGGTTTTTGGAGCAACTCATGGAGGAGCCCACAAGGGAACAGGCAATACTGTATTTAGGTTTGTGCAATGAGGCAGACTTGATAAGGGAGCTTAAGGTAAAGAAACCCTTAGGAGGCAATGATCATAAGATTATAGAATTTACTCTGCGATTTGAGAGAGAGAAGATAGAATCAGAGGTAACTGTATTACAGCTGAATAAAGGTGACGACAGAGGTATGAGGGAGGAGCTGGGCATAACTGACTGGAAGAGAAGCCTAGCAGGAAAGACAGTGGAACAACAACAGGAGTTTCTGGGAGTAATTCAGGAGACACAGCAAAAATTCATCTTTAGGAGAAAGAAGGATGGTACAGGGAGAACGAGGCAACCATGGCTGACTAAGGAAGTCAGGGATAGCATAAAAGCAAAAGAGAAAGCATAGAACGTGGCAGAGGACTGGGAAGCTTACAAAGGCCAACAGAGGGCAACAAAAAAAAGAAATAAGGAGGAAGAAGATTAAATATTTATATTACTAGCCAGTAATATAAATGAAGACAGTAAGAGTTTCTTTAGATATATACAGGGCAGAAAGGAGTCAAAAGTGGACATTGGACCACTGGAAAGTGACTGTAGAGAGATAGTAGTGGGGAACAAGGAAATGGCTGAGGAACTGAGTAATTACTTCACGTCAGTCTTCGCAGTGTAATCACACGAATAATCTCCCAAAAATTCAAGAGAGTCAGGGGGCAGAGCTGAGTATGGTACCCATCACCATGGAAAAGGTGCTAGTAAAACCGACTGGCCTGAAGGTGGATAAATCACCTGGACCAGACAGACTATACCCCAGAGTTCTAAAGGAGATAGCTGAAGAGATAGTGGAAGCGTTAGTGGTGATCTTGTAGGAATCGCTAGTCAGGGAGGGTCCCAGAGGACTGGAAATTCGCTAACGTGACACCCCTGTTTAAAAAGAGAGTAAGGCAAAAGACAGAAAATTACAGGCCGATTAACCTAACCTCAGTCATGGGTAAGATTTGGGAGTCCATTGTAAAGGATAAGATTTCTGACTATTTGGTAGTGTATGGTAAAATAGGGCAAAGTAAGCATGGTTTCATCAAGGGGAGGTCATGCCTGACAAATCTGCTTGAATTCTTTGAGGAAATAACAAACAGGGTAGACCAAGGAGAGCCAATGGATGTTATCTACCTGGACTTCAAGAAGGCCTTTAACAAGGTGCCGCACAGGAGGCTGCCGAGTAAGATAAGGGCCCATGGTGTTAGAGGCAAGGTGCTAGCATGGATAGAAGACTGGCTATCTGGCAGAAAGCAGAGAGTGGGGATAAAAGGGTCTTTCTCAGGATGGCAGCCGGTGACAAGTGGTGTTCCGCAAGGGTCAGTGTTGGGACCACAACTTTTCACCTTATACATTAATGATCTAGATGAAGGAACTGTGGGCAGTCTGGCTACTTTTTCAGAATATACAAAGATAGGTAGGGGGACAGGTAGTATTCAGGAGGTGGGGAGGCTGCAGAAGGATTTGGGTTAGGAGAGTGGGCAAAGATGCAGCAGATGGGTACAACGTGAGAAAGTGCGAGGTCATGCACTTTGGTAAGAAGAATTAAAGCATGGACTATTTCCCAAATGGGGAGAAAATTCAGAAGTCTGAAGTGCAAACAGACTTGGGAGTTCTAGTCCAGGATTCTCTCCAGGTAAACTAGCAGGCTGAGTCAGTAGTCAGGAAGGCAAATGCAATGTTGGCATTTATTTAGAGAAGACTTGAAGATAAAATCAGGGGTGTACTATTGAGGCTTTAAAAGGCTCTGGTCAGGCACATTTGGAGTACTGTGTACAGTTTTAGGCCCCATATCTCAGGTAGGATGTACTGGCCCTGGAGTGGGTTCAGAGAAGGTTCACGAGAATGGTCCCAGGAATGAAAAGCTTAACATACGAGGAACATTTGAGGGCTCTGGGACTCTCCTCATTGGAGTTTAGAAGGATTGGGGGGATCTAATTGAAACTTACACAATACTGAATGGCCCGGACAGAGTGGATGTTGGGAAGATGTTTTCATTTGTAGAAGAGACTAGGACCAGAGGGTACAGCCTTAGAGTAAAGGGAAGACCTATTAGAACGGAAATAAGGAGAAACTTCTTCAGCCAGAGAGTGGTGAATCTATGGAATTCACTGCCACAGAAGGCAGTGGAGGCCAGGTCATTGAACATATTTAAGACTGAAATAGATAGGTTCTTGATTATCAAGGGGATCAAGGGTTATGGAGAGAAAGTGGGAGAATGGGGTTGAGGAACTTATCAGCCATGATTGAATGGTGGAGCAGACTCGATGGGCCGAATGGCCTAATTTCTGCTCCTATGTCTTATGGTCTTAAATATGTTCAATAGATATTTTGATAGAGAAGGAAAGCAAAAGGAGAATGTGTTACTGGTTACAATACAGACTGAAGAACCAAGTTTACAGGATTCTGAATTGGACATTCCTCAAATTAAATTGGACAATGAGGAAGGTCTCAAAAATTGGGATAAATTGAGTTACCTTCCAGAGGAAAACCGATATGACCTGAAAGAGTTATTACTATTGCATGGGGAGATACGTGGGAATAAGCTGGGAAGTACTAATCTAATAATGCATGACATAGAAATAGGAAATGCTGTTCCAATCCAGCAACATCCTTATAGACTTAACCTTGTAAAGCTGGCACAGGTTCAAATACAGATTGAATGCATGCTTCAAGACAACATAATCAAAATGATGTGCAGAGACTGGAGCTCACCCACAGTAATGGTGCCAAAATCAGTTGGTACCCAACAATTGTGTTGAGTACTGCAAAATCAATGCAGTTACAAAGTCTGATTGATACCCTATTCCACATTTGGAAGACTGTATTGAGAAGGCGAGATAAGCAACTGATATTTCTAAGTTGGACTTAGAGGATACTGGCAGATACTTTTATCCGAAAGAGTGAAGACAATTTCAGTTTACATGACACCGAATGGACTATACCAATTAAAGTCATGACATTTGGTATGAAAAATGCACCTGCCACATTTCTGGGACTAACCAATAAAGTCATTTCTGGATTACCCAATTACATGGTGTACATCAACAACCCGGTGACTTTTAGTCACACATGGAAGGAACATTTGCTGCATTTATTGGAATTATTCAATCAACTTCAGGAGGCAGGTTTGGTGATAAACCTGGCTAAGACTGAATTCACAAAAGCCCAGGTCACATTCCTGAGCCATGTTATCAGACATGGACAGATGTCCCCCACAGAGTATGAAAACAAAGGTTATTGGGGAGTTTCGCATACTATTGACGAAGACAGCAGTACTACGATTCCTAGGTTTGAGTGGGTTTTATCGGAAGCTCATACCAAATTTTAGCTGTGTGGTTGCTCCACTGACTGAAGGAATTGCAGAAAATTTCAGTGGATGGTGGACCGTCAGATGGCATTTGACAGCCTGAAAGCTGTGTTAACCACACCTAATTATGCATAGTCATTCAAGGTGGCTATCAATGTGAGTGACGAGGTGTTGGTGCTGCACTCTTATAAGGCAATGAAGAGAAGATAGAGAAACCTACTGGGTATTTTTCCGGAGAATTGAATACACATCAACAGAAATATCCCACGATTGAGAAGGAGACCTTCAGCTTGGTGTTGGCATTAACCGGCAATATAAATGTTGAAATGTAATGTGTCTGACACAATTGTATATACTGACCAAAACTAATCCATTAAAGTTTCTGGAGAAATTTAAGGACATGAACTCCAGACTGTTTAGCTGAAACTTATTACCGCAGTCATTCAATTTGAAAATTATACATGTGGCAAGATGAGAAAACGTAACTACCGACGTGGTATCACAATTTATGAAGACAGAGGCATTCGGTGACAGGAGTAAACGAACTGAAATAGAATGTAGTAGTGAATATTTGACTGCTTAGAATCAATATAATGCATTGCAGTGTATTAATAGAGTAACACAAGGGTTTCAAAATGAAGCCATCTTGGTATACTGATGGCTCATTTTTTAAAAAGGGGGGTGGCAGCTGGGGTGGGGAGATGAGACGATGCTTTCACTTTAAAAGTGTCATTTCATCCTGGGCTTTTTTTTTTGAAGAGAGGTTGTAAAGGCAGAGGTACCAAAGTGGCTACAGGAGACTGCCTAAGTCAACAGAGGTGACCTTTAGGGTTTTTCAGAACAGTTATAACAATGGAAGGGGAGCGGCCAGTTCTCACAGATCAAGCTTTCTAGTTTTCTTTTTAGCCGTAACAGTCAGAAGCTGTTTGGGTTCCAGAACAGTTGGAGCTTCAGGAAAATGATTCCTAACTGCTATATTCCCTGAAATCACTCTTGAAATTGCTTCCTCCTGGAAGAACCGGTGTCTGAATTCACCTTTTTGCCAAGGGATGTGTTTATGGGATATTACTACAGTGGAAGTCAATTAGTAATAGGTATTGCATCCATTTTTTGGTTAAGTTTTCCAATATCCAAATTATTCTAAATTCCTTTCTTTTATTTGTATTTAACTATAGTGTTTAAAGAAATTGTGTTTTGCTTAACATCGAGTGATTTGACCAGTTGCATCACATCTGGAACATGCACTTCGCATCTGCCTTTAAAATTAGAAAAAGCTAGGTTCTAGGCTACCTTCTTAAAATATTTGAGGGGGTGTGGTCTGGTCTGGTCTGGTCTGGTCCATAATAATCACCTTCAATGGCTTCCCTTCCTGCTTCTGTGCAAGTACTTCTGCTGACACAAATATCTATCTTTAGCTTCCTCTTATTTTTCTCCTTCTTGATGCCCCTCGGCAACAGCATCCAAAAAAATACACTCCCGTTTCTACATATAGATGAAATCAACATTTCGACATCACATCCAGCTTTTCTCACTTCTCCACGGTCCCTAAATTGTCACACGATTTGCTCAATATTTAAAGTTTTGGCAAAGATCTGTAGATCAGGTTGTGGGCGAGGTTGTTGACTCACTTGTTCTCATTCAGATGTTTTGTCACCATGCTAGGTGACATCATAAGTGGAGCTTCCGATGAAGTGATGTTATTCTACTCCGCTTGGAATTTGTATTGTCTGGTACGTTATGGTGAGTAGTGACATTTCCGGTCTTGATCTGTATGGGATTGTATACGGGGCCCAATTCTATATGTTTGTTGTTTGCATTATGGGTGGAGAACGTGCCTCTAGGAATTTTCCCGTGCGTGTTTATGTTTGGCTTGGGCTTCATCAGAAGGTCCACTGATGATGTCACCTAGCATGCTGATGAAACATCTGAATGAGAACAAGCCAGCTCGGCGAGCAAGTCTACAACATTGCCCAACATCTAATATGGGCTAAGCAGAAATTTCATCCAGTTAAACGTTGGGAACACAGAAGTCATCATTCTCTATCCCTACCACCTAATCCATTCCCTAATCACCAACTCCATCTCCCTCCTTGACTGTTCAGGTTGAATAACACTATTTGCAAATGTGGTGTTATATCTGAGTACCAGGATGAGCTTCTGACCCAATATTCACATCAGCAAGTATTGCCATTTTTTTCCCTCACTGCCTAACCCCACACCTTCTTCATCCTGAACGTTGTTCATCCATGCCTTTGCTACATTTGAATGTTATGAATCTTACACTTTGAGCCAGCCTCCCATGTTCTAGCCTCCATATAGCAGGGGGCATCTAAAAAACATTGCCATCTGTATCCTAACTGGAACCTTCTCTCAATCACAGACAAGCAATGCCTGAATTTTAAAAGTCCCATCTTTATTTTCAAATACTTCTATGACCTCGTCCTTTTCCATGATTGTAACCTCCAACAACCATTAAGACATCTCTTCTCCTCTGATTCGGGCTTCTCAAGTACCTCAGATTTTAAAAGCTCCATTAGTGACCATGTCTCAGGTTTCCAAGGTTCTAAACTCGAGCACCCTTCTTAAACCACTTGGTCTCTCCTTCCTTTTTTCAAAGGTGCTCCTTAAAACTTAATTGTTTGCCCACACTTTTGGTCATCTGTCCTATTATCTCATGTGTCAATTTTATTCTGTATCACCATTCCTGTGAAACATCTTGGGACATGCCACTACACTGAAAAGTTATTATATAAATACACTTGTTTTCTTAACGTCAGTGATCCAATCACATACAAGACAGCCTCCGCACAAAATGTCAGAACAGGTTTTTACATCTTCTAATGTTAGCAAAGCCATTACCAAATAATTCCTTACTTGGTTGTCTAAATTCAGTACTTCCTAATTGCAACATAAAACAGACAACACAGAGAGTAAGACTGGCTAAAAGTCTGAAGTCTGCATGTTATTTGGTTACTAATATATATCTGAGACCTAATCAATTGAGGTATTAAATTCTATTAACTTTTCACAAGTTAAACTTTCAGAAAATGAGATGCATTAAATTACACCCAGAAGAAATACTGGCTTCCTGCAAAATTGAAATGGATAAATTCAACATGCCTAAGTACAAGGATTTAGGTTGTTTCATTTAGTTTGTTAGTTCATTGTACAATGTTAAATTGCTTGTCTACATTGTCGTTACAGACTAGAGGTTGATCGATGAAGCTAATCACATTTTAAAAGACAAGTTTCTCAAAAATAATTCACTTTACTGTCTATCAGATGATTCAACCTAATTGACTTGTGTAGTCAACTCTAATTATTTCATGAGAACAATAAAAGGTGGGCGCATTAGAATTGCGGTTATGTTATCTACTAGTGATAGAATGATCATTCTGACTACAGGTCTGAGGTCTTACTGCTCTCAAATCAAGTTTCTACTGGAAATAAAATGCAGTCATTGTAGAGGCAGAAATCACATTATATTGAAAAGACACTTGGATATGCACTTGAGGTGCCATCATTTATAGAATGGGAAGGTGAAAAGGTTAGATCGTTAGTTTTCACAAATCACAGACATAATAGGTTGAATGGCCTTCTGGACCCTACATCATTCTATGTTTTTATCATACAACCAATTTAAGCAAGCCATCTGTTTTATATTCTCTCAAAAACAGTAGTTACTGATCATAGCACAATTGGACATAATGGAATAAGCTTCTCAGAAAAGATAAAACATTTATCTTAAACTATAAAACTAATTTTGAGCACAATTATAAGAATAAAATTACTAATTATGCCCTTAAGTATTACACTAGCATCTATGTGCAAACCTCAAATTTCTCAACCATCAGTCTGAAGGGATTCATAGATTCAAGGAATGGAAGTAACCAAAGATGGTCGTTCCTTGGCAGAAAGGTTTTCAGACCATTATGTACATCTTATAGGACCAGAGCAAAGACACTGCGGTGCATGCCGATGGAAAATTATAGCACTTTTCACGACCCGTGGCGACATACAAACACTTCTAGGCAACTAGAAATGGACGGAATTGTAAAAGTAGTGAGTGAAAGCCATTAGATTTAAAAGTTTTAAAGTAAGCCTAAAAGCTGCTAACTTTGCACTTCCTTATTATAATAATACAATCAGATTTTTTGGGACATGCAGTTGTGGATACCATGATTTGCAAGAGTATGTTGCCACAACAACTTGGACTCCCAGTGATCTATAACAATACCATCACTTTGGATCCACCCCCAATGTTGTTTTATGTGAAAGTTTCCAAACATGAATTGGCTCTGCTTTGACACCACTCAACCCCACGTTAAGCAACCTGCTAACAGATGTTGATACAGCTCAGATATGGCCACTTAAACAAGATTATGGGTTGCCCAACACAAGCAAACTATAACCACTCCCATGTGACTCACCGGTCACAAAGATAACAGAAAATTAAAAGGGAAGGAGATTAGTATGGTTGTGGTGTGGAGTTAGGAGAAAAGGAAAATGCAATCCAGACTTAAACGGGATTGCCCCTTTTGTTCCCAATGAGGTCCAGATTGGAAAATTGAGCATTCTTTTATCACTCCTCTTACTCTATAGTAGTTTTGCCATCCCTGAAGTCAGATTAATTGGCCTGTCGTCATCAGGTTTATCCTTCCTTTTTTGAGGAACTTTTGCAAACTTCTCGTACTCTGGCACAATTTCAAAATTCAAGAAGAAACACACGAACATATGAATTAGAAGCCTTTTAAGGCTGCTCTGCTAGTTAGTAAGATCATTACAATTTGTTTGCATTCCAAATTCGACAACACTGTCTGTAGCTGATATCTTTTGATTCCCTTGCCCAATAAACATCTATCCACCGCTACATTAAAAATATTCAATGACCCCACAACCTTCTGAGACAGAGTTCCCAAGGTGCACAACTTTTTCAAATAAAACCCTTCATCTCTCTCCAATAGGGCAATCCCCTAACTTTAAAACAGTACCATCTGTTAAAACATCTTTAAAGCAGTACCCATCCACAAAAGGAAGCATCCATTCCACATCCACCTTGCCACAACTATTCAGGGTCTTACGAACTTTAGTTAAGTCACTCTCTCTCTTCTAAACTCTAGTAAAAACAAGATCAACTATATAATTTTTCCTCATAAAACAACCAACCATTCTGGGTATCAACCCAGTAAATCTTCTCTAAACCACCTCCAATGTATTTAGATCCAGGTGATCAAATCTTAAGCCATCTCCATTCTAGTTTCCTACATCAATACAAGATGCATCCTACTCAAATTGGATGGGTTCTGGCTTGACATCAGAAGCTCAATGCAACAGAAAGAGCTACCAAAATCCTACAACATTGCCATATATTTGATCATGGACAATTAAACAACCAGTAGGATAAAGTGTCTCAAACCTGAACAATGACAGGGCCCAGCTTGAGCATCCAAAAGACAGACAACCACAATTTGCAAAGTGGGTGATCCATCTCTGTTCTTTTACAGATGTCATCTCCAGCCAATTTGATTCACTCCACATGCTAGCAAGAAAGGCAGATAGAACAAAAGCTATAAGGCTGACAACAACTAGACTGTGGTAATAAAATCCCATACTCTGGAAGCAGTTGTGTTTTTAGCTAAGTTGATCCAGTACAGATACCAGCTTCTATCTGACAAGTTGGCAAATATTTCTCACACCCTTTATACAAAAAAGGACAAACCTAATCTGGTCAATTACTGCCTCACCAGTATGAGCTTAATCACCACAGTAATAGAAGATGTCACTGACATCTTCTATTAAGTGGTGCTTACTCACCAATGCTCAGTTGGGTTCCACAGTACCGCTCAGCTCCTGAGCCCATGACAGCACTGACCAGTCATGAACATTAAGAGCAAAATTCTAGAGGTGAGGTGCAAGCGACTGCCCTTGACATGATTCTAGCTGCCATGAGCTCAATTTTAACTGCCTCCACCTGGTGTGTTTTTGGCAGAGGCATGATAGGCGTGATATGAGATTGAATGCCCAGTCCAACACCTTCACAATGTCTCTAAGCTGCCCCTCAAAATATGGGTAGTGGCTGGTCACCAAAATCAGCCACATAAACCACTTTGGTCTATGACATGTAGATATTCCAACAGTCCTGTTGGAAGGGGGAACTAAGTTTTTTGATCCAGTGACAGTGAGGCAACAATATATTTCCAAGCCAGGACACTTGTGTCTTGGTGTGGAAACTTGGATGTGGTGATATTTGGTACGTCCTAATGAAGGAACCTTTGAGAGTTACTGCCGTGTAGATGGCAAACACCACTGCCACTGGTCATGGGGGAAATAAGCATTTAAGGATCTAGATGATGTGCCAATCAGTGGGCTGCTTTGGCTTAGATGTTCCAAACAAGTCAAGTATATTCCATTATGCCTGACTGGTGTTGTGTAGAGGCTGACAAGCTAAAAAGCATTTATACATCTGGTCTAGCTCAATTTCTGATCAATGGTAACGCCCGGGATATCGATGGGGGTATGACTGTTGATTACGTCGTTAAATGTTATGGGCAAATTTTAAATTCTGTCACTGGAAGCAGTCAATGCCTGGCATTTGCACAGCACGAAAGTTACTTGCCACTAGTCAGCCAAAGCCAGGATGTCATCCAGGTCTTGCTGCATTTGGACATGGCCGCTTCAGTATGAGTCATGAATGATGCTAAACTTTATGCAACAAACAGGGCACACTCCACTTTTGATCTTGTTACGGAGGGAAGGTTACGATGAAACAGTTCAAGATGGTTAGGCCTAGGACAATGCTCTGAGGAAAAAAAGTTATGATGAAACAGTTCAAGATGGTTAGGCCTAGGACAATGCTCTGAGGAACTCCTGCAATTACATCCCAAGACTGTGATATCTGACCTCCAAAACCAAACGGCCTATCCTTCTGTGAAGTATGACTCCAACCAGTGTATAATTTTCCCAATCCCCGCAAGTTTGAATTTTTCCAGGATCTCTGACACCAGGGTAGAGTTTAACTTAGTGTGGAATCAAGGGCAATCACTCTCAGTTCACCTCAAGTTCAGCTCTTTTATCCATTTTTGGTTCAAGAGTGTAATGAGGTCAGGTGCTGAGTGGACCTGATGGAACCCAAACTGAGTGTCAGTTAACAGTTAAGTGTCAACTGATGGTACTGTCAATGGCCCTTCCATCATTTTGCTGATCAAAAAGTACATTGTAGAGGTGTAATTGGTCAGATTGCCTTTGTCCTGTTTCTTATAGGCAAACGTAGATTATAGATCACGAATATACTAACTGATAGAGTAGCCTACTATCATCTACTCCCTGTTTCTATTTCTCTTTGCTTGAAACGCTAATGCGAGCACCCTGACTCACGGCAAATTTAAGTTACCAAACAATACTGTGTTTCCTGGATAAAACTGGCTCGTCGTCCACTAACAAATGATTTGAAACTTCTCATTTTCACGGTGAGATGCGTCCATGGTTCGGTAGTGAGGATTGTTATATAGGTTCTCATGGACACTAGGCTCGAACCGTGCTTTGTTTGAACGCTCTAGCCCTTCCTAACAATAAATGGTCAGATCAAGTCATCCACTGGATTTCTCTACCAGAGAATCCGATCACTCATTCCATAAAAACTTCGGGGTGCCAATCTCCCGAAGGAGGAATGGGAATTGTACTTTAGTCGACTTGAGTTACACTGGGAGCGATGTTGCCCTCCCCTAGCATCAGCACCTGCTCAGTCTGCCCTCCCATGGGCATGCGACTCTCAACTCTCTCCCTCTTCCTCCTGCAAAGCCCCCAACCCTGGAGGAGCGCGCATAGACACAGACAGAGAGACAGAGACACTCAGGGAGAGGCGCACGCCCAGCCCGACCGTTCCCCGGTGTCAGTTGGTTCAGGCTCGCTCTTCCTGAGCCAGCTGTCACTCTCTGGGCCGTTTGACCACGGCAACAATGAACCGGCCTCCGTCAATCTCCACGGCCCAGTGGAGACATCAATTCGTTTGCGCTGACGACAAATAACAGACAGTAAGGTCGGCGGGGTTCCATTACCTACTCGATGAAGAAGCCGTTACTTTTCTTGGACGCTACGCTTCCTTTAAAGTGTGAGAAACCGCCAGCGTTCACGGCTCCACTGCTCTTCGCTTTCGGTGGCTCCGCAGCGTCAGGCATCTCCTGAGCAGCTCTCGGCCAATAGGAAGGGGCCATTGACAGTTTGCAAACGTCACTTCCTCTACAGAACCGGAAATAGGCCGGGGTTTCTGGGAGTTGAAGTACCTAACGTTTAGTAAACATCGCCATGGTTTCGGTCGTGAACAGTGTCCGTCCGTGTCGGCGCTTAAAAACACAAGAATGGAAAAAAGATTCCGTGTTCGCTTAATGTGAAAAAAGATGCAAATAGTCCCGTTCCTGAAAACTGCTTAGTGCTTCCAGAAAAAGTTGGCGATGCAAGAACAGCCTTATGTGGAAAAATAGTGCTAGGATTTTGCATGATAAATGATGTATAGAAAGGCTTGCATTTATGTAGCATTTTTCACGACTATACATGCCTCGAATGCTATCCTCGAAAGAACTATTTCCTGAAATGTAGTCATTAGAAGTGGCTGAAATGCAACGGTGGATTTGTGCAAAGTAAACTCGCACGAACAGTTCACGTCATGATGACCAGGTACATATCCATAGAATCCCCACAGTGTGGAAGCAAGGTATTTGGGTTTACAAATCCACACTGACCCTTCGAAGAGCATTCCACTGAGACCCATCCTCTGTTCGTGTAGTAATGTTGCTAAAAGATAAATATTATCACCAGGGATAATGGTCCTGTTCTTTGAAACAGGGACATATCACTACCTATATCCAAAGGAATAGGTAGTTTAATGTCTCATGGGAAAGAAGGCGCCTTCAACAGTGCAAGGTACCCTCCAAATTTCACCATATACACAGTATTCCATACGGTGCCATTTTGTCCCAGACCCGAACTTGTATTTTCTCAGTTTCACTTGTTTTCTTTTGTGCTGGTGAAAGTCATTTGCTACTGACAAAATTCCATTCCTACTAAACTGCTGACTGAGCAACTTCTTCTCAAGGGCTTATGAACCAATACTGAAAATGTTACTACCACTTCAAAACTGTTCTTTTCCCTTCCACAACATCTGTTGTTATTCCCCTTTTTCCAAAAGCCCAACATCAAAGGAGCATTTAAAAAATTGGGTTTGAAGAGGCCATTCAGCCCATCTTGTCTGTGCTGCCAAGAAAACAATTAGGAAAAGAGATAACAAGCATGGGGCTGGATGAACACAGCAGGTCAAGCAGCATCATAGGAGCAGGAAAACTTGACGTTTCGGGCCTAAACCCTTCCTGCTTTCCAGGTCATGATGTGTTGCTCTGTAAATTGTGCCACTTTGTGACATTCAACTTAAAGGAAGCTGGCATTTAATGACAAGACTTGTATGTGATGGACAGTTTTCAGAAAATGAATAACTTGGCCTCCCAACATTCCACAGGACATGGAAAACTTGACACTCTTTCTCTCACAGACACACGTGCACTGAATGACCTATCCAATACACAAGCTGCAGACCACACAATGAGTATGCAACTATAAATTAGAATTGTAAATATGCCTACAGGTTTGGAGCCACTGAATTTGAATATGCCTCACATTCCTTGGAAATGCTAATCTTAGTTATCCATCATAATCATTATGCTAGGGCTGTAGAGACCATAAAATACAGAAGCAAAAAGTTTTTTAGTTCATCAAGTTCATCTGATGAAGGGTCTAGG
This sequence comes from Ginglymostoma cirratum, assembly GCA_024137785.1. NCBI lineage: Eukaryota > Metazoa > Chordata > Chondrichthyes > Orectolobiformes > Ginglymostomatidae > Ginglymostoma > Ginglymostoma cirratum. The sequence continues at coordinate 36,794,027 of JAHRHZ010000021.1, forward strand.
CCCGAAACGTCAAGTTTTCCTGCTCCTATGATGCTGCTTGGCCTGCTGTGTTCATCCAGCCCCACGCCTTGTTATCTCGGATTCTCCAGCATCTGCAGTACCTTTTATCTCTGGCACTATTCAATGAGTTCGCAACTGATCTGATAATTCTCAACTCCACTTTCCTGCTTTTCCCTACAACCCTTGATTCCAATACTGATTAAAAATGGACACCCTAGTTTATTCCTTGATCCCCAGCCCACTTCCCACAGCACCTTCCCATGTAACCGCAGAAGGTGCAATACCTGCCCCTTCACCTTCTCCCTGCTCACCATCCAAGGGCCCAAACAGCCTTTCCAGGTGAAGCAGCATTCCACCTGTACCTCCTCCAATCTGGTCTATTGCATTCACTGCCCCCAATGTGGCCTAGTATAGACTGGGTTAACAAGGTGTAGAGCTGGATGAACACAGCAGGCCAAGCAGCATCAGAGGAGCAGGAAGGCTGACGTTTCAGGCCTAGACCCTTCTTCAGAAACCTAGACTGGGTGACTGCAGAACACCTCCGGTCTGTGCGCAAGCATGACCCCGACCTTCCCGTACCCAGTCATTTTAACACAGCGTTGTGCTCACGTGCCCACTTGTCTGTCCTTGGCATGCTGCAGTGCTCCAGCGAATAACAGCACAAACTGGAGGATCAACATCTCATCTTCAGACTGGACACTTTACAACCTTCTGAACGTAATTTTGAGTTCATCGCCTTCAGATTATGAAGCCACTCCCATTCCTTCCCTTTCTTTTAGCTTTATTTGTTACTATATCATATACCACTCTGTCACTATATCCTCTCTCCCCTGTCCCCACTCCAGTGGGACTGTCTGTTCTTTCCAGTCTGGCAGTTAGACACACCATTGTTCTGCTATTCTCGCATTCCAATCACCTAATCTGCTCTATCAACACCCTTTCACTCCCAGCATTTGATGTCACCCCCCCCCCCAACTATAGCATAAATGCTGCCCCCTCCACGCCTCATCAGCTCTAATGAAGAGTCATCTGGACTCAAATGTTAGCTTGTTCTCTCTCCATGGATGCTGCCAGACCTCCTGTGATTTTCAGCATGTTTTCTTTTCAATACAGATTCCAGCATCTGAAGTAATTTGCCCCGGATTAAAAATCCATCTATCTCAGTCTTGACTATACTTAATGACCCAGCCTCAACAACCCTCTGCAATAAAGAGTTCCACAGATTCAGCACTCACAAGTGAAAAAATTCCTCCTCATCTCTGTCTTAAATATGTGACTACTTATTCTGTGATATGCCCTCTGGTCTTAGACCTTCCAACAAATTCTGCATCTGCCCTGTCAAGTCTCCTAACAATCTGCATGTTCCAATAAAATCACTTTCTATTCCAATGGGAATAGGCCCAACCTCCTCAACCTCTCCTCACAAGACACTCCTTCCATACATGGTATCAGCCAAGTGAACCTTCTCTGGACTACCTCCAATGTCAGTATATCCTTACATAATTTGCGCAGTTTTAGACCTCATATCTCAGGAAAGATGTACTGGCCCTGGAGCGGGTTCAGAGGAGGTTCACGAGAATGGTCCCAGGAATGAAAAGCTTAACATATGAGGAATTTTGAGGGCTCTGGGACTCTCCTCATTGGAGTTTAGAAGGATTAGGGGGGATCTAATGGAAACTTACACAATACTGAATGGCCTGGACAGAGTGGATGTTGGGAAGATGTTTCCATTGGTAGCAGAGACTAGGACCCGAGGGTACAGCCTTAGAATAAAGGGAAGACCTATTAGAATGGAAATAAGGAGAAACTTCTTCAGCCAGAGAGTGGTGAATCTATGGAATTCACTGCCACAGAAGGCTGTGGAGGCCAGGTCATCGAACATATTTAAGACTGAGATAGATAGGTTCTTGATTGTCAAGGGGATCAAGGGTTACGGGGAGAAAGCAGGAGAATGGGGTTGTGAAACTTACCAGCCATGATTGAATGGTGGAGCAGACTCGATGGGCTGAATGGCCAAACTTCTGCCCCTATGTATTATGGTCTTATAAAGTCATTTACGGTAATCCAACTGTGGTCTGATCAGTCTTTGTATAGTTTTAGCAGAACCTTCCTTCTATTATACTCCACTTCCTTTGAAATAATGACAAAATTCTAATTGCCTTCCCTGTTACCCATTGAACATAGATGCCAGATTATTGTAATTCATTCAGTATCTCCTGAAAATCGAAATGCATTACATCCACAGCTTTTCCTTTATCTATCCTACTTGTTACCTACTCAAATAATCCTAGTAAATTTGTTAGGCTTGATTTACCCTTCTTGAAGATATGCTGACTTTGCTTGATCATGTTATGTATTTCCAAATGCTTTGTTACATCCTTTATAATAGACTCTGATGTTTTCTCAACAGTTATTAACCCAACTGATCTATAATTACCTGTCTTTTGCCTCTTTGCCTTTTTAAGTAAAGATGTTTGCAATTTGCAATTCCAATCCTCTTGTACTTTAGAATCTGTGGATTCCTGGAAGTTTACTAACAGTACATCCACTTTCTCTGTGGGTCCTTCCTTTAATATGCTAGGATGCACCCCATCAGGATGAGGGTTTCCCTAGCACTTTTTCTTAAATGTAATTGTTGTATTCATTTCGTCTCTTTTTGCCCCTTGAATACTTAGAAATTTCGGAATGCTACAAGTGTCTTCTACTGTGAAGACTGATGCACAGTATTTATTCAACTTCTCCAATATTTTCTGGTTTATCATTATTATTTCCCAAGCCTCGTTCTCGAAGGGCCTATATTCACTTTGGCTTTGCTCTTCTTTTTCTATATACTTATAGAATCTCTTACTGTCTGTCTTGACGTTACTTTAAAGTTCACCTTCAAATTTATTTTCCACCTCTTAATAATTCTTTTGGTTGTCTTTTGTTGGTTTTTAAAACTTTCCCAATCATCTGGTTTACCAATTCTCTTTACCACAAGGTATGTTATTTTCTTTCAATCTGATACTATCTTTAACTTCTCTGGTTAACCATGGTTGGCGTATCCCCTTCCTGGAATTATTCTCACCCATTGGAATATATCCTTTTTTGTGAGCCGTGAACAATTTTCTTAATTGTCTGTCATCGTTCCTCAACCATCTTTGCTGCTAAACTCCTTTCCTAGTCCAGGATAACAAGGTGTGGAGCAGGATGAACACAGCAGGCCAAGCAGCATCCTAGGAGCAGGAAAGCTTGACGTTTCGGGCCTAGACCCTTCATCACAAATGGGGAAGGGGAAGAGGGTTCTGAAATAAATAGGGAGAGAGGGAGAGGCGGATAGAAGATGGATAGAGGAGAGGATAGGCG
>JAHRHZ010000021.1:36797771-36875163 GCA_024137785.1 Ginglymostoma cirratum
CCCCCTCTCTCCCTATTTATTTCAGAACCCTCTTCCCCTTCCCCATTTCTGATGAAGGGTCTCGGCCTGAAACGTCAAGCTTTCCTGCTCCTATGATGCTGCTTGGCCTGCTGTGTTCACCAAGCCCCACACCTTGTTATCTCAGATTCTCCAGCATCTGCAGTACCTTTTATCTCCTTTCCTAGTCCAGCCAGCTTGCCCTCATTCCATTGTAATTACTCTTATTCAAGCTTAGCACTGTTGTTTCCAAACCAAGTTCCTCTCTCTCAAACTGAAAGCTAAATTTTTCCATGCTATATTTACTGTTTCCTAGAGCATCATTTATTCTGATATTATTTGTTAAACTTGCCTCATTAAATATCACCAGATCCAAAATGGCCTAATCTCTGGTTGGATACACAACATGTTCTTCTAGGAATCCAAAAACACTCTATAAACTCTTCCTCGTGGCTTCCTCTGCCAATTCCCAATCTGACTATTCTAAACCACACAAAGATTAAAGTCACCATGATTAATGTACCCTCTTTGTTACATGCTCTCATGATCTCCTGATTTATTCTCTGTCCCACCATGTAGCTACTGTTAGGGGGCCCATATTCTATTCCTACTAGTATCTTCTTTCCCTTTTTGGTTTTTACCTCCACCCATTCTACATCTTCCGATACAAGATCATTTCTTGCTATTGTACTTATGCCAGCCTGTACCACCAGGCTTTCCTTCCTGCTTGGCCTTTCAAAAACTCACATATCCTTGAGCTTTGACTGTATTTGTTTATTGTGGGATCATTTAGCCTTGACTATCACTCGTTGCTTCTGCTGCTTCGTATACATGTGGACCACTGTTGAAGCTTCAGAGGTTTGCCCCTCGTTTTTGGTAGTGCTTGTCATGCTCTGCTGCACTCCCTCATTAAAAATCCAACTTGATGGTAATTCGAGATTGAAGTGGTGAAATATGCAGTTTTATGATCCACTTGAGAATGCGCGCTGATTCCCAAACCTCTACTACTGGTGTAATCACAAAAGTTAATGTTCTAATCAAAGCATGCAAAGTCCCTGATTTACCTGCCTGTTGAAATCAAGCTAACAGAAAATATCGACTTAACAAGAGTTACTGTTTATTGTAAATAAAGTAAGTTCTAATCACAGGTAAGCAGCTATGAACTATCAACATGTGGCTCTACTAGTTTAAACTCTAACCCTCTTTTAAAACCCATACGCACACATACAGGCAGACACAGACAAACAAAAGTTATTAGTTTTATAGTGAATAGGGAAAAAAAGCTATGAATCATAATTCAATATCACTGGTCCACAGGGTTTCTCTGAGATGAGCTTTTCGCTTGCCGCGACTTTCTGTTTTTCAATTGCCTTTCTTCATGTTCTTCTAACTTCTTCACAGGAGGCACAGGGCAATTAATACACTTCCTATGAAGTCTTGTATTTACTGGTTTAAGGCAATAGTTTGCAGCAACTCGTGGGGGAAAAGAAAACTGGCTTTCTTCAGGCTTCAGGTATTTTTACTGCAGAGAGGGAGAGACACTCACCACCTGCCCTTCCAACAGTCAGAAACCTTCTCAATGTATCATTCACATTCCAAACTACTCACCTTCCCAAGGACCAGTCAGAGAGTTGTCTAATTTTCTTTAGCATGCTCAACCAGTTACAGTTGCACAAGCCTTTAGTAGAATAAAGGTACATTTGCATCCTGATTATTTAATATACAGATGAGTACTCACAAGGATGTTGTCATTAGTCTTCTAAATACTTTGAGTTCCAGAGCTGAGTAATGTAATTTGGCCTTGAAAACACCTGATAACAAGATCAAGGAGTCTTTTCCAAGTTGCTACTGCTGCTTAGCAGTGCACTGCCACCATGATGTGATTGCTGGTACCATGATGTGGTGTCTGAGAGATTTTTCTTTATAAAGACCATTGGTGTTAACCCACATCTTTCCTACATTCAATCTCCTGCAGATGTAGTGAGGGGTTTTCTAACTTCAGCAAGTATTTATACTAGGTAAGATGCTACTTATGTTAGCTCCTGTAACTTAAGAACGACATATGGATAATGTAGTATTTAAAGACTTAATTGACCTTTACTACAGCTCCTGGTATCTACATATATTGCATTTGAATGTCTGTTTTAAGCAATTTATATGTACAAACTGTAGCATATTTCCCTCATGCTGCAAGAGGACTTAGTATGATGGAGACTGAAGCCTTTATTCCAATAGATCAGATGCTGTGATAACATGAGGATGTCCCTTAAAGAACAAATGCATTTTAACTGTGAGACATAACACAACAATGATTCTTAAAGTCCATTTTCAATTACTCAATTGAGGAAAATTATTGGTAGACAAAATTCGCAAATGATAAACAAATAGAATGCTACAAATAATCATACATAAATCTGACAAAAATGTAACTTGAACAACATTTTAAAAGAAATCAGGAAATAAAATTCTTCACTCTCTCCATCTGCTAATTTGAACGTTCAGCGGTCAATACTGAGATATTTATACTCACGTGGTATATATTGTACTGTGATCTAGATACAAAACTTCAGTATGGCTCCCCAGAACTCTGCTGGCACTGTCCAAACTTGCAAGAGGTCAAGTTCACTCATCATTCTTATGGTCCTTAACCTACATAAGCTTCTGTTCAAGAAATGACTCAATTTTAAAATTTTCACTCTTGTGTTCAAATTCCTCCATCGTGTTCCTCTTTGCTAACTTAGTCATCTACAACCCTGCAACTCTCCAACGCTGACCTCATGAGAATCACTGATTTTAATAGTTTCACAATCAGTGGCCATGCTTTGTCAAGGACCTTTGCTCTGGAATTCCCTCTATTAAATGTTCATGCACTTGACCTCTCTCTCTTCCTTTAAGACTACTTAAAATCTAATTCTTTGATCAACCTTTTGGTCATCGGCTTTAATATTGTCATACATAGCTTGGTGTCAGATTTGATTTGATAATACCTCTGTGAAGCCCGCTAGATTTTGTTATGTTAAAGGCATTATATAAATACAAGCTGTTGTTTCAAAGGTTTTTCAGGTGAATTTGGAATGTTTTATTAGAAATTGCACATGTACCTTTTTTAAAAATGAAGTATTATTAGGTAGATTTTTTTTATTTTTTCACAGATAGTATAAAATACAATTAAATTAAACTATACGGTCCCCTAATGCTGTTGCAACAGCATGAAAATATTGGAAAACTGAGGTGATTTGTGGTACTGGAATATTTGTTCTGAAAACTATAAAGTTGAAAAAATCATTCCACAGGTTATTTAAAATACATTAAAATATGTTCAAGTGAGAGAATGGTAGCACCGCCACCTAGTGTTGAAGGATTGAAAGGCACGTATAGAGAAGAAGTCATTCTCGTATGTAGCAAAAATTTTAAATTGCAGATAAAATAGAAAGAAAGTCTGACGCAAAGTGCATGCAAATATAAGAAATGTAACTTGTTCATAAAAGTGAATCCAAATTATAAATATATTCAATGATGTGCCATATATCTCAAAGCTGCTGTAGAATGGGAAAATACAATGCTTGATGCCTGTCCCATTTGGGATCCCACCCTGGGAAGTATCCAATCGACATTCCAAATGTCTTAAGTATCTTTGGAAGTTTATATTTGTAATTTAATTTGACATTCCCTACAACATAATATGAATGAAAATCAAATGCCTTGCAAGCTAAATAAGTTTGTCACAAAATTTTAATATTCATGTAAATTGGTCCATAAACAAAGTACCTTAGAGTACAACTTCTACTGAAAATATCAACAAAACACGGGACTGATTAATGAAGCCCATTGCAAAATATTGGGAAGTGTTAGAAATATTTCAGAAAATCGATAGAAGATTTAAGACCACATATCAATTTGCTTTACCTCATCTTTTACATTGGCTATACGTTCATTTGCCTGAATCACACCCTGCGCATGAAACAAACCATGTCCCCATTATAAACTTGCAAGATTTCACAAATTGCATTCATCTGAGATGGTATGGTCATTCAAATTGTGTTCATTTTCTTAAGTACACAGGCAAGATTGGTGTACATATTTTAAAAGTTTTAAATATCAAAAAATATTCAATTTACAAAGAGCCAATTAATGTAAATCAATGAAATTAATTATCTCAGTATCACTATTAATGTAATTTCAAGTGATTTTAAACTAGACCACCTACTAGTGAAGGATGAAGAAAAATACTAAAAATGCATACTTTTGGTGAAAAGTCTGTTTTCAGCTGAATTAGTAAAGCTGCAATACGTTACCACTTTTAAACATGTCAAGACTGACATTTTAATGGATAAAAGAAAGAATAAACAAATCTTTTATTATTGTTTATGAATTGTACTGGTTCATTAAAGATTTTACTAATGCAGGTAACTTTCTTCAGAACCTGAACTACAGTTTGACAAATATAGTTTGACCCTTTTTAAACAATTTTTAATGTTGATAAAAGCACACACTCTGCAGATTTTTTGCACACCATGGGTTTCCCCATTAAGGACACCTCTTGCTCCTCTTAAAAAAGAATTCCCAGAGGAATTCTGTCCTTGCAACTAAAATGTTTGTAGAAACAAAGAATAATGAAGGAAATTATTGTCAGCAAAATAAATGGAAGGTTAGCCAGAAAAACAAACAATATTTACAGAAAGGTATGATTAAAATACAAAACAAATTGATACTATGATCTACTTCCCGATGATTATTTAAGAAAGCAAAGCCTCAACATTCCCCATTTTGTTTGGGCAAGATGCATGCTGCAGACAGAACTTTATTGCAGGTCAAAATTTGACACATTTCCTAACTTACATACACTATTTAAACAAGGCGCACACATACCTGCAGCATGACATTATTTCCTTTTTCTGTACCATTAAATAGGTGAAGTGTCAATCAACAGCTTGACTAATGCTGGCAGCCTGCCTAATTAATTGGAGGGAGCACAAAATTGAGCTTCCTAATGTAATTTAAAGAGAGTCTATATCTCTTAAAGTGGAGGCATATTTTGGTTTAAACCATGTGCAAAGGAACATTTAACATGACAAACCCTCTCCATCTTAGATTGATGGTTTTGGTCAAGGAAGATGACGAGGAGAAGGGACCTCCTTTTCCTTTCAGCCAGCAGAAAGATATCCTGCCAATGTACTAAGAAGTAGTGGACAAAATGGAGAGTGATGGCAAAACATGCACTTACGGTGTGATCAGAATGAATTGCATAATATGCAGGATTTACAAGGGTGTGTCTATCTACAGTGATGTCCACGATAATTTTCAGGTGATTTAAAATAAATACACCAAAGAGGACTGAGAAAGTCTCTTCCTGGTGAATATCTTCATGTGAGTGTGACAAAGACTTCAACCTGCAGTCTAAAAGGTCACAACAGTTTGCTAATTACATACTGCTTATGTAAGTATTAAAATCCCATTTTATTTGCATCCATTTAGTTTAATACACAGCTCTTAATCACAAAAAAAATAGCTTAGATAGATTAGATCTCCTTCTTTGTGATCTAATTGGATATACATAGCAATTCAAATTGTGCTGGAGTAGCACTTTTCACGGCACACACCATTAGTTTGTGCATCCTCCAACTCAGCCATTTTTCTGCGAAGGCAAAAGAACATCAAGGGCTTTGGACAACAGTGGGATTGAAAATATGTCTCCCTAACTACTGAGATTTAAATAAGAATTTGAAATAAACAGTCGCACAACAAAGAAGCGGGGCTTATTAGAGTGAGCTATTAGAGTCAAATTAGCCACAGAAAGATACATAAAGGTGAGGGAAAGAAGAATTGTATAAAAAATTAAGAAAAAAAATTCAGAGATGCAAAAATCTTTAATGATTTTTTTAAAATCTCCAATGGGAATACACCATGTGCAAGGATGGTATATGTACTGAAAGCACCAACTCTACATTTTTGCAGGGAGCTACATTAAATTCTAGATTGTAATGTGCAAATCCAATTAGTTATTTTAAAAAAGCAGGGGGGCTGACGGTGTGCTGTCCTTTGTACAAGGCAGACAGCAGAGCAGCATAAATGAGCAACAAATTTTGGATACTTTTCACTCAAAGTATATTTCTTCTTCATCTGAACTTGCTGGCTGATTTTTGCACCAATAAATTGTATTGTGAGCTTTCTAACAGTTTTCCATTAAAAAGGGGCTACTTTTAAAAGCTAGGCAAATCACTGGACTAAACCAAGCTTAAAGCCAAAGTATATTTGTTATGATGATTAATGAAGGACAAACTATAACATAGCTAATGGCTTCAAAAGCAACAAAAAATTATAATTCCACAGCGCCTTTAGTGTAATGAAAGGTCCTAAGGTGCATTGCAGGAGTATTACTATATAAAATGAAATATGACACTGAACAACACCTCAAGACATTAGTTTAGATTACCAAAATCTTGATCTGAGGGGTAGGTTTTAAGGAGTGTCCTAAAGGAGAAAAGCAATGCTACAATTTTGAAAATAAGGGTTCTCAATGATGGCAGAAATATGAAATCAGAAGCTCATCTCAGGATCAAGTGTAACACCAAGGCTGTGAACACACTGGTGTAATCTCAGACTCTTTCCAGAAGTGGCTAACTAGTGAATAGAGGTTGGAGCAGGAGCTAAAATCCTCAGTATTCTCAAAACTTATTTGGAGGAAATTTCTGTTCATTCGGTACTAGGTTTTGGATAACTAATGTGATAATTTAGCAACAATGGAGGAGTCAAGAGCAGTTGTGGTGAGGTAGAGTTGGATGCCATCAGCGTACATGTGAAAACCATTGTTGTGCCTTCTGATATATCACGGAGGACAGCATATAAATGAGAAATAGGAGGGACCCAGGGATAGATTCTTGGACTACAGCAGAGGTGCTCATGCCCATGCCCATGCAGCATCAGGAGAGAAGCTGTTGTATGTGATTCTCTGCCTAGAATCCACAACTATCAACATCCCTGGGGGCTACTATTAATGGGGAATTTAACTGGACCATTCATAAGTGCTGTGTCTACAGAGCGCATTAGATGCTGGGAATCCTGCAGCAAGTAACTCACCTTCTGACTCCCCAGAAATTGTCGATCATCCACAAGGCATGTTAAGAGTGTGATGGAATTTGCCTGAATGTGTGCAGCCCCAGCAACATTCAAGAATCTTGACACTATCAAGGACAAAGCTGTCAGCCTGATTGTCACTTCACCTACAATTTCAAACATTCACTCTCTAAACCACCAACACATAGTGACAGCATTGAGTAGTAGCTACAAGCAAGATTCCTTCAACAGCATCTTATAAACTATGACCCCTACCACCTAGAAAGACAAGGGCAGCAGATGAGACGTATGAGGGTACCACCATCTGCAACTTCCCTCCAGCCACACAATGTCGCCTCCTGGAACCATATTGTTGTTCTGTCACTGTTGCTGGGTACTGAAACCTGTTACTCCCTTTCCAACAGAACTTGAGTGTACCTAAACATGGATTGCAACTGTTTCCCTATGGTGGAAGAGGTGGAAAACTGATTGGAGTGAGTCACACTTTAAGTTATGGAAAAATGGGAATAGATCTGGATGGTGACAACACATTCAAGGACCTTGGAGAGAAATGGGAGGTTGTAGACTGAATTATGAGGTCGAAGCTTGGTTTTTTTCAGCTGTAGCAATAACAGCACAGGTTTGAAACGATCACGCCTGAAGAGAGAGAACCATTTACAATATTGGCTAACATGGAGCCCAGAATGGAAAATTCAAATTCTGAAGAAGGATCACTGGACTGAAAATGTTAGCTTGTGTCTTTTCTTTTCATGGATACTGCCAGGCCTGCTGAGTTTGACCAGCAATTTCTGTTTTTGTTTCAGGTTTCTGCCATCTGTGATTCTTTATTTAATTTATTTAATTTATTTAATTTATTTATTTAATTTATTTATTTAACAGTTTTATTGGGAAGCTGAAGTGAGGAAATGGTTGAAGAAATCAACCTGCAGCAATATTGTAGCGAATGCAGAATTGAAGGCTACTGGGAAGTTTTAAAGTGAAGTACAAGTTATTGCCTTCTGTCAAAGACGTACTTCCATACTCTAAATTAAACATGCGTAATGCTTGATTGTATTTATCAGTGGCCGATTTTCATTTAATAAGAAGTACATGTTAGACCGGCAATATGGAATTATTCCTTAAAAAGTTATTCTTTTAGACTCTTCATCTAAGTTTGCACAATGTCACAGTAAGTTTTGTTCACATGACTTTTGAAAAGGCATTGAAAAACATAAAAGGACACAGGGAAATATCATGGAGATAGAATCGGAGAAGAGAGCTGCAGTTTATATCTTGCATGAGCACAAAGAGTTGAATAATCTCTTTCTGTGTTGCAATTTCGAAGATTTACTAAATTTATTGTACCTGATGGGCTGACACTAAAATAACAGCACAGTTTAATGGCATTGGTTCTAAATATTCTGTGGGGATTAATTCACAATTAAAGTTGCTTTGTTGCATTTTCTTGGGCCTACAGTTGGACTGGATAGACTGAAACCTTTACTATAAGAGATAGGAACAATGAGAAAGGAGAATGGCTGCCAAATTAAGAGGTGCAGAGAGACTCCAATGTTCTACTGTATGAGTTACAAAATGTTCATATGTAAATATAGGAGATAGCAAGAACTGCAGATGCTGAAGTCAGAGACAACACAGTGCGAAGCTGGAGGAACACAGCAGGCCAGGCGGCATCAAAGGAGCAGGAATGTTAACATTTCAGAAAATTTTATAATTAGGGTGGTCATTGTAGCACACATTTGAAGAGAAGTGTCTTCTCTCAGCGTGTTGTGCAACATCTGAAGTCTACCTCAGAAGGCAGTGGAGGCAGGATCATCAAATATTTTTAAGAAATAGGTAAATAGTGTCATAACTCACTGGAGTAGTGCACTGGAAATCAAAACCCACTATTCCCAGAGTCATGACATATGTTAAAAGATTTAGCCAAACTATCCTACTTCCCCAATTTACCGAACTGACAAACTCAGGTTAGAAGAGAACACTCAGCAGGTTTCTGCACTTAACAAGAAAATAACCATTTATTACAAACAGCTAACTGCATAAATTATAGCATAAGATACACAATGTCTCTGGGCAACATCAGTCATCCTAAGAATAGGTCACTTTAAGGTTGTTTTATGCCTCTCTGGCTCAGCAGAACATTTTGTCTTGTTGACAGTTATCCTGCCATAACGTAGGCTCCTCACCCTCCCCCTTCACAGACCTTTCTTCTTGCTCCTGCATCTATCTTGTCCTCTGCCAAGGCATCCTCCTTTTGGCAATTAAAGTTGTGCAGAGTGCAGCATACCACTAATGATATGAGACAGTGTGCCTGGAGCATACTGTGTGGCACCACCTCACCAGTCAGGAGGGATCAGAATCTCATTTTCAGGAGGCCTACAGTCTGCTTGACAAAGATCCTTGTGGAAATTTGTGTGAAGTTGTATCTCTCCTTGAAGTTAGGATGAGAACAAGCTGGATTTTAAAGGGTTATCCCTTGTCATCCAGCAATAAATGTTATATGAACTGAGAGCATTGAAAGAAGCTGACACCTTTGAGACATCCAGGATGTGTCATGGCAGGTGCCTAGATATTGAGCACTAACTTGCATTGTCCGTTGTGGTCTCAAACGATTGGTCCATTAAGGGATCCTTTTCTATTGATGAAAACTGCTGGTTATTGGTAGGATGAGATAAAAGGTACTGCAGGTGCTGGAGAATCCGAGATAACAAGGTGTGGGGCTGGATGAACACAGCAGGCCAAGCAGCATCATAGGAGCAGGAAAGCTTGACGTTTCAGGCCTAGACCTTTCATCAGAAAAAAAAGGCATAAAACATGCATAAAAGAGGCATAAAACAACCTTAAAGTGACCTATTCTTAGGATGACTGATTTTTTTCTGATGAAGGGTCTAGGCCCCAAACGTCAAGCTTTCCTGCTCCTATGATGCTGCTTGGCCTGCTGTGTTCATCCAGCCCCACACCTTGTTATCTCGGTTATTGGTAGGATGTTCTGACTGTGCTTCGAACCAGTAGGAAACCAGTGATCAGTGAAATCTGAATGCCTTTACTGCCCGTCTCACCTTGTTAAAAGAGGAAAGAGAGAAATTGATGGGCTGTGGTGAGGAGGGTAACAGTGGCTTCCCGGATACAAGACTGAGTTGTGAAATAGCTGCAAAATGATACAGAAGTCCCCAGGAGTTCGCAGAGATGATCTGCAAGGCTAGAAATTCAGGGCAGCAGGAACCTTTAGAGCTACCCGGATAGGATTGCCACTCAATCTTTGCAGCGACAGCTTCTTGTCTAGCTGCTGGTATATGTATCTAGTGGTGGGTTCAGACATCCTGAGGCATTACCTATGCTGTCACTCACTTAGCTGGAGATAGTTGCATCAGAATCTGGAGATACAGCTCCAGGCAACAGCTTTCCTTCAATGTCTCGTCTCTTGCCTTGATCCTTCTCCCTCTGCAGCCTGCACCACAGCCAGTGGCAGCTGCTGCTGTTCCTGAGCTTGCAGATGGGTTCAATACTGGTTTCTTTAGAGCTGGACTGAAGAGGAGGGAGAGAAAACTGTGAGAGCAGAGAGGGAGAGGGAGCAGGGAGACAGGGAGCAAGGGGAGAGGGACCTGAAGTCACATGTAGGCCAGACCAGTTTCCTTCCCTAAAAGACATTAGTGAACCACATGAGTTTTTCCAATAATTGACAATGGATTTACGGTCATCATTAGACTCTTAGCTCCAGAATTTTATTGAATTCAAATCCTACCATCTGCTGAAGCAGGATTTGAACATGGGTCTCCAAAGTATTAGCGATAATACCATTAAGCCATTGCCTCCCATAATTCTGTTTCTCCTCCACCATTTCACAATCCCTATTTCCCAAAGACCCTTCACCCTCTCCCTGTTTCTGTTGAGATCCATGTTACTGTCAATGTCCCCTTTTTACTCTTGAGGCTCCACAGAATCAAGATCCTGAAGCACATGGGGCCCCATAGATTCTCCAGGTCCCTTCCAGAGTCACCCTGTTTTTGTTTGTCTCCTCCACCAAGTTGGCCATTCTAATTCCCAAGCTGTTGTGTAGTGACTCTCCAGTTGATATCTGTCATTGCCAATGGACACATCCTTCCATACCATCACTTGGACATGTCTATTGCACTTTCACAGCTTACAGCAAAAGACTACAAATATATACAACATTTCAATGGAAGGAGAAATGGCAAAGAACTTGTGGAGGCTAAAGACGAAATGGCAGGTACATACCCGTTACATGTGGTCAGGTATCTGAAGTGCCAAGTTTCTTGATTGAGGAGAGGTTAATTGGAAATACTGACTTAATTCTAGCAGGTTGTGGAATCAATGAAATCCAAATACATATAGATGAAATTCTTCACATCTGATGGTGAGAAGCTCAACTCCCCTTTTGAGGATGGAGAACTTACATACTAAAGGTCATCTTAGGACCTTTGCCACATGCTCCATTCTTCCCACCTCATCTGGCAGCAGAAGAAGAATACCCACAGAGCTTGACCATTACTGTAGAGGCTTCAGGATACTTAGAATTTTGTCATAAATATTAAAGAATGAATGGATAGGTAGAAGCCATATGAAGACAACAGAAATATGAATCTCTGATCTGCTGTGGCCTTCACTCCACTTTCCTGCCTGAGCCACTCCTAGCACCAACCCCAACCCTTGACTTCTGTCTCAATCAAAAATCTGTCTAACTCAACTTTGAATATGCTCAATGACACACCTCTACAGCTCAATGGGCAGGGAATTTCAAACACTCACAAACCTCAGAAGATATTCCTCCTTATCTTTATCTTAAATGGGAGACACTTATTTTTAAACTGTGCCACCTAGTTCTGGAATCTCCCATGTGAGGAAACATCCTCTCAACAACCACTCTACCAATCCCCTCAGAATCTGATATTTCAATACAATCACCTCTGACTCTTAACCTCTAACGAGTACAGACATCATTTGCTCGACCTTTCCTCCTAATTTAAGTCCTTCAACCCAGGAATCTGCTGAGTCAATCTCCTCTGAACATGGAGCATGCTCAGAGATGTTGGGAAATGGTGACCAAGATGGATGCTTAGAGAAGATGCCAGCAACCTGCAGAGATCGCGAATCGGCAACATCTAGCTTCTCACTAGAATCTGGGAGAATGGAAACCTTTTGTATAAATGAGGTGAGATTATGAAATAATTAGATGTTAATACATGCAAATATACCTCTCACCACATACTTGTGAGATTCTCAACTAGCTGTTGAAACTTTTATAGAAAAAGTTAGACTTCTATTTCTCAGCATTAACAAATTCATTTTTTCATTCTTGCCATTTTCCCTCAGCTTTCTCACCGTTGCCCATATTGTTATGACACTGAGAAAATCACACACAGCTGCTTTAATAATGGGTTTTAGCATTTTCCCAATAACAGACCTTTTGCTATCTGGTCTATAGTTTCTTTTGGTTTCTCTTCTTTCTTGAGCGAGAGTGTTACATTTGCAATTTTCCAGTAGGCAGGGGCTGTTCAAGAATCTAGAGAATTTGGGAAGTCATAAAAATGCAGCCACCATCTCTGCAACTACTTTTAAGACTCCAGAATGAGGCCATCCATTCTAGAGAACTTGTGTGCCTTAAATTCCATTAGTTATCCCATTACTGTTTCTCTAGTAACAGGGCTTTTACCCCTTCAATTTCAATTATACTTGGGATACTTTTAGTGTCTTCCATTTTAAATCTGGATAAGAAAATACTTATTGTAAGCCTCTCCTGTTTTCTCATTTCTTGCTATTAATTCCACAGTCTTACTCTTTTAAGGGACTAATGCTTACTTTAATTACTGTTTTCCTTTCTATTTTTAGCCGACTCCTTCTTTGTATCCTTGTAATTGCCATTATTTAAGTTTACGTCTCGAGTTATAGACTCACATTTCTTACACAAACCAAATGTGAGGTTCTACCATGTTATGATTGCTCTTGCCTGAGGATCCTTTACTAAGAGATCTTCATTTAATCTTAAGTTATTTGCATTGTTCACCTGTATACTTTTATGCAAAGAACAGAAGCAAACTGTATACTCCAATATTTACAAACATGAATCAGGTTAATTGTCCATATCATGTCTATTTTAGGTGCCTTCCTCAATTTTCCCACTGTTGCTGCAAATCAGTCTCTGTTCCACAGGCCACCAGGTTCTACACAAGCCTTTCCACCAGCTCCCAGCGTTGCTATTTTCACTTGCCAAGTTTGATTATGTTGTGTAGACAATATACACGATATTCCTAATTCAAACATAAATCGACAAGCCAAATAATGTATAAGCTGAAAAAATCAATAAAAATATATTGGAAATATTCAGACAGCCTGGCAGTATCTCTGGAGAAAGTTGACAGGCTAGGATTTCTTTCCAGGGCCCTAACCCTGCCCAGGATTGATTTGGAGTGAGGAAACTGGAGACATCAGCGGCAGCATCCGGAAAGCAATTTTTTCAGGAGGCAACCAAGAAAGTGGCTACTCTGAGAGTCCTTTGATCAATAGCAGGTCAGCTCTTGAGACTTAAGGTTCAATTGGAGGCCCTCATGTTTGAAGTATTCATGTAGTTAATTGAGAGGATATTTTATTAATTTATAAATTGACAAACCCTCCCCTGGATATCCAGCGGTATCAGCTGTGACTATACAGCTGTGGAAATGTTGAGAATTGGCAATACAGTTTTCTTCAGGTTGGAGTACTGGCCTCATTCTACATCCAGGGGGCACTTCCATTCCGTGGCCATTTTCCAGCCTCATTGCAGGGCCCACATATTGACTCAAATATTCCGGCTCCCATTTAACAGACTTTAACAGCCCTGCTGGGTCTTCACCGTCCCCCCAGACCTCCCCTTCAGTGAGGATGAATAGTCAGTCCTCAGTAACGGGCTCACCGTTATCCCCCTCCACCCAAACATCGACAAATACCGCTCACGCTTGGACGTTGAACAGTTTTTCCGCCGCTGCCGGCCTCGCCTCCGCGCTTACTTCTTTAATCGTGAGGCTAACCCTCCCTCTACTGACCCCTTCTCCCGCCTCCAACACACCCCTTCCTCCTGGACACCACCCCAAGGCCTCCTACCCTCCCTCGACCTCTTCATCTCCACCTGCCATCAAGACATCAATCGCCTCAACCTCTCCACTCCTCTCACCCACTTCAACCTCTCCCCCACAGAACGTGCAACCCTCCGCTCCAATCCCAACCTCACCAGAAAACCCGCGGACAAGGGAGGCACAGTTGTAGTATGGCGCACTGACCTCATATCACCGAGGCCAGACGCCAGCTCTCTGACACCGCCTCCTACCGCCCCCTTGATCATGACCCCACCCCTGACCACCAAAAAATCATCTCCCAAACCATCCACAACCTCATCACTTCAGGTAACCTCCCACCCGCAGCCTCCAACCTCATCGTTCCCCAACCCCGCACCGCCCGTTTCTATCTCCTTCCCAAAATCCACAAACCTGACTGCCCTGGTCGACCCATTGTCTCCGCCTGCTCCTGCCCCATTGAACTTATCTCCAATTATCTTGACTCCATTTTCTCCCCCTTGGTCCAGGAACTCCCCACCTACGTCCGTGACACCACCCATGCCCTCCACCTCCTCCAAAACTTCCGATTCCCTGGTCCCCAACACCTCATCTTCACTATGGACGTCCAATCCCTGTATACTTGCATTCCCCATGCGGATGGCCTAAAGGCCCTTCGCTTCTTCCTGTCCTGCAGGCCCGACCAGTCCCCCTCCACTGACACCATCATCCGCTTAGCTGAACTCGTCCTCATCCTTAACAACTTCTCCTTCAATTCCTCCCACTTCCTACAGTCAAAGGGGGTGGCCATGGGTACCTGCATGGGCCCACGCTATGCTTGCCTCTTTGTAGGATAACTGGAACAATCCATCTTCCAAAGCTACACTGGCCCTATCCCCCACATTTTCCTCCTTTACATCAATGACTGTATCAGCGCCGCCTCGTACTCCCATGAGGAGCTCGAACAGTTAATCCACTTCACTAACACCTTCCACCCCAACCTTAAGTTCACCTGGACCATCTCCGATACCTCTTTCTCCTTCCTGGACCTCTCTGTTTCCATCTCTGGCAGCCACCTGGAAACCAATGTCCATTTCAAGCCCACCAACTCCCACAGCTACCTAGAATACACCTCCTCTCACCCACCTTCCTGCAAAAATGGCTGTCCCCTATTCCCAACTCCTTTGCCTCTGCCGCATCTGCTCCTGAGACGAGGCATTCCACTCCCGGACATCCCAGATATCCTTGTTTCTCAAGGACCACAACTTCCCCTCCACAGTGGTCGAAAACACCCTCAACCTTGTCTCTCACATTTCCTGCAACTCATCCCACACACCACCTCCCTGCAATAACAACCAAAACAGAATCCCCCTCGTCCTCATGTACCACTCCACCAACTCCGGATCCAACGCATCATCCTCCGGCACTTCTGCCATCTGCAATCTGACCCCACTACCAAAGACATTTTTCCCTCCCCACCCTTATCTGCTTTCCGGAGGGACCACTCTCCGTGACTCCCTTGTCCGCTCCACACTCCCCAGCAGCCCTACCACCCCCGGCACTTTTCCCTGCAACTGCAGGAAGTGCTACACCTGCCCCTACACCTTCCCCTCAACCCCATCCCAAACCCCAAGAAAACCTTCCATATCAAACAGATGTTCACCTGCACATCTGCTAATGTGGTATATTGTATCCGCTGTTTCCGATGTGGCCTCCTCTACATTGGGGAAACCAAGTGGAGGCTTGGGGACCGCTTTGTGGAACACCTACTTTCGGTTTGTGACAAACGACTGCACCTCCCAGTCGCGAACCATTTCAACTCCCCCACCCACTCCTTAGACAACATGTCCATCCTGGGCCTCCTGCAGTGCCACAACGATGTCACCTGAAGGTTGCAGAAACAACACCTCATATTTCGCTTGGGAACCCTGCAGCCCAATGATATCAATGTGGACTTCACAAGCTTCAAAATCTCCTATCCCCCTACCGCATCCCAAAACCAGCCCAGCTCGTCCCCACCTCCCTAACCCGTCCTTCCTCCCACTTATCCACTCCTCCCATCTCAAGGCCCACCCCCATCTCCTACCTACCAGCCTGCCCCCGCCTCCTTGACATGCCCATCATCTCTGGACTGACCTATCCCCTCCCTAACTCCCCACCTACATTCACCTTTCCGGGCTCCATCTGCACCTCTTTGACCTGTCTGTCTCCTCTCCACCTATCTTCTCCTTTATCCATCTTCTGTCCACCTCCCCCCTCTCCCTATTTATTTCAGAATCCACTTCCCCTGCCCCATTTCTGAAGAAGGGTCTAGACCCGAAACGTCAAGCTTTCCTGCTCCTATGATGCTGCTTGGCCTGCTGTGTCCATCCAGCTCTACACCTTGTTATTTCAGGTGGTCTAATTGGTTACAACCTGCTTGGAGGCAGGTTGCCATTATCACTGCCAATAAACAAACCCTGCACCCTCAACAAATCCTGCTTACTCCAATATATCTCAAAAGATGGCAATATGCTGGCAAACCAGCACTCTGACACATAGAAGGAAATTATCAGCCCAGTTGTCTCCTGCACCACTTCTGTAGTCAAAAGAGAACTTGGCACACACTTCAGATCAATGACCTTTTATCAGTGTATCAGATCATCAAACTGAAACATTAGCTCAGTTTCTCTCTCTCTACAAATGCTGCTTGACCTGCTGAGTATTTCTGGAATTTTCTCTTTTTAGTTTAGATTTCCAGCAGCTGTAGTATTCGGCTTTCGTATGACTGTATAATTCCAGTTGGACTGGATTTACAGTAGTTTTCCACTGTGTCCCTGAAATCAAACTTGAACTTTACAAAAGATGAGCTGGTTCACAGAGCTAGGGACTTACCTCTTTACACCATAAATAAGCTACACTGGCAATCTGTTCTGAAGTATCTTGATATTCTTATTACCCCAATTGTTAATTTTAATAGCAAAAACAGAAGTTGCTTGAAAAGCTCAGCAGATCTGGCAGCATCTGTGAAGAGAAATTGGAGTTAACATTACAGGTCCAGTGACCCTTCCTCAGAACTCAACTTTTCCATCAACTTTTGTCTTACAGCATCTGCAGTTCTTTCAGTTTTTATTTTGTTAATTTTAATAGTTTCTCTCAGTAGGTCAGTGTAAATAGTTATAAGTTGATGGATTTTTGTTTTCATAAAACTGATGTAAGTTTGCCTCAAGATTCCCAACTTCGTTCCACTTATGGCTCATAGTAACAAGCAAAGAGATTTTAATTTTGCGCATTTCAGTTGGTTTTAAGCAGTGAAATTGAATGCAGAATGTTCTACATTGCTGTGCCATCCAGCCTGCTTGAGCTCTGACAAACAAACAAACAAATAAACAATCTTTAATGTTATTGAAGTATTCTGTCAAAATGAGAATATAACCCATTGCTTTAGATTTTAGACAAAGAAGGGTGCAGGCATTTTATTAAAATAAAAGCAAGTTCATTTAATGGGTGGAGTAATGAACAGAAGGAACAAGCAACAATATAACTTGACATATAAATGGATGCTAACAATTTAGAATAGCCAAGTGTGTTTATTTTACTATTAATCTTAAATGCAAAATAAGAACATAAAGAATTCTCTATAAACTTCATTATAGCTTTGTGATGTAAGGATGCCATTTTGCAAAAACTTTGCCGTGAAAGAGGGATCTTCACTGCTTAAACTTTGTTAAATAATTTAAAGCTATCAAATCTGCTTTAATTAAAAAGTATAACTACAATCTTACTGTAGGTCCAGATTAACAGTGATTGAATGAATGGCCTATGTGTCTATTGCATTAAAATGAAATGTAGACACATGTGGTTAAAAGTATTGTTAAATAACATAATCTAATCATCCTAATACAATGTAAACAATTATAAACTGCAAATTATAAACTGCAAAACTCCCTCAATTGTTGAGCATTTCTTTCATTCATTCTTCGTTTAAACAATTTCAAATCTTTTGCAGGTAGTGCATTGAGATCCAGGTGTGAGGACTCTTGATGTAACAAATATCCCACCCAATGGCTGAATTTGGTATATACAAGTTCTTATTTACAAACTTAGCACTCCCCTCTGTCATCAGTTGCATTAAGCAACTGGTCATCAAATTTATTAAGTCTCATCATAACTTAAGAAACAGCTACTTTTAAAGAAATGATCCCATTGTTCGAACCTAGGATAGCTATTGTTTTAGTGTATTTTGTAATGAGTTTTTAAAAGTTTAATTTATTCTTTCAGAGGTGATATTTGAATGCCCAATGCTTAGTCTTTTAAATTAAAACTGTGCTCCCCCTTTTAAATTTTCAGGAATTACAAATTATTTGAAGTGTCATCAAGGTCCTGTTGTAGATCATCCTCCACAGTTCTTTGTAAATGTAAGATTATTAAATCTTAAAATAAGAACCTTTGCACAAATCCAGTTAGGTTGCAGTTTAAATGTAGTGACATGCCTGTTTTCATTCTGGCACATATTCTAAGTACAAGCATATATACACATTTGTGCAGAATGTAAATTTAAAGTATACAAGTACTTTGCAAAAATAGGTATTAAATTTTGCAAAAACAGTGCAGGTTATTAGATCACAAAATACATGATACATTTCTAGCTATTTGAGAGAAAGAAATTGATTACATTACCAAAATGAATTAATGTCAACTGACACCGATATCTTACAGGGACATTTTTCTTTCCCTTTCAATTCACAGGCAAATTATTTGATTGCTTCTGGGCAGTTCCAGTTATTCATGTAAAGCTGATTTCCTATTTATAAAGTATAAGTTATTTTGCTGAAATAGTTGGTGAAAATGCTGATGGGAGGAGAAGGCGAAAGATGGCTTTCAAACCCGAATTAAATTAGGTCAGAATGCTAAGTATTTGTGACCTCATCTTTAATAAATAGTCAGCAGGCAAGACTCGGTCATTACTGCTACACTTGTCACTCATCCACTATACATTGTACAAGGAGAGCCAGAGAGGCTAAAGGCAGAGTGCAGTACTAGGTCCAGTTAATTACATATATTAAAAAATTGATTATAAAGCAGTTCATCTTATCTGGTAAGTGAAGTACAGATTCTGTTTCTCTCTTGCTGAAGTCTGAGCACACACATTATACATTCACCATGTTAGCAGTTTCTTTTGGAAAAGTGGGAACTCCCCAGGCACCCTTTACATAAAAGTTTTTTTTTAAGTTATTTGCAAACAAACTGATCAACTATTTGTGTGCATTTTTTGCATTTGACGTAACAGCACCAATGGAATTTACAATGGCATCTTTCAACTTTCGTGGTCTTGAACTGATCATAACCCCGTCCGCAGCACATTAGCTCACAACCATCCATTCCCTCAGAGGTCTTGTTACAGAGGCGGCCCGTTGTGCCCAGGGAGCCTGTGGTCTTATTCTTAACACAGTAATCAGGGCTCTGATCGAGATAAACTAGATCATCTGCAGTGGGAGGGTTGAAGCGGCTGTTTACTAGCTCCAGCTTCCCTTTGCGGTTAATTTTCATGGCAGCAGCGCTGTCATACTTTTCTTTCAGCAGATCACCCACTTTCCGGAAATCAGCCAGTTGAAGCCAGCAAGTCTTCAAGCTGCAGGAGCCTGAAACACCGTGACACTTGCATGCCACATCCGCAAGATTATACACAGCCTGTGAAAAAAAATGAAAGACAGAAGATTTACATCTCTAGAATTAAATTTCATTTGCTAAGATAAATACCACACTTTGCAATTAATGTTTAACAGCTCTGCTAATTCCAGGTAAACAAATTGTGAACCACAATTTGTATCAGAGATAAAAGGCATCTGCAGTACCTTTTATCTCTGATACAATTTTAACCCCACTGCGAAGCCTCTTCTAAGGATGCCTACCCTGAAGAAGTTACCCTCCTCCCTCCGGACAAACCTCAGGGAATTTCTCTCCCACTGCAACTCTCTCATACACCTTTACTGGCTCCATCCCCACCTCTTCGACTTGTCTGCCTCCTCTCCACCTATCCTCTCCTCTATCCATCCCCTATCCGCCTCCCCCTCTCTCCCTATTTATTTCAGAACCCTCTTCCCCTCCCCAATTTCTGATGAAGGGTTTAGGCCCGAAATGTCAAGTTTTCCTGCTCCTATGATGCTGCTTGACCTGCTGTGTTCATCCAGCCCCATGCTTGTTATTTGTGAACCACAATTTACCTGAACGTCCCTGGAGTATAGGAGGCAAGAGAATCAAGTTACATCTTCCGAATTACTGACAAGTGAACTTTACTGGAAAGTTCATATGTATATAATTAGTGAAGAAAAGATCAGAATAAGCTCTTCAAAATGATGTTGTAGCAAAAGCAAATTCACAACACTGTGAGAAAATTATACAGAAATAATAAAAACTGCAACTTCCAAGCAAATTACAAAATGAAATGACCGTGTAAGACACAGTATGGGCTCTTAAAAGAGAAGCACATTTCACTTGCAGGCTTACAGCAAAAACAGGTAATTGATGGTGTTGGTAGAATCCCTAAGACTTTGGACTAATTTCATCACTGTGATGAGAGTGGCAGCAATGCAAGGTTCTGAATGTTACACATTGGCAGCCATTAGATATCTCACCATAGGCCCGAACAGACATTCACGATGCTGTCTTCCTGCTCTCAGTAATGTACAAAAACAACAAGTTGCAGTCATATGGCCAATCTTACAAAAGTATAATGTGAAAAGAAATGCTTCCTCAAAATATGCTGAGTGAGGTACGTAGGGTGGCTGAGGCAGAATCACACCTGGAAAGGTGGTAAGAGAATAGAATGACAGGGAGTAGTGATGGTTTATGTTAGGAATTGGCAGAGGACCAGAGTGTGCTGTGTGAAGTACACAAGCAGGAGAAATAAGCAGCAGCATGACTGGCTGAAAGGAAAGGGAGGGTGCAGAAAGGACAGGTCATGTGAAAGAAAGGGGTGAAAGTAGTGTGTTCAGATCCAGAGCAGCCAAAATGTCGATGGGGATAGCCTGAAGCATCATATACCAATTTTGGGGTTTCCAGGGTCAAAAACTTATGTTGAATGGACCCCAGTCTATCAGTAATTCAAATGGCAGACTACCAATTGTTGGCTGCCGTCAGTGAAAACAGAGGGATGAGGAGGAGGGTAAAATCAACCGTGAGCGAGAAGAACCTAACTCAGCCTTTCAGTGTATAGTGTTTTCAGGTTGTTAATCAATTAGCACCAACAGACCTAGATCACCAACAGATGGTCGAAGAGCAGTAGAAATGAAACTGTAAGGAAAGTTAAGTCCAGCAAGCCAGCCAAAATTAAAAGGTAACTCTAGCAAATCAATGCAGATGAGGAAGATGTAGTAAGGGGAAGAACATACAAGACTGGACCAGCAGTAGGCATTTGGAAAATTAATCCAAACTAGTCCATTAGAAAAAATGATAGAAGAGTTCTGGAGGAGAAGTGGAGCAAAGAGATAATAAGGAATCATATTGGAAATATGGTAATACACAAGGTCATAGCTCTGACTCAGCAGAGAAATAGAAAATGTGTCTTCAAAAGCAGGCCACATACTGGTATTGAGGCAGTTAGAGAGTGGTCTCTTGGTTAAAAAGACAGGTGGGAAAGATATGGATCACTTCAGCTGAGAAGAATTGAAGAAATTGAATTAAGTCTTGGAGAAAGATGCTTTAGTTCAGGTCACAAATTGCAATGGAGTTGTGCAGGTATGTCTCAGCCATAAGTGATTTCAAAGATCACGTTTTACAGTAAACTGACACTAGGGATTGTGATTGTAATAGTGAAAAGGTATATGGTGCTGCCCCATTCTCAATTACTTTTGCAAGATTCCAGCAGCAAAGAGGATCCAAGAACTCCACGCAGTAAAGCAACTGTATTGCTATGGGCAAGATGAAGAGATAGGTCCCAAGAACTACCTCATCCAGTACGGGGATTGAACCCAGAACTGTTTGTATTGTTCCACACCATTCTCTTACACCTTCAGTCCCAAATAGCAACAGAGTTGAAAGGCAACAGCACGTTAGTTGGACTACCTCAGCTTATGAACTTGTACATTGTTCATTTTACAATCTTCACAAATTCCTTAAATATGTTTTCATGGTGAAACATTTTGCAATTACAATCACAATAATAACCAACAAGATATTTGAGGGAACCATTAGCGATGTAATGTGTTTGCTCAGTTGGAGGACATGTTAGGTGAACCCAACATGACACTGCATAAGAAAATTCTCTGCAAGATCCAGTATTAGTGATAAAATGGTGAGGGGGATAGAGAGCTGGTCAGTAGGTAGATTATTATACTATAACAAAATAATAAGTTCGGATCTGTTTGGAGACTGGTCACCAACAATGGCTGTTCTTTGTATTTTTTTCGATGTTCAATTATATAAGACATTGTTGCAGAAATCTGAAAATTTGAAGCTATTACTAAAATGGGTGTGATTCTCAGTATTGTACACTTGTCCAGTTAGTTCAGCTAGATCTTAATCCACAGACAATTGGGCTTATGACTGCTTTGCCATGAAGCAGTAGCTAGAACAAATACACTACCAGGATCTATTTATTCGACAGAAGTCTGTAAATGAATTAATATTATTTTTGTATTCTCACTGAGGCATTTCATTGTCTTACACAAGGACAGAGTCCAATTGTGGTCTAATCTCTTGGTAGGTATTATTCTTTTGCACTTGCAGCATCTACTGTGCTTTGCTTTTGTGTTAAAAGAGGCCATCTGGTTGATAAAGAGGAAATAAATAAAGGAACATCACTCCTCAGCTCCTTAGTAATGTTGAACTATATAAAAGGAGACAAACTAAAGGGTTTAAGTTTTAAAGAAGATGCTGGAGATAAGATGTATCGGATAGATATGTTTTCTGCCGATTTCTAAAATAAATATAGTGTAAAGTGTAATAATTGCATAAAAACAAAAAGTTTGTGTGTATGTGTGGGGGGTGAGGGGGGCCGGGGATGCAGTGTGCTACAGAAGTTAAAAGCCAAACAAAAGTGAAGGAACCTCAAGGATAAATGATAGTATTAGACTTAGTAACTGAATCCTCATGTGTCAATGAAGTGGCCAGATTAATGGTTGAACTTATGAGCACACCACCGGAAACCCACTGGAGATGATGGTGAGTACAATTAGGAACTGAGTCACTTGCCACAAAATAAAAATAAGCAGTGAGGGAAACGAAGGAATTGAGCCCAGTGCATGGATAACAGTTATTAAAAATAATAAGTAAATCTGTGAAGCTTCAAATAATTATATTAACAGGCAGATATCAGGCCCTGTCCAAGGAATCAAAGGCTTAGGCAACTACAAAAAAGCAGATGACAGCTTCAAGCAAAACATCAGCCCAAACTTTATGGGGAGGCAGGAGTAAATTTCAGCAGCATGAAATCTGAAAATACAGAAAAGGCAGTTGGTAAGGAATGAATAAGGGCAGAAAGACATTTTATTTCCAGATGCACATTAAATTTTCTTAGCATTAACAATGGAAAACAATTTTGGTTTTGAGATTGATCTGGACTTTATTCTTAAAGTACATCTAAAACTAAATTTCATACTTTCTAATGTATTTGGAGTCAGTTTCCTCTTAGCTGGCTTTTTGCAAATGTACTCTAGTTGCTTAGTTAGATAGTTTATATTGAGGACATTGCTTTGTGGCTTTTCACATAGTTGAGTATACTCACAGAATGTAATCCACACAAAACTGGTAAACTATTGGGCAAAATTAGAAACAGGCAGAATGGTAGATTTAAACTAAGTCATCCAATTAAATTCCAATGATATCAGGTAGCTGCTATCAATAACGGTTGCAAATATAATGCATTTCACAAAGGCTGAGCAAACTATTTCCCACCTATTTGCTAATTTCAAATTCTATGTCTCCTCCATTGAGTTATTCTTCCTTCCTCCTAAACCAAAATAATATCATCCACGTCTTCATAACAATGAAGAAAACAACAATTCAGTCTGTTTTCTGGCTAGCAATGAAGCCAGCTCTGTGAATGCACAGCCTTCCTTGACCTGGATGGAAATAGTTACTCATTGCTGAAAGGCATTTGTAAAACTCAACGCCTGGAATTGAGGAAAAGGAATTTTTAAAAAAGAAAGGTAACTTTTTACTACACCGGGTGAAATTACAGCTTATATTTTGCAATGCTACCAAATGAACCACTAAACATGATTTGTGTTTATTGTCTCTCTGATAAGACAGATACCATTTTAATAGGTCATGGAACATAAGAACTAGGAGCAGAAGTAGGCAATCTATCCCCTTGAGCCTCTTCCAAGGGCATTTAACAAAACTGTGACTGATCTCATCTCGGCCTCAACTTTGCATTCCTGCCCACTTTCCATAACCTTTCAACTCATTGCTCATTAAAAACCTGTCTATCTCCTCAGTAATTTACTCAATGTCCCAGCATCCACCACACTCTGGGGTAGTGAATTCCACAAGATTCACAACTCTTTGAGAGAAATAAATCCTCTTCATTTCTGTTTTAAATCTACCGCCTCTGAGCGTAAAAGTACAAGCGCTTATTCTAGATTGGCCCACAAGGGAAACATCTGCTCTATATCTACTTTGTCAATCCCCTTTGTCAAATTGATATACCTCAATTAGATCTCCTCATCCTTCTAAACTCTAATGAGTGTAGGTTTAAACTATTTAAGTTTTCCTTATAAGATAAGCCTTTTATCCCTGGAATTAACCTAGTGAACCTCTCTTTGTAATTTCTTTTAAAAATAAGGATCTTCTAACCAGTTTCTTATGATTTCACCTTGCTCATTGTAGAATGAAAAGTTCTAAAGTCTCTTGAGAATTTGGTAGATCAACAGAATGGTGGAAGCAGGTTTAATTATCCCTTTTCAGAAAGAAATTAGATAAGCACCTGAAGAAGAACAAAAGAATTGTAGAGATACAGGGAAGAGGCAGGAAACAATGCAGAGAGACAGTATAAACATGACAGGCCAACCTCCCTAACCTGTTTTTCCTCTCACCTCAAGCCACACCCCCATCTCCTATCTACTAACATCATCCCGCCCCCTTGACCTGTCTGTCCTCCCTGGACTGACCTATCTCCTCCCCACCCCCCCTACCTACACTCACCTTTACTGGCTCCATCCCTGCCTCTTCGACTTGTCTGCCTCCTCTCCACCTATCCTATCCTCTATCCATCCTCTATCCACCTCCCCCTCTCTCCCTATTTATTTCAGAACCCTCTTCCCCTCCCCCATTTCTTGAAGGGTTTAGGCCCGAAACGTCAAGTTTTCCTGCTCCTATGATGCTGCTTGACCTGCTGTGTTCATCCAGCCCCATGCTTGTTATCTCAGATTCTCCAGCATCTGTAGTACCTTTTATCTCTTTATTACAGGCCAAATGATATCCACTGTGCTTTAGATAATTCTCACATTCTATAATTACTTTACAAGGGTAAGATTCTCTCCTTCTAGGACCAAAAATACTTATGGTACTCAAGTGATGTTTCACACACACCCAAGACTGAAAAGCTATTGAATTGTAAGAACTCATTCGCCTGTAATGGTAGATATGCAGTAATACCACAGTGAATCCTTCATAGGGAGAGCAGGCTAATCTACAAGGCAAGAGCAGATCATAACATCACTTGGTCCAATGATCACAACAATAGCAATTATGTCCAGCCTACAGAAGTTGCACACTCCTGCTCTACGTTTACTATTACATTAACAAAAACAATGATTCAATCAGCACCTAATAAATGTCTCAATGTGTGTAATCCCATGAGAAGTTATAATTTCAGATCTTGGAATACACAATGCAAACCCTAAGCCATATCAAAACATAGTTGGTCCCAGATAGACTGCATCCAGTATGTAGTAATATGTATCACATGATAAACATGATAGTGTTTAAAAACTAAAAGTTCTTTCAGAGAGAAAAATGGACAGAAGGAAAAGGTGCTAAAAATAAATGTAAAATTGAAAAATCAAAATAGGTAGGTAGCAGCGCATACCCTTCCAATACTAATCTGCCTAAAGGAATATTTAACCGGTAAAAATCTTAAAGAAAAATGAAATTCCCTGGTAAGTACAGTCATAGAGTTATACAGCATGGAAACAGCCCCTTTGGTCCAACTTGACTGTGCTGACCAGACATCTCAACCTGACCTAGTCCCATTTACCAGCATTTGGTCCATATCCCTCTAAACCCTTCCTATTCATTCAAATGCCTTTTAAATGTTACAATTGTACCCGCCTCCCCCACTTCCTCTGGCCGCTTGTTCCATACGCGCACCACCCTCTGCATGAAAACGTTTCCCCAAGGTCCCTTTTAAATCTTTCCCCTCTCACCTTAATCTTATGCCCTCTAGTTTTGGCCTCTCCTATTCTCAGAAAAAGGTCTTGGCTATCCACCTAATCCACACCCCTCATAATTTTATAACCCTCTATAACGTTACTCTTCAGCCTCCAACATTCCAGGGAAAAAAGCCCCAGCCTATTGAGCCTCCCCCATAACTCAAACCCTCTAATCCCAAGAACATCCTTGTAAATTTTTAAAGCTTTTCTGCACCCGCTCAAGTTTAACAACATCTTTGCTATTGAAGGGTGACCAGAATCGTACGCAGTATTCTAAAAGTGATTTCAACAATGACCTGTATAGCTACAACATGACATCCCAACTCTTTTACTCAATGCACTGACCAATGAAGGCAAGCATGCTAATGCCCTCCCTGCCACCCTGTCTACCCTGTGACTCCACTTTCAAGGACCTATGTATGTGCACCCCTAGGTCTCTTTGTTCGGCAACACTTCCCAGGGCCGTACCATTAACTGTATAAGTTCTGCCCTGGTTTGCCTTACCAAAATCAACATCACACATTTATCTAAATTTAACTCCATCTGTTTCTCCTCGGCCCATCTGATCAAGGTCCCATAGTACTCGGAGATAAACTTCTTCACCGTCCACTACACCACCTATTTTGGTGTCATCTGCAAACTTACTAATCAAACGTCCTATATTCACATCTAAATCATTTATATAAATTACGAAAAACAGTGGATTCAGCACTGATCCTGTGGCACACCACTGGTCACAGGCCTCCAGTCCGAAAAGCAACCCACCATCTTCAAGTGAATCTTGTATCTATTTGGCTGGGTCCCCTTTGATGCTATGTGATCCAACCTTGCTAAACAGTCTATTATGTGGAACCTTATCAAACACTTTGCTGAAGTTCATATCGGTAACATCTAATACTCTGTCTTCATCAATCTTCTTGGTCACCTTTTCAAAAAACTCATTCAAGTTTGTGAGACAAAATTTCACACGCACAATGTCATGTTGACTATCCCTAATCAGTCCTTGCCTTTCTGAATGCATGTAAATCCTGTTTTTCAGAATCCATTCCAACATTTGCCCACCTCTGATGTCAGGCTCACTGTTCAAATTTCCCTGGATTTTCCTTACCACCTTACTCAAATAATGGCACCACATTAGCCAACCTCCAGTCTTCCAGCACCTCACCTGTGGCATTCAATGATACAAATATCTCAGCAAGGGGCCCAATTTCTTCCCATGATTGCCACAAAGTTCTGGGAAATACCTGATTAGGTTCTGGGGATTTATGTACTTTTATGCATTTTAAGACCTTCAACACCTCCTCTTCTGTTCTATAAACTCTTTTCATGACATCACTATTTATTTCCCCTAGTTCCCTCATTTCCATGTCCTTCTCTACAGTAAATACTGACGCAAAATATTCGTTTAGTACCTCACCCATTACCTGTGGTTCACAATTGATGGCCACGTTGATCTTTAGGGGGCATTATTGTCTCCCCAGTTACTCTTTTGCCCTTAATGTACTTGCAGAATCTCTTTGGATTCTCCTTAACTCTATTTGCCAAACGTATCTCATACCCCCTTTATGCCCTCCTGCTTTCCCTCAAATATACTCCTACTGCCCTTATACTCTTCTGGGAATTCACTCTGTACCTGATTTATGCCTCCTTTTCCTTCACCAGATACTCCATTTCTCTAGTCTTCCAACTTCCCTACACCTACTAGACTTGCCCCTCACCTTAACAGAAACACACTGTCTCTAGCCTCTCATTATCTCATTTTTAAAGGCCTCCCATTTCCCAGCTGTCCCTTTACCTGCAAATAGCCTCCAATCAACGTTTGAAAATTCTTGTCTAATACCGTCAAAATTGGCCTTACTCTAATTTAGAACTTTAACTTTTTAATCAGTTCTATCCTTTTCCATAACTATTTAAAAACTAATAGAACTACGATCACTTGGCACAAAGTGCTCCCCCATGACACCCCAGTCACTTGCACTGCCTTATTTCCCAACAGAATGTCAAGTATTGCTCCTCCTTTTGTAGGTACATCCACACATTTAATTAATAAGAGAGTTTTCTTGTACATTCTTGTAACAAATTTCTCCCCATCCAAACCCTTAACACTATGACAGTCCCAGTCTATGTTTGGATTGTTAAAATTCCCTGGGATTACAATCCTATCACTCTTACAGATATCTGATATCTCCTTACATCTGTTAAATGTAGACTGTGCATTTTCAGCTCAAGAAAACATTAAAAATGAGAAGAATAAAGTGTGAAAATGGAAATCAAATAAAAACTATCCACAATTTCACATCATGACAAGCAGAAATGCATTCCACAAAATGAGAACAATGTAGTGGTAGATAAGTTAAGGAGAGAGATACATGGATAGACAGTTAAAGGTATACTAAAAAGGTGGGTAAGCAGCAAAGGACAGAACTGAGACCAAACAACTAAGGAAATATCAAACAGACAAACACAAAGGCAGATGTAAATACAAATAAGTTTTGGGAACATGCTGGAGATGGAAAACATTTTCTTGCCAGAAGTGAGGAATAACTGATAGACAATAACTCATCTCTGTTCATTTCTTACCCTCCTGCCAGCTTCATTATTCTGCAGGTTCATTAGTGTCCTGGCATGCTCCACTGAGCCTTTTAGGTAATTCTTCTCCCTTTCCCTGGCATCCACAAATTCTTTGGCAAACCTGTAACCGTATTCGGCATTGTCCCCACAACCTCCCCACAGCCAGTCCCGGGGAAGATCTTTGGGTCTGGCAGCACGACTGCACCCACAGGTTGAGAGCTCGCCCTCACGACATGCACGACTTATTGCATTTACTACACCAGCTGCTGAGATGGAATAGGTGAAGGCGGTCTCTCGGCTCCCTGAAATAGGAAAAAACAACTGTGGTCAATATGTATTTAATTATATGTACCAAATGCATTTCCACATTAGATTCCCTGGTTTCAAACAAGTTCATTAAATGTTTATGACAGTTAGGTATCGATATTCGTCTTCTTTTACCTCTGTAAGTGCATATGTTTAATCCTGGTCATGTTAATATTTTTCCCTTTTCTCTGAAAAATAATTTTGTGGATAACTTACAGAAGTGAAATTTTATCCACACATGATACTAAACAGAAAGGACCTGATTTAACTGAGTAAATGGGTGTGTTTTGAATGAGTTAAAATGGGGTCCTGAATGTTATCAGGCTATTAAAATTGGAGTGCATTGATGATCTGACCTCATTTCTAACAAGATATACTTTCCAGCAAGGGTGACTCAATAGTGATCAGGTTTGGGATTCAAATACTTTCCCTTCTATGTACACAAAAGTCTATTACTGTGTCGCATTACTGGTCTAGCTTGGAGCAGCTAATTCAGCAGCAAAGAATCAGACAGTATCCAATACTATCGATGGAGCTATTTTATCTTTGCACATTTTCAGTAAATACACAGATAACTGAACTTACACTTGTATACTCGTAGATGTTGGACAGAAATGGATAGTTTGTTATGTCAGTTCTGATATTTCAGTGACTGTAACGAGGTTAGTCAGGTGGATCTTATAGAATATGCATTCCCCGATTAGGGCAGTTAATCTGTTCCAATCAGGGAGCCCTGGCTGACGGATATGAACAGGAATGTTCTCTGAGAACTGGCTCTGAGGGAGCTGGAGCAGTGTCAAGGACTCTCCACATGTAAATAAAGGGTGACTTGGTAATGGGAAACTGGCCTCTCTGGAGTTATGTCAATGTCAACGAGAGTGGGATTCTAGGTCAGCCCACAGCAAAAGCCCAAAACAAAGCCAATACCTTTTCAGACATAAATTTGTGGTAATAACAGACTACAAACTCCTGCTAGGTCTACTTAAAGAGGACAAAGCAGTGCTGCCCATAGCTTCAGGCTGAATTCAGCATTGGGTTCTAATACTAAGTCTATATAATTACAAGTTGGATCACCGTTCAGGAGGCCAAGCAGAAATGCGAATGCACTGAGCTGCCTCCCACTGGCGGATACACTACCCACAGACAATATCAGACATTGGCCGCAGTAAGATCCAGTCCTGGCAAAACTGAAACAGCTGGTGGTGATGGGGAAAACCAAAGGACCATCACAACCAGAACTGAAACCTTTTTGGACTCTGAGAGACCAGATCACAGCAGAGGCTGTTGTATTATTACAGTGAGCAAGAATGATTGTGGCTGAACTCCACCAGGGTCATCCAGGGGTTTCCAAAGTGAAGACGTTGGTGAGAAGCTATGTCTGGTGACCAGGACTGGTCACTTCAGGACCAGGACTGAAGTGGTGAGGCAGTGGCCAAAGTGCCAACAAGGACAAAAATCTGCACCACACTCATGGGAATGGCTGGGTAAAGGCTGGACTCGGTTAAATGACGACAATGCAGGTCCTTTCATGGGCTCAATGTTCTAAGACATTGTGGACACCCACACAAAGTGACTGGATGTGCACAGAATTCATTTGTAAAACACAGAGACGACAATAGAAAAATTGCACACATCTTTTGCAATACCTAGACTCCCAGCAGTATTGGTTTCAGATAAAGGGCTATTATTTACCAGCAGGGTTTCTGAGTATTTCCGAAAGCCAAACAGTATTCAACATATAAGGACAGCTCCATACCTTCCATCATTCAATGGTCTGGCAGAAACAGCAGTGCAAACTTTGAAGACAGACTTAAAGAAACAGCCTACAGTTTCAATAGATACCAAACTGTTCCATTTGCTATTTGATTATGGGACCGCTCCTCGTGCAATTACAGGGATAGCTCCAACAGAGTTATTATGGGGAGAAGATGCTGCACCAGATTTAATCTGATCTTCCTGGACCTCAGCGGTGGGTGAAACGGCATCACGAACACCAATGCCAGACACAAGACTCTGCTAACCGAGAGCAACAGTTTACTTCAGGGGCCAAGATTTGAAGTAGGAACCATGGGAATGGCTCTGCATGGGTAAGAGGCATGGTCGACATGAGATCAGGTCCAGTGACATGTAAAGTTCAGATGGGTGCAATAGTCCTGAACAAGCACATGGACCATATGAAAGCTGCAAACTCACATACAATGCAGGAGCAAAATATTCCCAACTCCTCAACAGCCTTTCTGACTGCTCCAGAACCTGTGGGTTCTCTCTCTGTCAAGCATTGAAGATACCTTGGAATCTGTGGGCACAGCAGATGGGGCCACCTCAGTGCCTTTACCACCTGAAGAAGAGAATGAATTGCTTCTGAAACGCTCCTGATGCAAGAGACAAGCCACTGTGTGTTATAAAGCACCTGTATCCGAGCAGAGTTGGAGGGAACCTGACCTGGTGCCGGAGGGGCAGAAGGAGCTACAAAAAATAAAGAACCAGCCTATGTCCTCAGACTTACAGGGAAAGGGATGTAGTGATTGTAATGAGTTCAGCCAGGTAGATCTCATAGAATATCAGTTCCCTGATTGGAACAGGTTAGCAGCCCCAATCAGGGAGCCCTGGCTGACAGACAGGAACAGGAGTGTCAGACATCCTGTTCTCTCTGAGAGCTGCCTCTAAGGGAGCTGGATCAGTGTCAAGGACTCTCCATATGTAAATAAAGGGTGATTTGGTGAGGGATACCGGCCTCTGTGGAGTTATCTTAGATGGTTATCATGATTCCAGCATAGCCTAAATGTGACAGCTTTTCTGTAACACAGCAAAGTCACCACGTCAATAAAGACAAGTCTGATGCAAAGCAACATTACTCAAACTGATAAAGACCAGGTCTTACAGATATGTCCAAATATAATTTTATAAAACTTGCATAAACTGCAAGGAAATGGCTAGTAACTTAAGTATATCTCATTATTTGTACAGGAAAACATGTATTTTGACATCTCACGTAGTATATTGCTTTAGATGTAAACATTTCCATATTATTTTTTCTAAAAACCTTCACTTTTTTAGTTATTTTCATTTGGACATAACAGATAACATGTGCATATTTTAAGAAGAGTGGACCATGACCTGACTATTATTTCTCAATCATTGCCTTCAAGATAGGTCTGTGGGGCCTTGTCTGCCATATCTGTATTTAGTGCAACATGGGCTGCATTCGAAAAATGAATTGGCTATGATGCACTTCAGGACTCTTGATATACAATTGTACGTTGTCATCCTATTGTTAAATTTTGATAGTTAAATTAGAGAATTCTGATAAATTACCCATTTCTTAAAACATAGTATTAACAAGGTAAACAACAATTTTTAAAAAATTGAATTTATTTAGCACCTTTTAACATAATAGTGGAATGTGCAAGATAGGTGGGTTTGTCATGGGAAATGCAAGGTTACAGGGATAGGGTAGAGAGTCTGGGTGGGATGCTCTTCGGAGGGGCAGTTTGAACTTAATGGGCTGAACGGCTGTTTCCACACTGTAGGGATTCTGTGATTCTGTGATAAAATTTCACAAGGCGCTTCACTGGAGAAATATAAAACAAAATGTGACTTTGAACCACAAACGCAGCAGAATTTTGGATGATCTCAAGTTTACACAGGGTAGAATGTGGGAGACCAGCCAGGAATGCATTGGAATAGTCAAGTCTAGACATAACGATGGCATGAATGAGGGTTTCAGCAGCAGATGAACTGAGACAGGTCAAAATCAGGTAATATTATGCAGGTGGAAAAAGGAATTATTTAATGCAATGATAATAGCAATTGAGATTTATGAGTATTATTGAAATGTTAATGTGTTTGGGGGTCAGTTTGAAAAATATCAGAAGCAATTGATTAACAATGAATTTTAAAAAGGCATTAAATAGTTAATGACATTCACTAAAGAGACAGCACATTACACAAAGCAACAAGTAGTCATCTAATAATTACTGAATGAAATGCAATGTTTGACACTGTTAGTATCTTAATATGAAATTAAAAAAGGAAACATTTCTTTAGTTAGAAAAGTGAAAATTCCTGAAGAATCAGTCTTACACAGCTTCACAAAACAGGAACAAAAGTTAAAAAGTTGACAAAATGGATTGAAAAAATTTTGCTCCTATGGTTTAAGGTTGGGATGAGAGGAAGATGAATTCTTATTTACATATTATTTATTTCAGGAAAGAATTGGTTCTCTTTCGAAATAAGAAAGAGACCTAATTGAGGTGTTGATAATTTTGAAAAGTTTTAATGGAGTGGATACGGAGAGAATGTTTTCTTGTGTGGGACAGGGTATGTCTAGGGACCATGAATAGAAGATAGCTACCTAGAAAGCCAATAGAAAGTTCATAGTTCTTTACTCAAAGAGTGGTAAGAATGTGGAACTTGCTGCCACAGGGTGTGATTTAAATGAATAGTGCATTTAACGGAAATCTGGAGAACCAGAAGGAATAGACTGTTTCAAAAGGTGCATTTAGATATGAAGAGTGAGACAACTGTCTTGGAGCTTAAACTCTGGAAATAATTAATTGGCCCAAAAAGGCCTGTTCCTGCACCGCATCTCCAATGCAATCCTACGTAATCATTTGTTCTGATTGCAAATGTGGGTATAGTTTGAAATATTTTAACTTAATCCAGGGGTTCTCAAACTATGGTCATGAGTCGCAGGACAAAATGGTGGGGTTGTAAGGTCCAGGACCACAGTGGCAGCCATGGGACAACGGGCAATTTGGATTAATCTACAACAGCTCAGTGTGCCCGGCAGCAAGATGCTGCCTGTTTATCATGGGATCTGCAGAAGTTTAATCCAGCAATAATCTGCATATAGCCATGGGAGGAATGTGGCATTGATGTTTCTGATATGGGAATTTTATATTGCAGGTTAAATTCAAACTGAGTTCTCACACTAATTTTCATTCACAAGTGCATAATAAGTTCAATAATAGACCCCAGATTGTTCAAAGGTACTGTCCTCTGCCAAATATAACCATGTGTCAATTAATATATCGTTCCACTGGAAGGAACTCCTCCCCCCATCTACTCTCACGACACCCCCAGGTACCCACCCTAATCTCCCACAAAAAACCCTCCCCTCCCCCAGTATCCACCCAACTCTGATAACCCCCCACTAACCATCCACTCGCACAAACCCCCAGTGGCACCTGACCTATTTTCTCACAAATCTAACCACACCCTCGCCACTCCCACAACAACCCTCAGCAGGCATCCACCCAAAACTCACAACCAACCCCCACCCCCCAACCTCCCCCACTCTCAAACCCTCCAACCCTCCCCAATCTCAATCTCCCACTCTCCCCCTCCCCCCCCACAACCCCCACATCCTCCCCCACATACAACTCCCCCCACACCCTCACTCTCACCCACCCCCACACCCTCCCCTCACTCTCAACCTAACAACCCTCTCCTGCTCTCATCCCCCCTCCACTTTCACTCCCTATACCCTCTCCCAGTCTCACCACCCAACCTTCCCTCTCTTACATCCCTCTCCCTCCTTCCAACACCCTCCCCCACCTTCACAACCCCTCAGCCTCATCGAGCCCCCCCCCCCCCCCAAGACTGTGCCTGAAATAAATCGTGAAACAAGATTATGCACAGTGTTTCCAAGCATTTAGTTCACAAGCCCTAGAAAAGTGGAAAGAACGGAGGCAGACACTTGTTAAATGTGGTGATCTCCAATTCGGTAAACCATAAACACTTCACCATATCCCAATGTAACGACATGTGTGTCCTCCCCAACAGCAGTGTCCAGGCTTTAGGTTTCACCCTGAGCTGCTTCATCAATTTCAGTCATAGCTGGTTGGCCATTGCCTCCCACTCTCATGGATAAGGTACTTCCCAAGTCGACTTCAGCTGTTTTTGGAATCAAATCTGTGTTATTGGTATATTTCTGAATCCAGGTAGCTGGTCAACCGAGCTGATTAGGTCCACATCAAAAACAACAGCTGGAAGGGATGGTTACGCCATGCTGACATTATGCACTTGAGCTGCTGGCTCTGTTATCACTAACAGTGACTTGTAAATTCCAACAACAAACTGTTATGAACTAGGATCCATCAACATCACTCCAAGAGGTCAGAAATAAAAACAATAATGGTCACTGTCCTCTGACAAACCTACCTGGTGATACTTGTAGAATACAACTTGAGTTCCTTTTTTAAGTCAAAGAAGCATTTTCCTCACGTACTTCATGGAGACTGATGAAACTCAAGCAGCTAATAAAAATTAGTCTCCAGTGTCATTTCAACATCACATTAAACCATCACTTTGTATTTTAAATAGCCAAATTGTAAAAGTGGACATTTTCAGTAAATGCGTGATATTGGTCCAATTTGTCTATCCAGGTGAAACTGCGAGTGTATGAGAGCTCTGATTTATTTGAAAGATGTAAACTAACTGTTTTTGGAGGGTGCCATTATGTTGTGCCTTCAAATTCTGTTCCTAGGAACCATGGAGGAATCTGACCAAGTGTGATGGCTCCAGCCCCAGCACAGCATACAGATCTGACTCGCCTCCAGCTGTGGCTAAGTACTCAGTCAAAGCAGCAAAAGACTGTCTGAACAATTTGACAATACACCTTAGTCATCGAGTTATAGAGTCATAGGGTTATACATCACGGAAACAGACCCTTCGGTCCACCTTGTTCATGCCGACCAGATATCCGAAATAAATCTAGTCCCATTTGCCAACATTCAGCCCATATCCCTTTAAACCCTTCCGATTCATATATAATCCAGATGCCTTTTAAATGTTGTAATTGTACCAGCTTCTACCACTTCCTCTGATTCCATACACGCAACACCCTCTGCATGAAAAAGTTGCCCCAAGGTCCCTTTTAAATCTCTCCCCTCTCACCTCAAACCTATGCCATCTAGTTTTGGAATCTGCTACTCTGGGAAAAGGCCTTAACTATTCACCCTATCTACACCCCTCATGATTTTATAAACTGCTATAAGGTCACCCCTCAGCCTCCATCACTTCAGGGAATATAGCCCAAGTCTATTCCGCCTCTCCCTAAAGTTCAGGCCCTCCAACCCTGACAACATCCTAGTAAATCTTTTCTGAACCCTTTCAAGTTTCACAACATCCTTCCTATAGCAGGGAGACCAGAATTGCATGCAGCATTCCAATAGTGGCCAAATCAATGTCCTGTACAGCTGCAACAATGACCTCCCAATTCCTATACATCATGCACTAACCAATAAAGGCAAGCATATCAAGCACGTTCTTCACTATCCTATCTACCTGTGACTCCACTTTCAAGGAACTATGAACCTGCACTCCAAGGTCTCTTTGTTCAGCAACACTCACCAGGACCTTAACCATGAGGTGTATAAGTCCTGCCCCAATTTGCCTTACCAAAATGCAGCGCCTCACATTTATCTAAATCAAACTCCATCTGTCACTCCTTAGCCCATTGACCCATCTGATCAAGATCTCGTTGTACTATGAGGTAGCCTTCTTCGCTGTCCACTACACCTCCAATTTTGGTGTCATCTGCAAACTTACTAACCATACTTCCTATGTTCATATCCAAATCATTTATATAAATGACGAAAAGCAGCAGACCCAGCACAAATCCTTGCAGCACACCGGTGGTCACAGGCCTCCAGTCTGAAAAGCAATCCTCCGCCATCACCCTCTGTCTTCTACCTTCGAGCTAGTTCTGTATCCAAGTAGCTAATTCTCCCTCTATTCCATGTGATTGAACTTTGCTAATCAGTCTACCATGACGAACCTTGTCGAATGCCTACTGAAGTCTATATAGATCGTGTCCACCACGCTGCCCTCATCAATCCTCTTTGTTACTTCTTCAAAAAACTCAATCAAGTTCATAAGACATGATTTCCCACACACAGAGCCATGTTGAATGTCCTTAATGAGTCCTTGTCTTTCCAAATACATATAAGTCCTGCCCATCAGGATTCCCTCCAACAACTTGCCCACCACCAAGGTCAGGCCCACCAGTCTACGGTTCCTTGGCTTTTCCTTACCACCTTTCTTAAATAGTGGCACCATGTTAGCCAATCTCCAATCTTCTGGCATGTTTTCGGTGGCTATCGATGATGCAAATATCTCAGCAAGGGGCCCAGCAATCTCCTCCCTTGCTTCCCACAGAGTTCTAGGGTACCCCTGATCAGGTCTGGGTATTTATTCACATTTACGCATTTGAAGACATCCTGCACCTTCTCCTCTGTAATGTGGACTCTTTCCAAGATGTCACTATTTATTTCCCCACATTTTATATGTTCCATATCCTTCTCCACAATAAACACTGATGCAAAATATTCATTTACTACCTCCCCCATCTCCTGCGGATCCACACATAGGCGATCTTGGTGATCTTTAAGGGGCCCTATTCTCTCTCTAGTTACCCTTTTGTCCTTAATGTATTTACAGAATCCCTTTGGATTCTCCTTAACCCTATTTGCCAAAGCTATCTCGTCCAAATTTTGCCCTCCTGATTTCCCTCTTAAGTGTACTCCTACTGCTTTTAAACTCTTCTAGGAAATCACTGGATTTCTGCTGTCTATACTTGACATACAATTCCTTATTCTTGACAAAAATCTCAACTTCTCTAGTCATCCAGCATTCCCTGCACCTACCAGCCTTGCCCTTACCCTAACAGGAACATACTGTCTCTGGACTCTCATTATCTCATTTTTGAAGGCTTCCCATTTTCCAGCCATCCTTTTACCTACGAACTTCTGCCCCCAATCAACTTTTGAAATTTGTAGCCTAATACCATAAAAATTGGCCTTATTCCAATTTGGAACTTTAACTTTTAGATCAGGTCTATCCTTTTCCATCACTATTTTAAATCTAATCGAATTATGCTCACTGGCCGCAAAGATCTCCCCCATTGATGCCTCAGTCACGTGCCCTGCCTTATTTCGCCAGAGTAGGTCAAGTTTTGCACCTTCTCTAGTAGGGATATCAACATACTGAATCAGAAAATTTTCTTAACAAATTAACAAATTCCTCTCTATCCAAGCCTTTAACACTATGGCAGTCCCAGTCTATGTTCGGAAAGTTAAAATCCCCTACCATAACGACCCTATTATTCTTACGGATAACTGTTACCCCCTTACAAATTTGTTTCTGAATTTCACGCTGACTGTTGAGGGTCTATAGTACAATCCCAATAAGGTGATCATCCTTTTCTTATTTCTCAGTCCCACCCAAATAACTTCCCTGGACGTATTTCCAGAAATATCCTTCCTAAATATAGTCGTAATGTTATCCCTAATCAAAAACGTCACTCCCCCTCCTTAAACTGTCTCTGGGTGAATTTTCCTGACAAAGATTTGAAATGAAACACATTTACGAAAGCAATGGACCTTTCTACTATTCCTTTCCCCAAAACATCCTGTCAAACGATCTACAGGATGGAAACGACTGAAAGTTTCCCAATCCATCTGCTGTGCATATGGAACTCGTCTCCATCTTCTGTCTGCTCCCTAACACTGGATTGTAAAACATCCATATAGTCCCGGATTTCTCCAGCCCTTGTCACTGGATAATTGAATTTCAAAAAGCCAGGGACAATGCATCGAGGCGACACCTTCCGATAACGCGCCAGCAACAAGGTCTAATGATCGCTGAGAAAAGCCTTCGGCTGCAGTTTTGTTAAAAGGGGCCGAACACAGCGGATCTCACACTTGTGTGCTAAACTTTTGTTTCATTGAAGCATCTTTTTTTGTTATGTAGCAAAGTGGAAAGTCTCACCTATCTGCATGACCCTTCCAAACACAGAGGTGTTATCCACAGTGCTGCAGTTCCACCGCCTCTGTCTGAACTGATATTGGCATTCCTTAATGCCCGTCTTTGCCCCCTCTCCAATATAAATCATATGATCCTGATATAACTGGCACAACTTCCTCTGGCCTTGCGACAGACCATTCAGTTGACTGCACAGAGGTTGGGCGCCTATAATGTACATCTCAGGCCGTTGGATGGGGTTCATGGCCAGCGACCTATAACAAAAGTAAGAAAAACGCAAATCATTCGGGCACAGTGGAGAGATGAGACATGTATTTCAGTTTCTGCTTTGATTTTCCTCGCGTGTTGCAGTATTTACCAAAAGACCCAGCGATTTGTCAGCCCTAATGCTTTTTTTAAACAGTTAGAAGCGGGATAAAAAAATCCCACGAGTATTAGAAATCTGAAATGAAATCAACAAATGCTGGAGATGGTTGGTAGTACCTGCAGAATTAGTAGAGAAACAGAGTTAATAATGAAAGGTTATTGACCTGAGAAGTTAACTCTCTCTCTCTCTCGCTCAGATACTTCCTAACATGCTGAGGATTTCCAGCATTTTCAGTACTCTACAAGCAGAATACAGTTAACTCCGCAACATCAGCTCCACGCCTAAAGCTCATGGGCTTCGGAGAATTCCGCGTTTATTCAAGCAGCCATTCGTCTATTTTAAATAAGCTTGAAAAACAATATAAAAAACATTTTCCAGATTCATCAAAAAATTGCAAGGTTCAGGTCATTTCCAGTGAACCCTGTATTATTATGGTGTGAGAGACTGCATACAGATGCTTGTCGACCTACGTCTGTGGGAGAATACACATTGTGTTTAAAAAACTCACACATCAGCGTATCTACCAGCGTGCAGTAAATGTTCATCTGAAACACACACAGGCGATATCGCCCAATGGTGTGAAACAATGAAAAATTACAGCAGTTTCCTGAAGTTTGCTTCTCATCTTCAATTCCGCCTCATTTTTTCAACATGCACACGCTAATCGAACTCCGCAGCACAGAATATCTATCCAAATTTCACAGTGCTGTGCACTTTTTAAAATTTATACTGACTTAACCCTCCATCCTTGAATGCAAGCAAGAATCGCCAAACCCCGACAGCGAGGTTCCA
The DNA here is from genome assembly GCA_024137785.1 of Ginglymostoma cirratum. Classification (NCBI taxonomy): domain Eukaryota; kingdom Metazoa; phylum Chordata; class Chondrichthyes; order Orectolobiformes; family Ginglymostomatidae; genus Ginglymostoma; species Ginglymostoma cirratum. Next base: position 36,838,040 of record JAHRHZ010000021.1, read on the forward strand.
GACCATTGCGAACCCTCCCTGACTCGACGGTAAATTAAACAGCTTTTCCTATCACAAAGTCACTTACCACCAAGAGTTTGCCTGAACCAGGCAGTGGGAAGAGCCAGAGAGGAAAGCGGCAGCCAACAGAACGTGAAGCCCAGTCATGGTGAGCCTGGCCGGGCTAAGAGCTGCATCGAGCGCTCCTCGCACTGTCACTGAGTTCTGGAAAGAAAAAAAAACAGGTAAAGGCTATCAATCAGGCTGGGTCAGTCCCTCCACAAGTCAGATTCACCTCCCTTCCTATTCTTCTTATTTCAGTCAAACGATCAAATTCTACTCTTGGCGCAGCACAAGCTGATATATCTGAGCTCCGCCTGAATCCGAGCGAATCTCTTCCAGAGAGTTTTTATGGAGGGTTCATCTCCTCGTTCCGATTGGTCAGAGACTGTCACACTGAAAGGGGGAAAGCTTTTTGTTAAGCTTGGCATCTGAAAGTGAGTTTCCACATTGAAACAAAAGAACAACTTGTTGAAAGGGACATTTCCTCAATCCCATTTGTTCGTTCCCCTCAGAAACTTGGAGAGCTCTCTACTTGAGAACAACTAAAAGCTGGAATCTAACTCTGCTCAGGTCTGAGTGCGGGGGGGGGGGGGGGGGAGCGGTGGAAGAGCCATAAACAGCAGCCAGCTCCAGCACAGCTCTCCTTGTCAGCGGCTCCCGACCACCAGTGTTACCCAAACACCAAATGGCCCCAAATTGTGGGCTGTACAAACACAAGATGCTGGGGCTGGCCGATGATCCTCCAGCAAAATACCACAGTCAGGCCAAGAAAAGCGCCGGCCCATCTGCTGAACCGTTCAACGAGCTGAATAGAAATTTGGCGGCAATAAACTTGCGGGCCATCAAACAAGTTACTTCATACCTGTATGCTTGACGGCGTAAATATAAAAGGTCGGGCAGATGAGTCATATTTTTACTTGTTAAAACAAATTTTATAGAAATATGATGCACGTTAGTACCATAACTAAGCCTTTACTGGGTCTTAGACACAAGCTTCAGATGGCAGGCACAACATCTGCATTTCATTAAACAATGAATTCATGTTAAATAAGTAAAAGACATGTAATCAATGTCTTTTTGGAGGGCTGCAGAGAGAAACGGGGTGGGTGGGGGAGCGGGGAGAGATGGTTGCTTTCCAAAACACTAGAAGCTTCAGTGATGACAAGCGGACTTGGCGACCCTGAACTAACTGGGCAGTGTTCCTGGGGCCGGATTGTGTGTATATTTCAGGGTGGGGTGTGTTCAAATGATCAAGGCGCAGACTGCAGTCCTCCTCACTCCCCAATGTACACTGCTGCAGCGCCACTCCGGAAATTACCTGGCGGCTTCGACAACACCAACACAGCCAGCAGCCGACACCCCTTCAAAAAGATCCTCGCTTCCAATCATGCTCCTGGAAATCGAGCCTAATTCTAACGTGGTATAAAAAAGGATTTGCAGCATCCTCCGACTGACCGTGGAAGCGAAGACAAAGTATATTAAAGCGCAGACAAGACTTCGTTACAGAGGATATATAGACATTGCAGAGGATGTATAGACAAGGCTGGCGTTTCCGCTCGCGGTCTCCCTTTTGCAAATTCAGAAGGGTTTCATTTTTTGCTAAACTTGGCGAATGATAACTGAACAGCAGTGATACAGTTATTACCAGCACCAGGAACCGTGTCAACACGTGTTCCTTTCAAGGCTTCATTTACAAGATGCTTAAAGCGGAACGCGAAGGGGAGACAGCACTGAGCAGCTCTCAGTTGAGTTCTCTGGCTCGGTCTCTCTCACCTGCAGACTGCAGAGCTAGTCCATCCACATCTCCACCTGGCCAGCAGATGCTGACCCCACAGCCACACAGAGCGGAAAGGCTAACCTCTCAGTGGCCCAGAAATACAAAGCCACGCAAATTCCCCAAATTGCTTCCTTCATGTTCAATTCAACACTAGCAGAACCACCCGGATTGCTCAGAATATTATTATATACGATTGGTTTAAAATATGAAAAGCGAGTAAAGCATATCGTCCCGCAGCGCAAGGTCAGAAAAAGCTCAAAAGTCCACTCTAAAATATGACTCATTCTCGCCATTAACTTTTGGATGCACCAGGTTTATGTTTCTATTCTAACCAGTTAATTGAAGATAAAATCCCTTGAAATAAACTGTAATGACGGAATGGAAACCACGTTCATTTTCTACATTAGCTTTTCACAGTAATTGCAATCGTTCGAGTGCCATTCGTGTTGTGTACCCTTTGAAATAATTGCTCTCAGCGTTTGATCAGTTAGCCCAGTCACACTACCTCTCTCGAAAATATTGTCAAACGCACAAGAAACAAGAACATCACTGAGAGGTAGAACCGATCACCCCATTATCTCCTGCCGATTTCTTTAGCGTTCCTTTCAAATCTATAACGAAATGAGAGTTTTGAATTAAGATATATTTGTCCGTGTAGCCTGAAAATAGCTTCACACTTGGCGGGATAACACTGTCTTCTGCAGGAATCTAAAAGAATACAATCATAACAAGTCTTTAATATCTCCCAACTTTCCCCGGTCCTGCTATTAACTGCAAATAATAGTGAAATCTCCCAATAAATTGCTCCATTGTGTTAGAAAATCTGTATGTTTTTTGGGCACCTAAATTGCAGCTGGAGCCAATGTTATAATCTCAGAGGAGTAGCATATTTATTTGTGCAATTTATCCACAAGCTCATTGACATGGGCTGATGGAAGCTCAAGGTAATTGGAATATTTACAAACTACACATAAGATCTGAGAACAATTCTTGTGTCATGATGATGTCAAATTTGCCGGCAGTATCACCAGGCAGTGCTTCGTCAATCCCATCTTAATAGGTGAACAGCAGAGTGGGAGTTAGGCCCGGGATAAGCAGAATCTGACAGGGGCAAATAGCAAAAGTGCATTTTCCAAATCCATGCCATGAGGAGAAATTTCTTCTCTCAGGGAGTCTTTGGTCTGTGGAAGAATACTGAAGACCAGGTCATTGAATATATGAGGTAAGCAAGTTTTTGATCAACAAGAGAGGCAAGAGTTATAGGGTAGGCAGGTCATCAGCCTCAATCATATTGAATGGTGGAGCAGGATCAAGGGTCTGAATGGTCTACTCCTGCTCCTAATTCACATATGGGATGCCACTTTGGCCACAATTCCATGTTTGAAGTCCCTTCAGTGTGGTTTTGAGACTCAACACAGTATTAAAATACTTATGTGAAAGGCACAAGTTCTATTTTTATTAATTATGATATTGTAATCCATTTTCCTTCTAAATCTGTGTAGCTGTTAAAAGCATTGACCACAATGGCCCACAATCAGCCATGAACACGCTTGCCTTTAACATAGAAGGAACGTCAATTATGAAGCAGCTCAAGTTGCTTTGCCTTGGCACAAGTGACCTAAGGAACTCAATCGGCAAAATCCTGGGTCTTCAACAAATCATAACCAATTTGCTTTGTGCAAGGAAAGGCTCCAAACAGATAATGATTTCCCCACTGACCATACTCACAACTCAGTCATCACCTCACTCACTACACTCACTACTCCGATTCGGACCTTGCTTCACCACAATGTGATTTGCAACTACTGATTTATTCAAGATCACCTCATCTTGAGCTTTGGTGTCCTAGTTCCTAAATAAACTATTACCCCCTCTCATCTTTGTCACCAGACCACCATCCAACTCTGCACTGATCTTCACTTCCACAAGTAGAAAAATCCAAATGACACAGCCTTGGAAAGATATGGCAGACAACTAGTTTAGCCAGCCACCATCTGCCAGAGACTGTGATAATAAGGTGTAGAGCTGGATGAACACAGCAGGCCAAGCAGCATCAGAGAAGCAGGAAGGCTGACGTTTCGGGCCTGGACCCTTCTTCAGAAAAGTGCCAGAGACTGTGCTTTCTTTTCACTTTAAAAGTGCAGTTGTAAGTTAATTTAGGGACAGATATGGAAGGAAGTTTAATTAAAGCATGGTAGGAATGATGGATGCTAAGTGATAAAAGTAGGTGATCAGAAATTACCTTGTCAATAATACGACTGGACAAGCAAGTGGCCATTCACCCAAGATGTGTCTGACCCCTTAAAAGACGATCAGGTTCTGCGGTGATCTGCTAAACTGTTCATTTGTCTTGGATCATTCAGGAATGCAATGACAATCTCTGGCTTCTTTTCTCTGCTGCAAACTGTCTTCTTAACTCCTTCTCCTTTGTCTTCTCCAACAATGATCAAGGAACTCATGAACTTTATTGTAACTGCAATCGAGATAACTTAATCAGCAGTCTCTGTAACATCACTCTTTAACGGGTCTGCCTGGCTATGCTTTCATAAATGCCACACTCTGCTCTAGCCCTGAACTCGAGCTTGTCTCCTTCTCTCACTTCAGCCCCTCTCCAAAGTCAGCTTGTCAATGAGTCCCACCTCCTGCTCTTCAATCCTTTATAAACTAAGCTGCTGATCACTCCACTTCCCCTCCCACCCTGACATTAGCTGATATTGCAAACTGTTTTTTCAGGTATTGTCCCTCTCGCATTTAAATTTGCAGCGATCACCTTTCTGCTAACCCACCACTTTTGTGTACTATCATGCCATTTCCAAACTCCCTTGAATCCCTCTAATCAAGTTTCTGCACCGTCACTTGACTGACTTCACCTTGTTGGTACATTTATGTAATTAATTTGTACGTATTATCAGCATATTTTGTGAAGTTTGCGTTAAGACAATCTTATTATTGTTGTCTTTTTAAGTGACAAATACTACAAAGTAACTTTAAGAAAGAACATATGGAATGCATTGGAGTTGTAACTATGTGTATTTGGACACTGAACCTATCTAGCTTAGCAGGAAAGGAAAACCAAAGCTACAATTATCCAGGAAATTGGCCTCAGGATTTTATATTCCGGGAACTCCTATCAAAAGATACAAGTTATAGTTAGCAGTTAGAAAAGGCACCAAGGCTGCCAAGCTAATTGAGACTGAGGTCTAGGTGTTGGTGATACAGATTAAGACTAGCTTGTCGGTGGGAAGCTGGGAACACTATTCACATTGATCAAGAGTTGCAAATATTTGGTTCGAGGGGTATAAAAAGGGCTGCATCACTGAGGATTTTGCACTCGTCAAGTGATAACATGTCACAAGGGACAATTGACAGGAGAGAGTTGGTTCTGGGCATTTTCAAGGAAGCTGGCATTTGTACGGCAGTCAACAAATATTTGTCAAAGGTTTTCTGTAAGAACCCAGTATTAGGCTTTAGTAATTAATACAGCTGGAGGATTTCTACATTGCGATAAGGCCCAGTATCGAAATCGATGGCTCCACTACATACTGGATTGTCAGAGCTATAGTAATTGCCTAATGAGAAAGTGAATGGAAACCATATAACTACAACAAACAAGGACTCGTTTAGTCAGTTGAAGTCTAACTTGGGAGAATCACTGGTAAAGTACAATCTTTCTCATTTTGGGAAAGCTGCAGTTTTTGTGAGGAAGTTAGTTCAACCAAAGAGAAAGACAGGGAGAGAGAAAACACTCAGAAGGCAGCTGCCCAACACTACCTACAAAAGTTAAGGTAGACTGGAAGTTCAAGCCTAAGGTAGACTGGGAAATTGTGGGTTTAAAAAGGATTCACAAATCATGAAGTCTTAAGGCTACAAAATAGTTTGTATGTATGTTAGAGTTAAGTTGGCTATGCTAAAATATTGAAGTATGTTATGAGTCAAGAGAGCAGGTTCAAGGAACCAGGAAGACCCTAGTAGTCTCAAGATTCGTAAGTGTTGAGTGTGTATATTGTGCCATGCCTTGAACAATGAAATTTTAAATATCAATTCTTATTGTTCAATAAAGTTTGTTAATCTGTATTCTAAGTTTTTGATTGTCTTTTTTGCCAACAAAGTTATTCCCTAACAAAAAGTTTCTTTCTCTGGGGTTCACAATAAGAATCCAAATCCCTATTCACTGTACCAAAACAGCTCTTACGTAAGACACACATAACCTTCTTTATAAACATCACAAAGGTTAATTTACCTTACTTATCCTTTTCAACCTATCTGCATCCATTGACATAGTTGACCATATCATCCTCTTCCAACATCTTTGCACTGCCATCCAACACGGCAGGACTGCTCTCATCTGGTTCCATAATAATATCTTGAATCACCATCAGAGAATAATTTGCAAAGGTTTATTTTCCTGCTCCAACACCCTTGCCTTTGGTATTCTCTAAAGGTCAAACTTTGGTGAATTCCTCTTTCTCATCCATAATTTGCATCCATAATGGCATTGTTCTAAGACATGATGTGGTTTTCACATATGCACAATGTGGTTTTCACATGTGCACTGACAGCATACAGCTCTACCTCAGCATTCCCCCTCAGTTGTCAACTTATCAGACTTCTATCTGACACCAAGTACTTGATAAGCAGCACCACTATTTCATTCCCCTAATCAAAGTACTGGTATTGATGCATTAAAAGACCAAGGGATGGTAAAATATAGTGATGTGACCAGCAACTAAAGCCAAGGACAAGAGCTGTAAATGTGCCTGAGCTTTTAACAGATGTAGTTACTTCTGTAGGATCAGCTTCATGTCCTGCACTAACACCTCAACAGCCTTTCATGCAGACAAGTCTGATAGCAAAGGTCCCTACTATCTCTGCGCTACACCCATTAGTGTTACAACTGCATCAGTTAGACAAAAGAATAAAAAATTGGAACACTGAAACCTGAAAGGAAGCTCGAAGAACAGAAAGTTAAATTAGGCAAAGACATTGTCTAGAATAAAATGAGCTCTTTGGCAAGATCATTCATACATAAAAGTGCCTGTGATTTTGAGGGAAAAACTAGTAGATTATCACCACAACCACTCAGGCCTCAGACAAACATTTTGGCAGTAAATTCACCTGATACAGTAACGGACCCTACTTCCTGGCTACTAATGAAGCAAATCACAAGGTAAATCTTAAAAAAATGCATGACCATTAAGTTCAAACCCACAACATGTCTCATTGGCATCTATCCCTTTCATAGGTAAGATCAGAAATTGAATCTCATGAATAAATTGAATATTAAATATTTGTTCTGCTAGTCTTCATGGAAGAATTTAACAAGAAAGATAACAAATTGTAAAAGTTTACTTGGTTCATAGGAACAATCTTACCAAATGTTGGAATCACTTTCATCCAAAGCAGTTTTTCACATAATACCTAAGATCGACTTTGGCAAATTTAAACTCAAATTTAAATGCAGTTTTAAGGTATTGTTTTCCATTGTATTTTTTTCACCAGGCCTTTAGATTTTGAAAACACTATAGGTAGTTGTGAAGAGTTTGAGAAAGAATAGGATCACTCCTTACTTATTAAATTCAAATACAATCCCAAATGAAAAATGTGGAAGTAAGAAAAGAAGCTCTAGCAAAATGTATTTTCAAATCCATTTACAGCTGCAAGTGTTTTAAGGTTCACTAATCAATAAGCTGACCAGAGCCTCAGTGCGTATGAAAAACCTGAACTGTACAAGCAACCTTTGCTTTCTGGCTAATGCCTATTGTAGTTGCCCAATCTTGTCAGGTTAAAATTGACTTGTTTCTAAACAAATTGCCAAAAACATGTACAACCTGATGTAAAGCACCAAGCAATGATTAGATTTAAACTCAAAACTCATTTGTTACTGAAAAGTATTGACCTTCTAATACATGAATATAGTTATGGCCAATCTAAACTTAAATGCATTGACCAACGTTGTTTCTTCATACATTTTGCGTAACAATACAATCAAATGTTGGAACTTAGCTGAGAAGACGTTGAATGGAAAAATGCTTTTCCACTGTCATTTTTCTGATATTTGTCACAACGGGACAATCAGTACTGTGAATTTAGACCATCAATTCCATCATCTGATTTTAATACCCATGACCCTCATTGATAAAATGGTTTCACAAAGGAAGAAACATGAACCTAAAATGGCTGCAACCTGACCAGTTCAAGCCAAGGTCATGAAACGAATGTAAGAGAAAGACAGTCTGTGCCAAAGTTCACATCTTATCAACGGCACTAAAACTCAGTGATGAAACCCCTTGCGTCCAATTTTTGATTTATACATTTCTGAAAATTTCACACTTTAGGATGAAGGTTGCCAGCAGATCATCCATCTTGAAAAGCAGTCACAGGAATATAGGAACAGGAGTAGGCTATTCAGCCCTTCAGGCTTGCTCCAACATTCAATGAGATCATGGCTGATCTGTGACCCAACTCCAGATATCTGCCACTAACCCATCTCCCTCAACACCTTTGCTTAGCCAAAAATGGTCTACCTCAGATTTGTAATTAACAACTGAACTGGCAGCAATCGCCGTTTGTGGAAGACAGTACCAACTGCTATCATTCTTTGTGTTCTTAAGTTCTTCCTAGCATCTCTCCTGAATGATCTGGCCTTAATTCTCATACAATGCCCCCTAGTTCTAAAATACCCAACAAGTAGAAATAGTTTATCTTTACCTATCCTGTCTTTTCCAGTTAATATCTTGAACACTTCAAATGGAGCATCCCTTAACCTTCTAAATTCTAGAGAAACTCAGCCTAGTTTGTATAATCTCTCTCCATAACTTAACTCCTGAAATCCAGTATATGCTTTCTAAGGTATGATGCCCAGATCTGCTCACATCACTCCAGGTGAGGTCTAATCAAGAGTTGTGCAGAACATCTGCATCCTTGTACTCCAACCTTCCAGATATAAAGGCCAGCGTTCCATGAGCTTTCTCGATTATTGATGCCAGACATGGAAATACACAAATGAACTGTATTTCAGGCAAACAACTGTAAGGTTCTTGCTCCCATATTTCTTCGTCATCAACTCAAAAGGTAAAACCAAAGGTAAGGCAAACCAAATAAATATCCATTAATGAAAATGCAAGAATTTTACAAATTTACTACTAAAAATACTACTGCTGAGGATACATCAACTACATGTCCATGGGCTCAGGTTTAATATAATAACTCAAGATTCAAGTACTTTTAAAATTACATATTCTTTAACTTATTATTGTACTAGGTACTCTCACCTTTTTAAACATTAAACTCACATTTGCATGTGCATTTGTTGTCATGTTTTATTATTTTTTCCAGAGTTAATCAGCATTAAAATTCCACTTTCTTTCACTCAAGAAAACCTTGTAAGTGACACCTTCATTGTGATTCAGTGAACTATGTTTTAATTGAACTGTGATATAGGTGCATGCTATAAACATTACAAATCTTTGTTGCAACAGATGGAGGAAGTTAAAAAGAGGGGAGCCAATTCAGCCCTCCTCATCTGGTCATAATGTAATTGTTGTTTATTAAAGAAACTAAAAATGGTGTCAGTTTGAAAGAGAAGATATTCAATTCTGTAAAGATCAATAGTATCCCTGAATTTTAGGAATATTTTATAAATGAGCATAGGATAAAGCTCCCAAGAAAGTTCCAAGCCACACACCACCCTGTCATGGAGCTGTATCATTGTTTCCTTACTGCCACTGAGTCAATATCATGGAACTCCTTTCCTAAGAGCACTTTGAGTGTTCCTACATTCCAAGGACTTTGTGATTGAAGAAAGCAACTCACAATCACTTTCTCCAGTCAGTTAGGGATGGGCAATAAATCCTGGCTAACCAGCGACACCCATATCCTGAGTGAATGATAAAAAAATTAAAACAAAATAAAGAGAAAAAAGTTAGAATATGTGAGAAAATTAGCAAGAAATATAAAAACAGTTAAAACTTCTGGAGGCATTAAAAAAGAAACTGAATATCTGAAGTAAGTTTTGGGCTCTTAGGCATTGAGAATGAGCAGCTGATATAAATGCAAACAAGAAAATAGCAGAAATTTTGAACAAGTATTTGTGGTAGAATGTACAACACTCATCCCAAGAGAAGTATAAAATCACAAGGCAAAACAAGGAACATACAACAAATGATCACTAGAGGAAAAGTATTAGGAAAACTAGCAGAACTAAAAGTCCCTTGAACCCAATGGCCTACATCTTAGGGTATTATAGGAATTGGCTGCAGAGATAATGAATATATTGGCTGTAATTTTCCAAAATTCCCTACATTCTGGAAAGTTTCAGGGGTTTGGAAAGTTGCAAATATAACACTACTATTCAAGAAAGGATGACAACTGAAAGAACAGTTGGTCAGCTGGTCTAACTTTCTTTTTATTATTTCATGTGATGTCAGCATCACTGGTAAGACTACATTTTCTAGCCATCCCAAACTGCATTTGAATTGAACGTTGCTACAATATTTCAGAGGTGAGTTTAGGTTTGGAGTCACACATAGGCCAGACCAGGGCAAAGAACATGAATGAAGTAGATGGGTTTTTACAACAATTGATGATGGCTGTCATGGTCACTATCACAGAGGGCAGCATGACGTTTACAAAATCCTCATCTTCTCAGGTACATTCATCATGGGATTATGAAAGGGGAATATTATCTGATTAAAAAAAAAAGAGTTTTTTTGAGGAGTAACAAGCAGGGTTGGTAAAGGGAGATTGGTAGATGCAGTGTAATTAGATTCCCAAAAAGCATTTGAATACGTGTCACATAGAAGGGCCACTGCAGAAGGTAAGAGCTCATGATGCTCGGGGTGCAGATGGGGAGGAGGGGTGATATTTTAACATTAACAGAGGATTGGCTCATTCATAAGAACAAATTCAGGATGAAGTGGCTATTTTCAGGTTGACAAACTGTATAGGTGAGTTGTTGCAGGGATCAGTGCTGTGGCCTTAGTTATTTATGTTTTATATTAATGACTGGATGAAGACACTGATTTTGATTGACAAGAAAGTTGAGGGTAGTACTAAAGTTGAGGCGGGAAAGTGGAGTTAAGGCCACATTCAGAGCAGACTTGATGGTCTGAAAGGGCCTATCCTGTCTCCTATTACTTATCTCTTCTAAGCAGAAATATCCTACAATTAAATATTAGGAAGACTGAAATCAGTATTTTCTGTTTCTACTCCAAATTTTGTTTCCTAATTGTCAGCTTCAATTCCCTCACTGACAGCAGTCAGTGATTAAACCAGTTCATGACACTGGCATCACACTTGTTCCCAAAAGGAGCTTGCAACCTAATACAACAAAGATTTTTTCTGATGAAGGGTCTAGGCCCGAAACGTCAAGTTTTCCTGCTCCTATGATGCTGCTTGGCCTGCTGTGTTCATCCAGCCCCACGCCTTGTTATCTTACAACAAAGATGGACCCGTTTCTATGTGTGTAACAATGTCTGAATTCATCCCATCTCAACTCATCAGCTGCTGAAACCTTCACCCATATCTTTGTTACCCCTAGACTGGACTATTCTAACACAATCCTGCCCAGTCTCCCACATTCTACTGTCCATAACTTGATGTCGACCAAACTTAGCTGCATGTGCCTTAACTCACAGCAAGTCCCATTCCGTTAACATCCCTGAAATTGTATGACTTACACTGATTCCTAGTCAAGCAATGTCTTGATTTTAAAATTCTCATGCTTGTTTTCAAATCACTCCATAACCTTGCCCCTGCCAATCTCTATAATCTCCTCTGGTTCAGCAACTCTGACATATCCGTGCTCCTCTAATTCCGACCTATTATGCATTCTCAAATTCAATCACTCCATCATTGGTGGAGCCCTCAGATGTCTAGGTCCCAAGTTCTGGAATTCCCTCCCTACTTCTCTCTGCCTTTCTGCCTCACTTTTATCCTTCCAGACACTCCTTAAAACCCAGCTGATCAAGCATATGGATGTTTAACCTAATGTCACCTCCTGTAGGTCAGTTTCAAACTTTGTTTTGTAATGCTCCTGTGAAGTGCCCAGAGGCATTTCATTACAGCAAAGGTGCTATATGAGTATAAGTTGTTGTTGCTGCTGCTATTGGTTCAGCCACAATCTCAGTTGCCTGTCAAGCATAGCTAACCCCGACATAACTTTGTTAAACTGTTAAAATACTGTTTCCAAACTTTCCCATATATCTGAACCAACACCAAGACTGCCTACTTCCATTTCCAAGTGTCGTTTGACTGCAATCTTTCCTCAGTCCATCTCTTGCCTAAATTCTCATTCATGCCTTTGTTACTTCACAGCTTGCCAATTCCAATGCTATCCTGGCTTACCTCCCATCTTTTCCCCTGGAGAAATTTCATTCAAAACTCTGCTGTCCACATTTCAATTTGTTTGCAAGATCATCATTTTACCACCCCTGCCCTTGTTAATGCTTACAGGCTCCCCAGCTCATTAATGTCCCAATTTTAAATTGTGACTTTCATTTTTAAATTCGTCAATGGCCATGCCCCCTCCTATCTCTGACAATTCATCCTACAAGTTTGGGAGATATCTGTACTCCTCTAATTGTGGTGCATTATACATCTTTGATATTAATCTCTCCACCACTGGTCACCATGCCTTTCAGCCACCTTGGCCCTAATTTCAATTCTTCAGCTCAATTTAATGTGTGTAGTCCTTCGTATTATTTGAACTAGTCTCTGTTATATTAAAAATCTATTCCGAAGTTAGCCATTTTATGGCTGTTCATGATGCTCCCTCCACAACTGACTGCTCCACAGTCACATTATACATACACAAGTCAGTTTTCAGATGTCTCCAGTTTCTCTCCCATCTACCTCTCTAACTCACAAACCTGGGACCACCTCAGTGTTTTGAGATTTCCTGTCTGACCTTAAATCATTAATGGGGCACAACTATTCCCAAATTAACTGGTAATGTTGGGATCCACAAAGTTTATTTTTTTCATGCAGTGGGTGGCAAGTTTGCAGGAATGAGTGTTAAATCCCCAGAAATTGGTGCTGCTGTGATCCTGGAACCATGCCATCTTCTTCTGACATTCCTCGGGTTCCGAAGCCAGGGAGAAATCTCCTTGGAACTGGCAGGAAAACAATTAAGGGAACTTAAAAGGCAATTACATTTTGCATTATGGCATTCCCTGCCAGTACGTAGCTTGCAGAAGGTGAGTGCACAGTGGAAGTCATTGTTGAATGACACTGACCTGCTAGCAACAGTATCAGGACAGAAAATCAGCATGTCTGTGGTTTGCCACAGTGAAAGGATTATATCTTTCACTCCTATATTTGGGAATGCAACTGGAGTCCATCATAGTCAACATGAAATTCTTACCTGCATTGCTGTTCCTGAGGAGGAGCTGCAGCCTTAACAACATTGAGATGCTCAAGCAGTAGCTGCCTTCTCCATAACCAGATGCAGCTCCACAGGACAGAGAATAGAGATAGAGCTGCACCTCAAAGGAGACAATGCTCCCTGCAGACAGCTGATGTACCAAGAATCAGCTTGCTTCATTTCTCTGAACAAAGCAAGTCATTTTGAAAGCAGACATCTGGTCGAGGGGGGCAGCAGACAGCCATACTTTGCCTGCGGCTGTCAATGGGACCACAACCATTGATTTCCTCACTTCTGATTTCTTCCAGGGATCTTCAGGTGACATCTTCAAGATTTTATAATTTAGTGCCTATACTGCACCAATCAAGTCCCTTCTCTTTCATTTGCCAAGGCCTCCAGTGATATTCACTTTGATGTAGTGAGGCAAATCAAACCCAGATAGCTGTCAGCTTTGCTTCAACGTCAGGATTTCCACCAGTGCAGAGGATGATTCAACTCTTGTGGCAATCAAGGGGTCATCAGAACACACACGAGTTTCCACTTCCTGAATAGGCAGCTTGTCAATGATCTATCTCAAGAATGTTAAACATGTCTGTGCCAGATATCCAGGCAACTTTCATAACTCTTTCATCCTCTGACAGTCTCAACTTGTACCAGCATTCACTCCAACAAACAGCCTCAACGGTTGGCTCCTAGGAGACAACATATTCCCTTTCAAGACCTAGCTGCTAATTCCAGTGAGGGATCCAACCACAGAAATTCAGGAGAGACCCATTTCACAATCTTTGCAACCATCAGGAAGCCGTTGGTTTGCTGCAAGTGTCTTTCCAGTGTCTTCACAAATCTGGATGTCCTGCAGGATGCCTCATCAAGGTTCTCTAGGATAATAATGGTCAGCTGTGCCCCTCATATGATACTGAGGGAGGGTTGGAGTTGGAGCAAGGGGAAGGTAGATAGAGTGCCTGACAACTGAGGAGAAGGAGACTGATGTACCATTGATACCTTTAGCTTAACAGTATACACAAAGGATTGGATTTCTAGAATCCAACATGCACAAATGTGCAGACCCCACACAGTCACCCGAGGCTAGGATCGAACCTGGGTCCCTGGTGCTTTGAGGCAACAGTGCTAACCACTGAGCCACAGTGCTGCCATGTTCTGTCATCTTTTCCAATTCCTTCTTCAAAATGTCATAGTTTTGCAGTTGATCTCTTTATTAATGTGGGCATGTTTATCCAGGATAGTTTTCTTCAAACTTTAAACAAGACCTCTCTTCTCTTTCATGAGAGTTTGTTTCACAAATATAAGTTAATTCTTCTGAAGAAGAATCATATTAGACTTGAACAGTTAACTCTGTTTCTCTCTTCGTAGATGCAGCCACACCTGCTGAAATTCTCCAGCATTTCTTTGTGTTTATGTAAGTTAATATTGCTGGTTGCAGGAAAGTATTCTTCTTAGCTGCAACGGCCCACTGAGTTTCAAACTTCAAATATCTAAGAAAGAGAGTCATGTTCCACCATCAGAGCAACTCTTTTTCTTGCCAATTTCACAGGGCAATGGATGTCTCTGAATATGACTGTGAAAATTTGCTATAAACTTTTGCATTTTGGTTATTAAGCTCCCATTTTTCTCTAATGTCCTTTCCCTGGACTGGTAACAATTCTTCCTGTTCTTGAAGCAGTTGTGTTCGTTCACATGTTCATATGAACCTCTGTCTGAAGCTCTCTAATGTGGGATTTGGAGGGCTTTATTTTCTGGTGTTCACTCATCAAAAAGTTGCTGCAAACATTTGATTTCTAATAAAACATTTCCTTTTCAATCTCTAAGACTTCCTTTTCCAGACCATTTTTTAATGCATGCATTAAAAATCTTGTCTTTTGCTTAAACATGCTGCTTCCTCAATCTGAAGTTCCTCATTCATTGAATGTGATTTTTTTTTTCTCTCTAACTGCCACTGTGGCAATAGGAAGGATCATAGTTTCAGTATTTCTTCAGGTAAAGGAGTTGCTGTGTCAGGTTGTAGTTGTTGTTTTGTGGGATTGGTGTCTTCAGTGGAATTATGGCACAAAAGCAACTCTGTATCATTTTGTGAACAAGTGTGACTTTACTCAATTGGATAGCAGAGACTTCACAAAGGTTGTAAGTATCTATGCTGTCTTCAAAGAGCACAGTCAGATCCAGGGCTTTCTCCTACACCAAATCATCAAGATCAATATGGTCATCATTCCCAGGCACTCTTCTCTCAAAAAATGAAGGAACCACAAAATCTATCTATGGTCCTAAGGATAGAATTTTATCAATGAAGATTGATTCAGAGCATAATGGAGCAAGATCTACTTCTTTTGCTACTGCTGAACAAAGAAACTATACAAGCATTTTTGTTAAAACAGAAATAATGATGATCAGGGATTACTAGAATATTGGTGGTATCTCTCCCATTATAGCACAGAGTAGCGGTCACCTGCCCTCTCACTCTTACTGGAATAGCTCCTAGGCTCAGTAACAGTTTGAAATCTGAAAGAATGGATACCATAGCTCCTGTATCCAAAATAACTTTAGTTCTCTTGCCATTAACTATGGCAAACCAGAATTCATCCTATAAATCTGCAAAATCAGGGTAGCAGAAAGCTTGTAGTGGATCTGTTAAATCTGGGTTGAAGGAATTATCTGATGTGTTCATTATATCCTCCGAGAAGAATACATCCTGCACCTCAATATCCTCAAATCCTTGGACACCCACTGACTGTTGCAGCCTATTTTTATCTTTTCGTCATCCTGATACCATTCTGAAATGGCATCTTTCATAGCACTCATGACACTCAGTATTATTGGCTGGCCCAATCTGATCTTTCAATAGTGGCAACTGCATGGTCTTTTTTTCTTTCCCCCATTCCTGTTGACAGTCTGTCCGCCCTTTTATTTCCCACTCTATCTCACACACTTGGGTCCCAGTTCCATATGGTCTGACCTCATTGATATATAATCATACATACATACAAGAATCATACAAGCCCTACAGTTTGGAAATAGGCCCTTCAGCCCTACAAGTCCACACCGACCCTCAGAGCATCCCACCCAGACCCATCCCTCTATAACCCACACACCCCTCAACACTATGGGCAATTTAGCATGGCCAATCCACCTAGCCTGCACACCTTTGGACTGTGGGAGGAAACCGGAGCACCTGGAGGAAATCCATGCAGACACGGGGAGAATGTGCAAACTTCACACAGACAGTTGCCCGAGGGTGGAATCAAACCTGGGTCCCTGGCACTGTGAGGCAGCAGTGCTAACCACTGACCCACCATTATATGAATTCATTATACTACAATACAGCCCAAGAAGATTTATTAACATCAGAGTTAAGACTGTTACAGGACACATGAGTCTGATAACTTCAGCCTAAACAATGTCAACTTTATTTCTATCACAACTTTAAAATTAGTGTTAAAAGTTCTTTCTTTTTGGACAGAGACAATTCTTTGCAAATGTTAAGAAATTCAGGTGCTTAGTTACAGCATTTTGTGTTCAGATATGTGTATCTAGAGATTAATTCCTTCTTGACCTCAGAATGTTGTAGTGAAAGTAGTTTAATTATGTAACTGACGCACTGCTAAAAAGTGCTTATCACTGTTCTCACCATTGATTTAGAATAAAATTGCTACAATTTTGTGAAAAGTGAAATTTCAACATTTTTGTTCACATATGGATAGTTGAAAGGAGAAATCCTTATTCCCAGTCTAAGCCAGACTGTTGGAAGCACAATATTCAGACTCTCCCAAAACTGTAAATGCAAGAAAAGCACAATAAACTATTGTGAACAAGTGGCTTAAAATTGTTATTCCATTTAGACCTTACACTGTGTATTTGCTAAATTTATAACATAATTGCATAGAAAAACCTTAATTGTCCAATTTAAAAGATTAACAGAACACTTCTTTCTTATTGTATTGAAAAGGAGTTTCCTTAACACTAGAACAGTTGTGATCACTTGTGCAGCTCTTGGCAAAATCGATGCATGTGTTTCTTATTACCTGAAGTTATTTTATAACTTGAACACCTTGCATCAGTATATACAGGAAATCTGTTTGCCTTCTGGTCAGGGGCAATGACAATTAATCCCCTAATGACACAACCTCAGTGACATCATATTCTACTTGTTACAAGTGTTTAACATATTTAGTTAAGGTTTGCTCTGGAACAATCAACTGTTAAATGATAATGTGCGCTAGAAACAATGGAAACATATAAAATAGGAGCAAGTGTTGTTTATTTGGCCCATTGAGTCTGTTCTCCCATGATCATGGCTGATCCCCTATGTCAAGCCATACTCCTGCACTCTCCTTGTATCCCTTGATACTTTTACTGTTTATGATGCAATCTATTTCTTTCTTAAACATATTCAGTGATTTGGTCTCCACCCCCTTATGTGGTATAGAGTTCAACAGAGTCACCACCATCTGAGTTAAGAAATTTCTCTTTCTCTCTCTCATCTTAGTCCTAAATGGTCTACCCAGTACCCTGAGAATGTGGACACCCCAGGCAAGGGGGAATATCATGCCTGCATCCTGTCAGAATTTTATGTGTTATAATTTAATCCCCTCTCATTCTTCTATATTCCATTGAATACAGGCTTAGTCAATCTAACCTCCTTATATGACAAATCTGACATCCCAGGAATCAGCTTGGTAAACTTTTGCTGAACTCTTCTATGGCAGTATATTTTTTTTAAGATAAGGCAACCAGAACTGCACACAATACTCCACAATACTCATGAAGGCCCTTAACAACAGTAGCAAGAAACTCCTGTTCGTGCACTCAAATGCCATTGCAATGAAGACCAAAATAACATTTGCATTCCTAACTGCTTGATGTACCTGCATGCTAGCTATTACCTACTGTCATACAAGGATACCCAGATCCCTTTTTACATCAACATCAATCTATTACCATTTAAGTAAATTGCTGCCACGTTATTAGTCTGACAGAAGGGGACAACTTCCCTTTTATCTACATTATCATGCATCTGCCGTATATTTACCCACTCACCCAACTTGTCTGAATTGCCTTGAAGCCTCTTTGCTTTCCACTTGCCACTTGTAAATCTACCCAGTTTTGTGTCAATTGCAAACTTGAAAATATTACATTTAATTCACTCATTCAAATCATTGGAATATATTGTGAATAGCTAGGACCTGATCCACATGGTCCTAAATCCACAAATCAGTGGTCCTTGATCCACAAATCAGAACTTCAATACCTAAAAAAACGTTTTTATTCCTACTCTCTATTTCCTGTCTGCTAACTAATTCTCAATCCATATTAGTATCATATACCCAACCCCTTATACTTTAATTTTGTACACTAACCTCTTAAATGGGGCTTCACCAAAAGCTCTAGATTTGCCAACATAAAATGTCAATGACCTATATTAAACTATTAAAATGCAACAGTTATCAATCTGGTACAGGCATTAAAATACTTATTTTTCACTCCAATTTTAATCCTATCCATTACCCATGGAATCCAACCATACACTTACTTGGAGCATATGACATAATTTATCCATGGTTTCCGCATACCTTCACATGTGTGGCTCTGTCACCATGTCCCAATTAAAATTATGCTGGAATACATTTCCATCGGTTCTTTCATACTGAACCAAGCCAATAACAAAGAAATTTAATCAACGATGGGGGTAGGTTTGGAAATCACAGACCTTACCTGACATTTTGTAACCAGAAGGAGACCCCTGCTTAATTTGATTAACATCAAATCATAAAAAGAATGCACTTTTCAAAACACATCCACTGGGGGATTCTAGGGAACTTGGGAACTCACAGAACTTAATGCTCACAGTGAAATAATCTTAACATGGGTTATTAGATTACCTGACCATTATCATTCAAGAAAATTGCCTGAGAATAAATTACAACCATGGATGAGAAAAAAAAGATGGTTTTAAGTAACTATATTTTCAGTTCCTATTTTCACATTCTTTTTAATATCCAGCTTTGTGGAAGAATATATTTTGATTCCATTTATATGAATTCACCAATGAACCAAACTAGCTACACAGCCTAATGGTGCCTCAAATGCTAGTTGTCACTTGTCACAAAGGTATCATTCTATTATTTTCAACATCTCTCAATGGTATAGATCATGGAAATTAGATTGCTTATATGGATGCCAAATGCAGATCCTATTTCTTCACTACATCCAACCTTTCCAATACAGTCTTCTGCCCTGTGACTGCAATATACTTCAAACAGGCCAGGTGAGATATTCAGAAATCTGCTTTATTCAACCTCAAACAGCATAACCTGACCAAACTACTTTTTTTTTCTCGAAATTGGGTGCCTTACTCATATTATTCATAGGTTGCATTCAGTCCAAAATACCAAGAGTTGGAATTTATATCAGGTTGGGGAGGGACAGTGCAATCACAGACTGACCTCCTCCACCCCTACTCTACAAATGGCATAGGGTAATGGGCAGGCCTGCCCCACTTAGGGGTAATTAATGAGAAAACATTGAGGTTTACTGCCTCCAGTTGACATAAGGATCCTATGAAGGAGGCACCCAAGCCCTGGCCAGGCACCAGCCCAAGATCTGCCTGTCTGAATAGGCTGTTGGTCGCTTGTTGTCATCGGTTAAATCCCAGCAGTGGAGGGAGAAAGCCTTTAACTGACTTGTAAAAGGCCTCAATTAGTCCATGGACAGGATAGGTTGTAAAGTTGCAATTAAAGTGGACAAGAACAGTGGCCATAGCATGGCAGCCAATTTTACAGCTTTCGTGTGCCCTCAATATCCAGCCCCGAATCTCTCACCACCACACTCACCATAGTTTTTCCAGTTTATCTATTGTTTTCATATTTGTGATATCCATGAGGTAGCAAAGATCTATGCTGTATGCTTCCTCTTTAAGTTGTGCACTTCATCCATGAAGAGGCCACATGACATACAAGTCTCTCCTCAGTGGGGTGGCTTTGTGAGTTGTTATTCCCCTCAGGGCTCAGTGCTTCTCTCAAACACACACATTACCTTATCATGATATATAAAATGATTTCATCTAATTCTTTATTTTCAGTGGTGAATATTTATTAATACAGAGTAATACTGAAAATGATACACAGTCACAAACTCAATTAACTTTCAAAGTCATCAAAGTGTTTCCTGTACTCCTCACTTAAACACCATCTGACTGTTTTGGGAGAAAATGTTGACAAATATCCATTGGCAATAACAGGGACAATATTTATGATGGTTATTAATTAAGTAGATAATAAGTGCTATGGATGTGAGGGTTCATGAAGCAGCCAGTCCTCATTGTAATGGAGTTGTCAAGCTGCCAACACAAACCACCACTGAGGCAATTTACAAATCTGGAGGCAGGAAATTAGGCAGAGCAACCACATGCAAGGGTTCTGATCCTGAATGGAAACAGGTACTAACCTTTAAAAAAGAAGTAATACTGCAGAACAGCGAATAATATGTGTATAGAACCAACAGCAGAAAATGCAAGAGACAAATTTTACTGGAACTCTGTATCAAACAATGAATCAATAGAAAAGATTTATCAGCCTTGAGTCAGCTGACTAAGAATTATCTCCTGAATCAACCTTGTTGAAGGATTATGAAATTAACAATACAAGAACTTAGAAAGAAGTATAAATTAAAGTGGATAAATTTAATGTTAGATCAGTAGAGAAAGAAAAATAAAGAAAGATTGTATAGAAACAAAATAAAGGAAACAGAAAATGTCAAAGTTTTTAAATTTCACAACCACAATTAAAACCTCAAGGAGTGAGAATCCATACTTGTCGTATTTAATTGTCAATGTCAGAGTGGTGGTTTGGAGCTAATTAACATTTATCATATTGTTAAAGGAATACTTATCCAGGAATGGACAAGATTTAACTTTCTGCTGACATTAGTTTCTATCTGCCACATAACTTAATAGCATTCAATGCAATTAAATGACTATTAAGAAAGAAAGATGCCATTTTCATAAAGCCAGAAGTTGACAGATGCAACTGCAGCAGTAGGTTTAGCTATTTGAGTTTAAATGCGCATCTGTCCCAGCCTGATGTTTCTGAACCACATTCACATAAATAATGGTGAATCTCATCAGCACTAACAATCTTAGAAAAAATTAGAAGAAAAATTATAGAATTATACATTGTTACTTAGAAAAAACAGGATATAATTCCTACCAAGTCTGTAGTGCTGTTTTCCTTCACAAATCAGCTAATTAATTCCATTTGTGCTTCCTCTCATATAACGCCTAATATTCATCTTTTTCAAGCAACCATCTAATTCTCCTTAAACATACTCTAGGCTCTGCTTTGACAATGGTTTGTGGCACAAAATTCCACATTGTAAATAGCTGGTATATAAAAACATTTATTCTAGTCTCTTCTTTCAATATTTTATATTTAGTTTAATTTGGGCTCTTGTTTTTTTTTGTCTCACCAAACCAGTGTGAGCAACTTATCCCTACTCACATCATAATCTTTCATAACATTTAATATCTTTATTGTTAACTTATATAGCTGTTCTGAAAATATCTCATATTTCATATCTCTCCATAAATTGTAATAATTCAGCAGATCTCAAGTATGTTTCCTCTATTAATGTCCCAGGAGAGAGCCAGTCTATGTCACCTGAAGTGAAAAAACATTTTCCACTCCAGCTTTTCCAAAGGCGTTGCAGTCCCAAATAACATCGATGAAACCGGAACCTTACAACTTCTGTCACTCCAATACAATGTGTCAGCTAATTGGCAACACGTGTTGGAACCCATTACCATGCTCAAAAGTACACAAAGCAATCTGAGAAATACACAGAGTCTTTCTAGTTCTCATTACAGACATTTGTTCCCAGAGAGACAGCTGTCACTTAACCAAGTGCAGAAATCATAGACACGGGAGTAATGCCTTATTTGTTTTCCTTCTCACTATTTATCCAGTTAGGACCATATTCTCCATCCGGATACTGATGTCAGATTAGCTTGAGCCCCCTCATGACAGGCTTCCCCTCCAGATCCTACTTCCTTGTATATGATTAACAATGTCCTCAAACTTCAGATCACCTGGTCTGTCATTAAAGAATAATTTGGGTCTAATCATTTATATCATAACACTCAACCCCAAAGAAGCTTTCCTGAAGAAAAACTGGGGTCATTGCAACAAGTGGATACGTAAATATTTAGTACGTCACAGAGGATTACAATATCATGTTTGTTCATGTGTTGCTATGTAGATTTTGTAAGGATGGACAGAAATTATGGATTCACTACAAATTCTAGTAATTTCTGCATGGAGAGTAGAAGCAGTGTGTAGGAAAGATCCTCATATCGCGTACTAGCTCTCCCTAACCCTCAAAAGTTACATAAATTTGACCAAAATGGATCAATCTCCCCGCACCAATCTCCTACACAAACAAGGAGTGGCATTACACTTGCTTGGGCCTTTGACCTGGTTTGGGACTCCTTCACTGATTAAGCCAAGATACCTTACCTCAACCCCTAAACTTACCAGTGAATTCAATCAGGCCTCAAGCAATTACATTGACTGAAAAGTCCTGATGCCATCCTTGGCAAGCAAATTACCTGTTACACAAAACTGTTTTAAAAGTTACATTGCCTTTTGAATAGAACATTGCATTGTTACCCGAGCAGCTCATGGGGGGTATTTGTCCAAAAACTTACCTTGAGTAGATTTTCACGTATCTATTGAAGGCAGTTAATTCCGGACTGTGGCTGGGGCTAGAAACACAGAGGCTTAATCACCCCATACCAGCTGCTGGTTATAACGTATCACTTAGGATGGACTGAAAATGCTCACCAGCCAATTGTGTAGGAATAACCAACGCATTAAGATAAGAGGAATTTAAACAATGAATGAAAAAATCAATTGTTTACAGGTTGTTACTGTTTAAAAGGTAAATAGTTATCTCAAAACCATTTTGAAAGTATTTATTACTGATAACTTCTGAGATTGCAAGTATGTACCTGGCAAGGCTATTACTTCATAATACTTTATTTGCTAGAGACAATACAACAATAGGAACATAATTCATAACAACATCTACTGCAGCAATCAAGTCAGAGCCAGACATGACAGAGAAATTTGCGCATGTGGTTATGCTTCATATCAAATTAAACCAAAGAGAAACCAGCAGGTATTACCACTGTCCAGTCAGTGAAGCCCTCATTCTGAACTTATGTCAAGTTTTAACATCAATCTAAAGAAACACTGCTAAAGTTGTTATGTGAATAAACCTTTAATAATGTGTTGTTTCACTTGGCCAACACTGACTTGATTAATTTTGAATGGCATCATTATTTGTATCTGAAAATCATTTTATTACTTACATATTTCTACTTTGTTGCACTATTAAAACTGTGGGTAATTATTTTTAATCTTTCAAGAGGCACATCCAATGTTGTTTGCATCCAATAAAAATTTATGCTTTCAAGGCTCAGGAGTTGTTCGGTTGGGTGTGCGGCCAGTGAAATAAATGTGAAAAACTTCATTCCCAACAGGGAATTGTAGTTCCAACTTGGCAGTGTAAAAAATGTTGAAAATACTCAGTAGGTCAGTCAACAACACAAAGGGAGAACCAGAAACAATTATCACAAATTGGTTAAGAGTAAATTTTGGCGAGTTTCATGGAGGGTTTCTCTCCGTGAGCAATAACAGGGTTTTTCACTCTATTCCCTGCAACGCACTTCATTACCTATATACCACCTTTCTATAGCATACATCTCGGGCTACCTCCCTTCTCACCAGCACAGGAAGCACTCGTCACAGCTGAAGCCTCCTGGGATTCCCAGCACTATGTTTAAAGCCCAGTCATGTGTCAGACATTGCCCTAAACAGTGGACATAGAGGGAGAGGAACTGAAAATAAATATTTCTAAGTGTATATAAGTGGCACAGTTGATACTTCATTGCAAATACTTGTACCTTTGCAAATGTATTACTATTTATGAGCTAAGATACATAGTTTACATGTCCTCAGTACCATCCCATTATAGAACCTGTATAAGAGCAGGGGGCTTCCTTTCCCCAAATCCTGTTGTAGCCTAACATCTTCTCATTGTTCAATGTGGGGCCAATTATGAACTGGAATGGTGTCAAATGCTTGAAACCATTCAATTCTATTCAGCAAAAGCAAAGAAAAAAAAATTAAGTTACGTGTGCTTTTTAGAACAGACATGGACAGCTTGAATTTCAAGTAGCAACAAATTTACAGTCAATAAGTGATCACTGCACCCGGCTCACATCTGTCAGAAGTGGATGTCAATTAAGTCCTGCCTAGCTTGTTGTGCCTGATATTGCAGCGCTCCTTCGTGTAGAAGATGATGATCCAATTCTACCTTGTCACAAGTTCCTCCCCAGACGACTGCTGCTGCTCTCCCAGATCTTAAGCATCCATCACATCCTCTCTTTGCCTCCATGAGTTGTGCAGAGCACAAAATTTTACTATTATGCAGCACACTCTGTCTGAACCAGATTGCAAGATCTCTCCCAGATCAATCAAAGCATTGGAACCTCATCTTTAGCAGATTGATCATTTGCTCCACAATGGTCTTCATCAAAGAATGGGCAGCATTGTACCTACATTTGGCTTCCGTCAGGGTGTTGTGTAAAAGGGTTATCAGCCACTGGAGAAAGGCCTTGCTGTCTGTCACCATCCTTGCAAGGCATCTAGCCCTTGATAGTCTCACATACTTCCTTATATAATACAGCATGGAGAACTCCAACAAAGAGGGACATGGACCTTTGACATACAGTCCTTATTCCTATGAATGCAGCACAAATGGTGCTGTGCAAATACAGGAGATTATAAGTACTGAATGATTACTGATACGTTGTACCTCACATCCTACATCACCCAAGAAGACAGCATTTTTCAATACCAGGTGGTCTACCTAGTCTTATGGCAGAGTTGTTTCCCTGAAAGATGATAAATGAAAAAGCACACTATTCAGTACCAACACCATTCAAACAACAATCAGATGTGACAGGGAAGGTGGGCCAGCCTTTGGATGGTAATCCAAGTCAGATTATTTTAAATGATAACTCCTAATACCTGCTCCAGCCTCAATAATCTTCCCTCACCTTTAAAGATACTTGCTCGATGAAGTGCTAGACAGTTTAATTGATGCTAGCCACCCAAGAAATTGGCTCCTGATGATGAATTTGGGCAATAAACAGTATGATTAGCAATGTTTGGCTACAAACTAAAGGAAATAATCAGGCATCACAAAGTCAGTGTTCTGCCTGCATTGTAAACAACATGTTTTCAGAGGCTCTCCAACTCAGCATCATGGCTTCAATGCTTAGATTGTGGGTGGCAATACTTTATCATTATTGAATCTCTGACCTATGTTCTATTTTCCACTAACTCTCCTATCCAAAGTGAAGCAGTGGTAAGTGGTCCCTCATCTTCAACCTTGCGCTTTGCTCAACCAATTCTGTTGCATCTCTCTCACTTTAAGCCCCAATCTCTACCCTGAATTTCTTCTTAATATATCCTCCTTTATTTCAAACCTGAATCTCTAGTCTAGACTGCTGTCAATGAGTTTAACCTTCATCTAATGGATGTCTGTCCGTTGATTTCACTGCCCTCCTTATACCTTTGTGCACCATACAAACCTATGCATGGCCATGCTGTCATTCTTAGCTTCACCAAATTCCTTAATGAACTTGCCCTTCCATTCTCTCTAATCCCTGGCACTACAGATGCCCCTAATCCCTAACATTAATCGTTATTCTACTGACACCAGTCTGTACACCCCTTCCTGTTTGCCTCACCTTTGGACAAACTGCCAGCTTCAAACCCCAAGGTTTCAAACTTCATCTATAAAATGTTGTATTGTTACCTCCCCACCCTCCCTTAAAACCCAACTATTGTTTGATCACCCCTCATGATTAGCATCTATTTTCCAATACGTCATTCGAAGTGCTTCTTTTTCCCATATTAAAAGCTTTAAATAAACGCAAATGGTTATTCTTGTTGATTAAATTTCTGATAATAATTTGCGACAAACTATTCTGGAGAAAGAAGAGACAAGACATTGATTCTAAGACTACAAGGTCATAATATTTTTGAAGATGTTTAACCATTTGTTAAATGGCTTGGTGATAAACAATAGGGGGAACTGGGAAGATTTTGTGTTCGATGTTTTACTTTTAAAGTGTTATTTGATCTCACTAATCTAGTAATGCAATAGTATAACTGGCCTGAAGTTAAGGAGTGGCAAAATGAGCCAAAGTTCACACTCCTGATTACTGTCCAGAGGCTGACACCCTCCACAACCTGAAAAGCAAACACAAAGGAAAAGAAAAGATCACACTCAGTTGTGGTGCCTCCCATTTATTGTCAATAGCCTGTTAAAATTCATGTCTGGGTTTAGTCATGCAACTGCATCTCAGCACAGTCCATAGCTGTGAGTAAGGGAGGGGGTTGGAAGGGAAACAAATAATCAAGGTAAATAGATGACTAAAGTGATCAAAATGAAAATATTTGCATATATGCTTTATATTAATATGCTTTCACTTCCTACTTGTCTGTTAATTATGCAATCATTGCACTGAAGGTACAGGGAATTGGATGCAGCACTTACTTTATTTATGTTTTAATTTTTTAAGGCCCTTTCCTTAAGGCACTATTTCTCACTGGTGTACGGCCTCATGCAAGTCAGTTACTTCTGAAGTTTTGTCCATGCTATTGTTCATTCATGAGCTCTGACAATTAATGTCAACAGGCGATCCAACGATTGACCAAATTAGAGCCAATTTTAACATCTCTTCTTCCAACGTTCAGCAGCATGTACACATTGCAGAGCTGCCTGATAGTGATTAAAAGTAGGAATTCAAGTCAATTATTTTGCCTCACTAATCAGTGGTCACTGAGATCAAATGTATTTACATTCCCAGCGGTTATCAGCATTAACAACAATTTGTATTTTATATTAGATAACAAGGTGTAGAGCTGGATGAACACAGCAGGCCAAGCAGCATCAGAGGAGGAGGAAAGCTGACGTTTCAGGCCTTGAAGGGTCAAATTGAGCGAATGTGATATATATGAAATTCCAGGAAGTCTTCAACAAGGCACTGGACAGGAAACTATTAGAAGAGATTAATCAGTTTGGAACAGAGGAGAAATAACAATAATTCATAAATAATCTAAAACTTTTAGTCTGTGAGGAATTATTCAGAAATATTTTGAAACAGTTCACATTTTTCTTTTAATTTGAGAATAGTACAAAGATGCCACAGAAGACAACATTTTAGAAGAAATTAAGCAAGTTGCTCCTTTTTTAAAAAAAGAAATTTAAATGGAACTATGGGCTTTAATTTGACTTTGCCTGCAATGGAATTGTTAGAAGTGTAGTTCGGGTGGCAATATAAACACCCAAACTCTCAATGTCCAACACCAAAAAAGTGAGAAACAAACAACAGAAAATCCAAAGCCTCTCATATTTGGAATGGTTGGATAAATGAGTGATAAATAGCAAGAACCACAGTATACCATGACAAAAATGATAGGTTCATTATCAGGTTGATAAGTGTAGTTTCACTAGCACATTATGATGAGGAACGCTATAATTGTAAATAGATAAACTGTGATTGATATGGATAGACATCGATTGATAGATTTTAAGAAGTCTTGCAATTGAAAAAAATACCACTCATGGCATCTCAAACTGCTTACAGTCAATGAGCTGCATTTATCGTTATGATGCTGACGGCCAGCTATTTACCATATCCTAAAAAAGAACACATATTGCAAAAGTTAATAATTATTTTTTGGGTCTACATTATTTTCCATCAACCCTTCTTTCAATTTCTCTCCTCAACCTCTACAAAGAAGAATTCAGTTCAACGTACATTTTTTCTAGTAAGCAATGAGCTTGAATAGTGAATGTTAGTAAGCTGTCCTCCTGGGGCCCAAAAAGCACATTTGCATCAAGGGTCATTACATATCAATTAGAAACAGAAAGATGGATGAATTTCTCCTCTCTCCATCCATGGCGTTAACGAAAGGAATTGAGTACCAAATAGTGCCTTTAACAATGCAGCCATGTGAAATGGGAGTGTAGTTTTATGGCCTGACATGGATTTGTGATGTTTTGTTGAAACCTGTAAAAGTGTTCTGAAGGCATTGCAGCCCATGTTGCATCATAATGGATTGGGATACCTAAACCAACTATTGCAGTCTCAACAAAGTACAATTTCTTTCTACAAGAAGGGTTAACATTTTCCTGAATCCAAACTTTTTACAGTTGACAATCAGAATCACTGTCAGCCATGGTTCAGCTCGAAGCACTCTTTCCTTTAAGTGACAAGGTTCAAGTCCAACTACACAGCCTCAGTGTTGAAATCTTGGCTGACACTACAGTGCAGTCCTCAGGGAGTATGGAGATACTGTTTTTCAAATGAGATTTTAGACCATGGCCTCATTTGCCTGCTCAGATAGATGTAAATGATTCCTATAATGGTAATATTCAAAGACAAACAAGGGAGCTATCCCTGGTGTCCTGGCCAGCATTTATCCCTCAAATAAAATGAAAAGAAATTCATATTATCTGATCATTATTATATTGTTGTTTGTGGGAGTTTGCTGGGTGCAATTTGGCTTCCTTTTTTCCTGCACTACAGCAGTGATCTCACTTCAAGAAGTACTTCATCAGCTGGAAATGCAACACTTTCTTTCTTACATGCATGTAACTAGGGAATCTCTAGTCATTCATTTTTACTCAAACAAAACTACTTTCCAATAGATGTCATGAGTGCACCCAAGCAAAACATAACTCTGTTAAGTGGTCTATAGTTTCCTTCCTGCATTCAGTCAAAATTCAGATGCAGCTAATAGCCTAAATCACAGCATATAGAGAAAAATGTCTTTTTTTGCTGGAAAGAACAGAAACTCTGTTTTCCGTTAGATCATGGATCTGTTTTCATGTCTTCATCTGCACAAGAAATCAACTTATTTTATCTCTACAATAATACTGCATGCCTTGAACAATCAAAAGCTTCCTTTATATTACCATTTTATTCAAAGAATTATAATCTTCCACTGGACACAATACAGCCAAAATTCATAAGATTGGCTCCTAGGATGAGACGATTGTCCTATGACAAAAGGCTGAGTAAATTGGGCCTATACTGTCTTGAGTTTAGAAGAATGGGAGGTAGTCTCTTTGAAACACACAAGAGTCTGAAAAGGCTTAACAAGATCAGCACAGAGAGGTTGTTTATCTAGTTGGGGATGTCAGAACACAGTGCACAATCTCAGGCAAAGGGGTTGATCATCTTGGACGAGGCTGAGGAGAAATTTGTGAATTCTTTGAATCTTTGAGGAATTCACAACCCGGAGGGTTACAGATGTTCAATTGTTAAATATATGTAAGGCTGTGATAACTAGATAGTTGGTCTGACAGGATAATCAATGTATATGAAGAGTGGACAGGAAAGTGGAGCTGAGGCAGATGATCAACCCTGACCATACTGAATGGCAAAGCAGAATTTAGGGGTGGCATGGCCAACCTTTTCTCCTATTTCTTATGTAGTAAAGAGAGCTATCAACAGTTCGTCCATATTACCAGTCTTCATTTCATTCAACTACATGAGGCGCTGCCAAAAACTGCTTCCTTTCAAAGTAAAGTCTGCAGAAAATTAAAACAAAAGCACAAGAGTGTAACAGGACCCTATTTTAATAAAGAAGGTGTAGGGAGATTAGTGAATTATTGTTTTCAAATAAATTCTTAATAAGACTCCTGCATGAATCATCAAATGCAAAATAACCAGCAATATTTAATATAAGTTAGCCAACACTCGCAGTTGGAGATGCTGCTTGTCCAGGACAGCACAAAGGGAGCACCATATTATTTCATCCCATTCAATTTCACTAAGAATAACAACTTTGAAAAAGACAAAACTGATGAATTGATGCTATTTCTTCTTCCAGCCATATGACAGGGACTGACATGTGTCTCCTACTACTGCCAAGACAGAAGAGAGTTTGCATTCATTACACCAAAGTAAAATTAAAACATAAGGCTTGAATAAAGCACCTGAATCAGTAATCAGCATACCTTTTTTTGTTAATTAAAGGCATTTCCTTTGCATTCAGCATACTGTTATGGAAACTCCTGCTCTCTCTGTTCTCATGAAAATTCACTAAAGGCATATATTATTTAGGTGCAATATAGTGAGAAACTTGTGTTTTTGCCTCACTGCCCCTTAAAAAACCTGTAATTCCAAAAGCTTATTATCTAACTGTTTTTAATTGCCTTTCTATTGACGTTGGGTAAACAGTTGCTCATTGTGTGCATGGACTGCGGGCCCCTCCGACCCATGAGAAGAATATACTGCAGTTATTCGGGTGCAGACGTTATTCACCATCAAAACCTGGTTGTGTAATTTGTGTTTGTATTTACAGGCTGACAGCACAAATTGTCATTCCCCTCTTTCATTCCGGTGCCGGGGCCGGGGCCAGTCTGAAGGTGTCGCACACGCGCTCTGATAGACAATCCCACACTGGTTGCAGTCTCCACCCCCGCCCGGCTCTTTAAAGGCCTCTCGCTGTCTCCAAGCCTTTTTGAAAGTTAACTCTTTGATGTTAGCAAGTGTTCACAATAACAACACGGCTAGTTTCACACCTTAATCACAATATATAATACTTGGAGCTAAGAAGGGATACTCTTGTCTCTTTAAAAATTATTATTTATGTATGATAAGATCTGTGGTAATGTATCCAGGAACAATATATAAACGCATGATATAAACTCAGGATATTATCAAAACTGATGATTTGATATGAAGTGCAAACCTGTTTTAGTTGAATCACAATTGTTAAAGACAAAGGAAAACGAATGTGTAGTTTAAGCATTGAGGAAGTCAATACTCATTGCATTGAACATAGAAAATAAAGGCCTGTTTATAATGCGGCTGTATATCTGGACCAGTATTCGTCTTATTTTGGGTTTAAAAAGCTGTAATTAGGTACAAAAACAAAATACTGCGGACGCTTGAAATCTGAAATAAAATCAGAAAATTCTGGAAATACTCGGCAAGTCTGGCAGCATCGGCGGGGAGAGGAACAGAGTTTATGTTTTAGGCCTGTGACCTTTCATTAAGAGAATTAATTGCAATTCATATACTTTGGTAGATTCGCGTCGTAAACGAGACTTTAAGGAAGAACAGAGAAATATGTGGCCGGGTTTAAGCGCATGGAACAGAATCACAATTCTTAAATATTTCATAATTCCATAAGGATTCACAACCCTCTCGAGTAAAGAAAATTTCTCTTTCACAACGCAGCTGCATTGGTTCAGGTTATAAGCGTATGTAGTCACTGTGCAAAGTACTTCCCACGTCCCTTCAACACTGTTGGTGTCCCTACACCCAAAATGCGGTTCAAGAAGGCGACTCAGCACCACCTTCTGCAGGGCAAAGAGGGATGGACAATAAATGCAACGCCCACGTTGCATGAATCGATTTTTTAATAATTAAAAACCATAAAGTCTAAGTCGTAAATTAGGATTTTGTGGCATTCGAACGACTATCGTCTTTTAACTCGGGATGGGGCAAGGAGGGTTTGTTTTTTTATTTAAACAAATGAGAATGAGATGTTCGCACTTGGTTGTTGGTGGGGGGGGCGGTGAATTTCCAGGTGAGAAAGGCTATATTTTTCCCATGCACCGGGCACTCCAGGGTTAATGGAAAGTGAAGTGAATTGTAAGAAGTTGGTTACCTAGGGAACGATTCTTGCCGTTCCATCTGGGCGAGACCAACTGCCGTCTGAAACGGCGGGGGGAGTCCGAGTGCAGAAGGCAACGCTGCTTCAACTCTCACATCATTTATGCTTCCCTGTCAAACGAAAGCGAACGGGTCACCACAGCAGGTCAGGCCGTTCCTGAGCCGAGCAGGAGGTTTGCGCTCTGGCAGCGCGATTCCCCTGCTGCTTTTAATTTCCGGGGACACCCCCGCGATGGAAAATGCTGCGCGCCTGCCAAGTGGGTTTGAAAAGATCAGACAAAGGCCGCAGGAAGCCCTCGGGCTGCAGGCGTGAGAGTGAGAGCGAGGAGCTCCGATGGCGGAGGACGACGAGGGGGTGGGTGCATTCGTTCAAAAGGAACAACTCCGCGGCCTCCACTTTTTAATCCCCCCTCCTTCCTCCTCGTCCCGCGATTTAAAGTAATACAAGCCTGGGTGGGGAATGCATCGGCAGTCGTGCCTTTGGGCTGAGAGCCCAGAGTTTTAAAGCTGCTTTTCTGATGCGCCGAAGGGTTTTGCAGTTTGAATCCGACTGCGCAACGAGCAGCAGCACCAGCAGCAGGATCACGTGACGCAGTCCCGGGGATCGCGAATTGATCGATTGGCCCAAAAAAAATAGGGAGAGACTGAGACACAGAGAGGGAGAGAGAGAAAAGGAGAGAGGCCAGTGGGAAATCGGGTCAAAAAATATGGAGACGCACATCTCCTGTCTCTTCCCGGAGATTTTAGCCATGATCTTCAGTTATCTGGACGTGCGGGACAAAGGGCGAGCGGCACAAGTGTGCGCGGCCTGGAGGGACGCTGCTTACCACAAATCCGTCTGGAGGGGGGTCGAAGCCAAGTTGCATCTGAGGAGAGCCAACCCTTCCCTGTTCCCTAGCCTGCAGGCCAGGGGCATCAGGCGGGTGCAGATCCTCAGCCTGCGCCGCAGCCTCAGCTATGTGATCCAGGGCATGCCCAACATCGAGAGCCTCAACCTCAGCGGCTGCTACAACTTGACAGACATCGGCCTGGGACACGCGTTCGTGCAGGAGATCCCGTCCCTCAACGTGCTGAACCTGAGCCTCTGCAAACAGATCACCGACAGCAGCCTGGGCAGAATCGCGCAGTACCTCAAGAACCTGGAGGTGCTGGAGCTGGGGGGCTGCAGCAACATCACCAACACGGGCCTTCTGCTCATTGCCTGGGGCTTGCACAGACTCAAAAGCCTAAATTTGAGAAGCTGCCGGCACGTCTCGGATGTCGGCATCGGCCATTTGGCAGGCATGACCAGGAGCGCTGCGGAAGGCTGCTTAAACCTGGAGTATCTGACTTTACAGGACTGCCAGAAACTCTCGGATCTTTCCTTAAAACACATCTCCAAAGGCCTGACCAAGCTCAAGGTTCTCAACCTGAGTTTCTGCGGTGGGATTTCAGACGCGGGTATGTTGCACCTATCACACATGACCAGTTTATGGAGTCTCAACCTGAGGTCCTGCGACAACATCAGCGATACCGGCATCATGCATTTGGCCATGGGTAGCTTGAGATTGACCGGTTTGGACGTTTCCTTTTGTGACAAGATAGGTGACCAGAGCCTGGCTTACATTGCTCAAGGCTTGTTTCAACTCAAGTCGCTTTCCCTCTGTTCTTGCCACATAAGTGATGACGGCATCAACAAAATGGCCCGGCAGATGCACGAATTGAGGACCCTAAATATCGGCCAGTGTGTAAGGATTACAGACAAAGGACTGGAGCTCATAGCTGACCACTTGACCCAGCTCACTGGCATTGATCTTTACGGCTGCACAAAAATCACCAAAAGGGGATTGGAAAGAATAACGCAACTTCCCTGCCTGAAAGTTCTTAACTTGGGACTCTGGCAGATGACTGAAAGTGAAAAAGTAAGGTGAAAAATTTTGTTTAAAACAAACACTTAAGAATCGCCTCCATTGCTGTCAAAACAGGAGTATTCTGTTCTTTTTATTCCTCCAAAAATTATGACTTTTTAAAAGTGATGTTCATTTTGTTGTAACTTACACGGCAAATTATTTCCACACTGTGCTATCAAATAAGTTGCAGTACAGTATTCCCATCCTTCAACATGGCTTTCAATTTCAAAACAAAAAGTAATTCTGACGGTGGTCACTGTTTCTGGAATTTGGTTCATACTTTTTGTTCTATTGATAATATGCATATTGCTGATAGACACATTCAAGGCTACCTCGTTTTCTTTTGTGCCCTGAAATTGAAAAGTTTCACAGTAAGATCTGTCCTTACAGCAACATTTCCCCTCCCCGCCTCTGGTCGATCTACAGCGTTACCCTTTGGACAGAAAACAAAGATATATTTCAATGAAAGTAAAGTTGGCTGGAAACATTTTTACACAATCTATGAAGCACACATGATGCTGGTTTTCTTAGACTTGGCTGCACTCAAGTCAAAAACCACCGAACTATAGTTTTATGCAAAGGAAACAAAAAAGAACTGAAGTTGGAAACTAGACGCCTTGATCTGGCAGCTGTACAGGCTTTTCGGTTGAGATTTACAACAGTTTATGGGGGAAACTTATTTTCCCTGTCTTTTTAGCAATGGTTAAAGCCTGTTCTACCTTAAATAGGGCGACCACGTCAAGTGAAGAATCATCGATTCCCGAGGATTTGAATGCCTGTCAGGGCCATGATGCATAAGACAGGCAGTTAGTTGCTGAAGGAAAACAAAATCCTGCTGATCAACTTATATTTGAATTGTACTGTATGTGAATTTGTAAATGATACTTAAACGTTTTATATTCTTACAGTAAACGTTAAAAAGCTGATATTTATATAATAAAGACGGGAAAATATGAAGTATGTTTTGGAAAAAAAAGTGTCAGTGCCCCCATTGTGTGTGATCATTTCGAAAAGTACGGTGGTGGAAGTGGGCCAATGGCGCCTTGTTGTCAGTGACGAGATGCAGTCGAGGGCAGCTTTGTGGAGCCTCGCTGTGTCTGATTAGGTTTCCTTTTCACCCGGATGGTCTTGTTCCTTACACTGGGTACCGTATTCTCAAATCTCCCGACGATTCCCGTCGCTTTTTTATTTAAAAATAAAGGGAGTTTGATGGTCTGGGCGAACCCGACGCTGGCGCTGCATTGTTGGGCAAAGTTAAAAAGCTACAGCGCTCTCCTTTTCTGCTTGCCCGCTCATGCATACCAAATAGCTTAGTGTTCAGCTCCCTCAGGATCCTCGTCCTGCCCCCGAGGTTTTTTTTTTAAAGCATTCTTGTCCATTTCTGAGTGCGTTTAATCGGCTTTTCAAGCGGAAGAGAAGAAGGCTGCTCCAATACTAACTCACAGCAGCAGTTTTTTTTAAAAAAAGAAGTGGGCTGGGAATATAATAGTTCTGTGAGTTACTGTGGATGTGGATTTTTTTTATAATAACCCTCTTCCCCCCCAAGT
This sequence comes from Ginglymostoma cirratum, assembly GCA_024137785.1. NCBI lineage: Eukaryota > Metazoa > Chordata > Chondrichthyes > Orectolobiformes > Ginglymostomatidae > Ginglymostoma > Ginglymostoma cirratum. The sequence goes on from JAHRHZ010000021.1 coordinate 36,873,435, forward strand.
TCTAACTGAGCATTTTAACGATTCCACACTGGCTTTCATAATTTTTAATTCATAAGACAGTTGATTTAACGATATTTTTAATGTTTTCAACAGACAAGTAGCAGACCATTTTTTTTTCTTTTAACAGCTTCTTGGTAGAATATGGCTGTTAAGAATAAAATGTTTTGTTGAGGTTTGCCCAGTCTGGAATTTTTCAGCCATTTTTTAAATAAGCAGTGCTAATCTCTCCCCCCCCCCGATAGATTTTCTTTTTAAGGTGGAAGTGGCCTCAAGCTGCTAGGACTGCCACTTGGGGTGCAACCCTGAATACCTCACTATCGCATATACATCAAGTTTCAATGATGATGTGCCTTCTAACTGCTCTTCCCCTAACCATCATAGGTTGAGGTTTTTAAATATAAAAGTAAAGTTTTTTTTAAAAACGGTTGCATTTATACAATATCACATCAAGTAGGACTGAAATTATTCAAAAATGACAGCAGGTTGTCTTGGGATTTATCTTTTAACTTAAGTTTGCTGAGAGATAACATTAAAAAAAACAAAATCCAGAATTTTAATTTGATAAGTGCATATCTTTATCTATCGTAACATAGAGTCCACGTCAGCAATTAAAATGTAAGAAGTGGCAGAAATGATTTGGGGAAGGGGACATGGATGACTGACACTACACTTTACAGTATTCCCATGACATGTTCTGTAAATTGAAAATGACTAAATTTCTGTTACCTTCCTGCTCCTCCACTGAGAAAACTACCTGAACCTGCTTAACATGTTAACATTCAAACAGAGCAGAGATGATCAATATAATCCAAAGCTATTAAGTACAATATTTGTATACTTGAATCTCAAACACAAGTTCATCTTGAACTAGTTGATATTTTCCATCTGACATCTGTTTTGTTTGCAATTTTTAGTGCCTTCATTAGAAATACACATTTCAAATTCACTGCGTCTAATTAAAATCATATTTTTACTCTTCACTTTTTAAGATGAGGGTAATTCTGGTAAAATAATATCTTTTCCGAAACAAAAGAAAATGGCTGACTTTTTTTTTACTACAACTGATGCCTTAACCAGCGCAGGAATTTGTGCTCCATACAAGCTCCAGGTATTCCATCATTTGCCCTTATTATGATAAGATGCTCTCCCCTCAAATAACAGTAGATGATTAATAGTTCTGCAAGCTCGTTCATGAGAGTTCATAATGAAACTTCTACTGTGATTTTAAACACTTGGGCCAGAACACCACAAATGTGTAGACAACAAAAGCCACTCCAAAGCAGTTATGTACGAAAGGGTGACATGACCACAGGCCCAACCAGGTTGTAATGTATGATACTCACAGGCTGCAATACAGGAATTAACTTCCCAAAATTCATTAACTCAAGATAGAGTCAGAGACAAAGATATGTACTAGACCTTGATTACAGAAGACTTGTAAACAGTAGGATGGCAAATGCTAAAGTAGGATATGTTCTCTTTCTAAAACCATCTTATACAAAAGAGAATGTGATTGTTTAATCCAACAAGTTAAGTCCAGGTAAGATTAAGAGATAAAAGGTACTGCAGATGCTGGAGAATCCGAGATAACAAGCATGGGGCTGGATGAACACAGCAGGTCAAGCAGCATCATAGGAGCAGGAAAACTTGACGTTTCGGGATTAGACCCTTCATCAGAAAATGATGGTCTAGGCCCGAAACGTCAAGTTTTCCTGCTCCTATGATGCTG
>JAHRHZ010000021.1:36880163-36960505 GCA_024137785.1 Ginglymostoma cirratum
AGGGTCTAGGCCCGAAACATCAAGCTTTCCTGCTCCTATGATGCTGCTTGGCCTGCTGTGTTCATCCAGCTCCACACCTTGTTATCTAGGGTTACATTCTTTCTCATTTCTCTAACGTCTCCACTATTACAATATTATCTCACCCAACTCATACCCAGAGCCATCTGATCTCCAAAGAATGTCAAAAAGTAAAAACTCAAGGTCAGGATAATGGAAAAGTCCTCTCTGACCCCTTAGTCAATTGAAACCTGTCCTGGACATCAAATAGACCAAGAGTAACCTTTAAAGATCTTTCATATGATATGGCCTCTTCCCTAATCAGGAACCAGTACAGCTGGAGTACACATGGTATGCAGAGAGATGGGGAGATGGTGCTATAATGGTAATGCCACTGGACAAATAACCCAGCCCCCAAACTGAATGCACTGGGACTTGGACTCAAATCCCACCATGGCACTGGTGGAATTTAATTCAAGAAATAAATCTATAAAATAAAAGGAGTAATGGTGACCATAATAAGTGTCATCCATTGTTGTAAAAACCCACCAGGTTCACCTTGCTCCATCTGGCCCACATGTGATTCCAGACCCACAGCAAAGTGTTTCATTCTTTACTGCCCTTTGAAATGGCCTAGCAAGCCACTTAGCTCAAGGGAAATATGGGGTACTGAGCAACACTCAGGTCCGAGGAAAAATCATTCAACACCCACCATATCATCTAGCAATGTAATTCCTCAGTGAGGAAGGGACAGTGGAGGGAGGGACAATGGCCTACTGATATTTTTGCCACACTATTCATTCAGAAACTCATCTAATGTTCAGGGGACCAAGGTCTAAATCCCACCATAGCAGATGGTTGAATGTGAATTTAATAAACAACATCTGGAATTAAGAATCTACTGATGACGTGAAACCATTGTCAGTTGTCGGAACACCCATCTGGCTCAGTCATGACCTTCTGGGACGGAAATCGGCCCATTCTCACCTGGTCTGACCACATGTGACTCCAAACCCACGGCAACGTGGTTGACTATTAATGTCCCAGCAAGCCACCCACTTAGTTGTACAAATCGCTATGAAGTCTCAAAGAAATGAAACCATACGGACCACCTGGCATAGATCCAGGCTCTGGAAAACACAACAGCAGAAACAGCCCTGTCGACCCTGCGAAGTTCTCCTGACTAACATCAGGGGGCTAGTGCCAAAATTGGGAGAGCTGTCTCACAGATTAGTCAAGCAACAGACTGACATATTCATAGTTATGAAATCATACCTTACAGACAATGTCCCCGACATCACATCACCATCCCTGGATATGTCTTGTCCTACTGGCAGGACAGACCCAGCAGAGGTGATAGCACAGTGGTATACAGGCAGGATGGAGTTGCCCTGGGAGTCCTCGACATTAACTCTGGACCTCATGAAGTCTCATGGCATCAGGTTAAACATGGGCAAGGAAACCTGATTACCCCAAACCATCCTCCCACAGCTGATGAATTGGTACTCCTCCATATTGAACAGCACGTAGAGTAAGCACTGAGGGTGACAAGGGCACAAAATGTACTCTGGGTGGGAGAATTCAAAGTCCACCACCAAGAGTGGCTCAGCAGCAGCACTACTGATCGAGGTGGTTGGGTCCTAAAGGACATAGCTGGTAGACTGGGTCTGTGGCAGGTGGTGAGGAAACCAACAAGAGGGGAAACGTACCTGACCTCATCCTTACTAATCTGCTGGCTGCAGATGCATCTGTCCATGATAGTATCAGTAAGAGTGACCAGCTAAGAGTCCTTGTGGAGATGAAGTGCCACCTTCACAATGAGAATCACCTCCATCGTGTTCTGTTGCACTATCACTGTGCTAAATGGGACAGACTTCACTCAAATCTAGCAATTTAAGACTGGGCATCCATGAGGCACTATGAGCCATCAACAGCAGCAGAACTGTGCTCCAGCACAATCGTAACCTCATGGCTCGACATGTTCTCCACTCAACCATTACCATCAAGCCAGGGGATCAACTCTGGTTCAATGGAGAGTGTAGGAGGAGATGCCAGGTGCAGCACCAGACATACCTAAAAATGAGACGTCAATCTTGTGAAGCTACCAAACAGTACTAATTGCATGCCAAACAGCATAAGCAGCAAGTGAAGGATGGAGTTAAGTGAGCTAATAACCAGCAGATCAGATCTAAGCTCAGCAGATCTAAGCTCCTGCCACATCCAGTCATGAATGGTGGTGGACAATTAAACAACTCACTGGAGGAGGAGACTCCACAAATATCTGAAACCCCAATGATCAAAGAGCCCAGAACATCAGTGCAAAAGATAAGGCTGAATCACTTGCAGCAATCATCAGCTAGAAGTACCGAATGGATGATCAATCGTGGCCTCCTCAAATGATCCTCAGACAGCACCTTCCAAACCCACAACCATTTCCATCTGGAACGACAGGGTCATCAGACATATGGGAACACCACCACCTCCAAGTTCCCCTCCAAGCCACTCATCATCCTGACTTCGAAATATATCACCATTCCTTCACTGTCGCTGGGTCAAAATCATAGAATTCTCACCCGAATTGCATTGTGGGTCAACCTACAGCAGGTGGATTGCAGTGGTTCAAGAAGGCAGCTCACCACCACCTTCTCAAGGGCAACCAAGGATGGGCAAGAAAGGCTGCCCAGCCAGCAATGCCCACATCCCACAATAAATAGAAAAAAATTACTGATTCCATCTTCAGCCAATTTGATTCACTCCTCACTATACAAAGAAGTACTTGTTGCACTGGACAGTGCAAAGACTATGGGCTCTGACAATGTTCTGACTTGTGCTGTAGAACGTGCCGCTCCCCTAGCCAAGCTCTTCCACTATACTGGCATCTAGCCACAATGTGGAAAATTGCCCAGGTATGTCCTGTCCACAAAAAGCAGGACTAATCCAACCTGGCCTCATCAGTCTACTCTCGACCATCAGTAAAGTGATGGAAGGTGTCATCAACGAAGCTATCAAGTAGCACCTGCTCAGTGACGCTCAGTTTGGGTTCTTCCAGAGCAACTCAGCTCCTGACCTCATTACAGCTTTGGTTCAAACACGGACAAAAGTGATGAATTCCAGAGGTGAGGTGAGAGTGACAGCTCTTGACATCAAGGCTGCATTTTACTGAGTGTGGCATCAAGGAGCCCTACCAAAAGTGGAATCAATGGGAATCGGGTCAAACTCTCCACTGGTTCGAGTCATACTTGGCACATACCTGTTAAATGTCAGTCATCTCAGCTCCAGGACATCTCTGCAGGAGTTCCTCAGGGTAGTGTCCTAGGCTCAACCACCTTCAGCTGCTTCATCAATGACCTTCCCTCCATCACGATATCAGAGGAGGGGTTGTTTGCCAATGTTTGAACAATGAATATGAATCAGAGACAATCTACCTACCACCACTGAATCCTCCTCTATCAGTCTTCTTGGGGTTAGCATTGCCTATAAACTCTACTCAACTTGCCACATAAACATAGCGGCTACAAGAGCAGAGCAGAAGCTAGGTATACAGTGGCAAAAAGCTCACTTCTGACTCCTCAAAGCCTGTCCGCCACCTACAAGGTATAAGTCAGGAGTGTGATGGAATACTCCCCACTTGCCTGGATGAGTGCAGCCCCAACAACACTCAAGAAGCTTGACACCATCCAGGACAAAGTAGTCCGCTTGATTGGCACTACATCCACAAGCATCCGCTCCATCCACCACCAATGCTCAACACAGCAGTGTGTACTATTTACAAGATATACTTCAGAAATTTACCAAAGATCCTCAGACAGCATCTTCCAAACCCACGATTACTTCCACCTAGAAAATCAAGGGCAGTAGATACATGGGAACACCACCACCTACAAGTTCCCCTCCCACTTACCATCCTGACTTGGAAATATAATCACCGTTCCTTCACTGTCACTTGGTCAAAATCTTAGAATTCTCTCCCGAAGGACATTATGAGTCAATCCACAGCAAGTGAACTGCAGCAGTTCAAGAAGGCAGGTCACCATCACCCACTCTAGGGCAATGCGGGACAGGTGACACGCGCATCCCACGAAGGAATAAAAAGAATTCCAGAGATTGACACTCCTCTTGGAAATTCTTCCTTGTGTGGCCTAACATCCAATCTATTCCCAATCTTATTTAGTTCAGCCTTAGTATCCTCTGGACATCTCTAAACTGCTAAAATAAAGCAGTCTATCAACAGGGATGCTGTCTGGCTTTTTAATTATTTTATAGATGTCTGTCAGATGATCTTCAAGTTTGTGTTGCTTTAAAGTAGTTTGGCCAAGGTCCTTTAGTCCAGGTAGCTGAAGCTCTTTAAGCTTGGTATAATTGTACTAGCTATCTGACTCTGGACTTTTTCCAAGGCCAGTATATCATCCACCATTTAGGGGTATCAAAATTAGGCATAGTAATGTGGAGGTAAAGCAGCCAGTCAAGTATCAAAAAAGTGTCTCAATTTATCATAAGTTTTCTACCAATACCTTAGTTGCAGTTCCTTTACATCAATCATGAATCTTTAGGAATCAGTACACAATGGCAACTAGATTTTTAACTCTTCCAATCTCTTTTAGTACTACTCTCTGAAGTATCCTGAGTTGGCCCTTCCAAAGTGCACGCTGCTAGATCTATCTGAATTAAGCTGTTTGCAGTTCATTAAATTGATAATATGCCCATTCGTACCATAAAATGTGTTGTGAATTTATCAGCAGGCACATGCCGCTGAATGACCACATTCCACATCACAGCAACCATGAGTCCATCCAACTTGATCCCTTTGGAACTTTTGAGATGGTTGACCATTTCTTCTTCCAAATTTTTAGCCTGCTTTACAATACATCCACATTCTATTTCTTTGGAGTTTACAGATGAAGAAAATCTAGAAAATGCTGAATTGGAATTTTCAAAGCTTGGTTGGTTGGACAGCTGGTCTGTGATGAGAGCGATGCCAACTGTATGGGTTCAATTCCCGCACCACTGAGGTTACCATGAAGGACTCTCCTTCTCAATCTCTCCCCTTGCCTGAGGTATGGTGACTTTCAAATTAAACCACTAGCCGTTGTCTCTCTCTAATGAGAGAGCAGCCTATGATCTAGTAGGACAATGGCGACTTTACCTTTTCATTTGGTAATGAAACTAAACTGTATTAATTAAAGAACATGTAGCAGTTTGAGTTGGAAATTGATTAAAGGACAGAGGGAGAGCACTGTTCAATTAATGTCTTTTAGGCTGGAGAATGTACAAAATGTTACTTCTCAGAATTTAGCATGAAGACCAGTGCATTTCCCAATTTTTGTCATTAGGTATAAGGGCAAAGATATCAAACTTGGTAGATAGCGTAAAGTAAAAGTGAAAAGGATCGAGAGAAACTTAAGGAAGACAGATGGGATAGCAGATTGGCAGCTAGATGTCAGATGAAAATTAATGTGGAGAAATGTAAAATATTGTGTTGCTGAGTGGTAGAAAATGGAGAGAATAAATGGTAAAACTTTGGAAGAAACATAACTGTAGAGAGTTGGAGGGCTAGATAGTTTTTTTTAATAAATGGGAGGATTATGGAAGGCTAAATTTTATAAATGAGAGCGCAAAAGAATAATGTAATAGTAAACAGTACAAATGGTTGGTTAGGACTTTCCATTTTATTGTTCCTGGCATATACCATGAAAATATTTCAAGAAATTCTGAAATTATAGCTTGTTACATTTTAACAATTTTGATTGAAAAAAATCATGGGCTGAGGGATGGGATTTCTTGTTGTTCACTCCTGGTGTGCGTCAGGAGTAAGTAATGAAGTAGAAACTCTCAAACGTATTCTCCTGTTTTAGAAAGAATTTCGCAGAGAGGGTATACAGGAAAGATATACTAAGACAATCCTAGGATGATGGTCAAGACATTTGATGAAGGGTCAGGTAGTGGAGAGGCAGAGCCGAGTATTATCAGCTGACATGTGGAAGCTAACACTATGTTTGTGGATGATGTTGCCAAGGGTGAGCAGATAGCATCTATGAGTGGTGGAGGAGCTATTTCTAGACAGGCTGTGTTTAAGATGGAGGAACAATTAAGAATAGTCTCATTGAGTTGGACTAAGAGGAGAGGAATTGGAAGAGAATGGTATAATCAACTGTGTTAAAAAGTTCAAAGAGCATGGAAGACAAATGGCACAGCATAGTACACATTGCTGCCACTATACATCTGTGGGCACAGGGAATGACTTAAAGGTGTCAGACGGTGCGAATCAAGTCAGTTGTTTTGTCCTGGATGGTGTCATGCGTCCTGAGTGTTGTTGGAGCCTCATTCATCCAGGCAAATTGAGATTTTTCCATCTTACTCCTGACCTGTAGCCTGTAAAATTGTGCACTGGGGAGACAGGAGGTTACTCACCACAGAATTTCTAATCTCTGACTTCTTGCAGCTGCAATATTTATATGGCTGGTTCAGTTTCCAGTCAATAATAATTCCCAGTATGTTGAGAGTGGGGATTCGATTATAGTTATGCTATTGATAGAAAGGGGGAGATGATTAGTTAGAGATGGTCATTGTTTGGCACTGTATGGAATGAATGTTATTTGAATATTGCCTACGATGTACCTAATGTTCTCAGAATCCTCAGTCAAGCAGCTTGCATTTAGTACACAATGTCTCCTCGAAGCTGCACAGCCGTGCAGCCACTCAAACGGTCGTGTTCAGGCCTTTACGTTACTGCACGCGAACAGCCACCCCACTGAGACAAATCACCAATACAGTCCAAAAATACATCAGGAAATACGGACTGGGAGCCAGTGCACAAATTATACCCAAGACTAATTCAAAATCAGATTTGATGGATGCAAAGAATTATCTGCATAAAATAGCTGGAAGTCCAAGTACAATTCTAAGACACACAGTGGTAAATTTAGAGTGGGCACTGAAATGAAAGCCCAGTGTTGAAAAGAAGTCTTTCCTTCCTAACAGTCTGCAATTTTTTCGTTAACGTTTACTCAGTTCAACAAATTACTGCCGTAACCCCTTCTTCCTTTGCCAACCACTACCTTATCTAACCCCCAGCCCTGTCTGCCCCCAGGGGACGTGCAGGAAGTACCTTGTGTCCTGTAATATCAGTACATGCAACGAGTGCAATTTGTAACATTGGTTATTGCAAGACATAACAGAAGTAATGGGTCCTAGCAACGCCTTAGTTGTAGGACTTCTCAACTAGCCATGCTCCTGACCAAGCTGTTCTCGTACAGTACAAGACTGGCAATTACCCAACAACATGGAAAACTGCCCATGTATTTTGTGTCCACAGAAGCACCATAAATCTAATCCAACCGAATACAATTGCATTAGATTACTCTCAACCATCAGAAAAGTGATGCAAGATTGACATTGTTTTCAAGCAACACATATTCAGCTAAATCTGCTCACACGTTAGGTTCATACTCATCTCCAAACCTCATTACCACCTTGATCAAGACATGGACGGAATAACTGAACTCAGGAGATACAATGTGAGTGACTGCATTGATGAGTGATACATCAAGGTGCCTGGAGAGCTAGAGTTAATGGGAATCATGCAAAAATCACTTCATTGGTTGGAGTCATACTCTACATAAAGGAAGATGGTTGTGGTTGTTGGCTATCAATTATCTCAGCCCCATGACATTTGTGCAGAAGTTCCTCAGGGTAATGTCCTTGATCCAACCATCTTTAGCTGCTTCAATGACCTTCCCTCATTCCTCAGATCAGAAGTGGTATTGTTTGCTGATGGTTTCAGTGAGACTCATCTGAAAATGAAGCAGTCCATGCCCAGATGCAGCAAAACTTATGCATGAACTGAAAAGTGCAACGACTATCTCCAGAGAGAATCTAACCATCTCCTCCTTGACGTTCAACAGCTTTGCCATCGCTTAATCACTACATTTAACATTGACCAGAAACTTAACTAGACTAGCCATATAAATTCAAATCAAAGGCTAGGAACTATGTCGTTAGCAACTCACTGACTCCACAAAACCTTTCCATCATCTACAAGGCACAAATCAGGAATGTCCTGGAATATTCTATGGATGAATGCAGCTTCAACAACACACAAGAAGTTCAAAGCTATCCAGGACAAATCAGCCCACTTGACTGGGACCTCATCCAGTTCGTTAAGCTTTCACTCCCCCCACCAACCTTACACAAAAGCAGTGTGCCAGATTAGCAACTTTTCAAGGCTCCCTTACAGGCACATTGAAAACCTATTAACTCCACCACCTAGAAGATCAAGGGCAGAAGATACATGGGAGCACCTGTGCCCACAAATTCCCCTCCAAATCACACAATATGCTGAGTTGGAAATATGTTGCTGTGACTGGGTCACAAAACCTGGGACTTCCTTTCTAACAGCAATGTCAGTATACCTATAGCGGATGGTTCCTAGTGGCTCAAGAATAGAGTTCAGAACCACCTTTTCAAGGAAAATTACAGCAGGCGACAAACACTGACCCAGCCACTGAAACTCACTATGCAATGAACAACTGAAGATCTCAGTGAAGTAATCACAGGGAGAACAGAGCATCTTGTGATGACAGTCAGGAAGCTTAATGGTAGATAATATAGATTTATTCTGAATTTGAGGGCTTACATGTAGTAGAAAGAAGACAACAAAAAGTTGGGAATGAAGGGCAGTGAATAGGAGTAAGCAGTTAGCTCCTTAACAGCTTTCAGTTTCAATGATACAAAGCATTTAGAGCTAATGAAATATGTTCTCTTGTGTGCAGCCATCTTGATTCTACACTGCAGCTGGTAATCATAAAACAGTTTGGGATCAAAGGGGACAGTTAGTATTTACCTTATGATTCATATCAATGCAAGGTTTCAATTCCACAGCAATACATCTCCATCCTGAGAATAAAACGAAACCTTTTCATCAAAAACAAATGATTATGTTCGAACAGCCCTCTAGTTCAATGGAAATATTCAAACAACTACAAAGTTGCTGCTAAATAAAATCACTTACCTGGTTTCACATGACTTTGTATTGTCTGTTTCTAGGATACAGAGCATATTCCTCTCGGTATTGGGAGCTGTTTCTATCCGGGATTGCTATTTGACTAGCCTTTATTCTGGTTCATGCATGGCACATGGTGGAATTTGAATATAATTTTAAAAAATTAAAATCTATTGATAACCATGAAACTATTGCTAGTTGTTGGAAAACTCCATCTGGTTCACTAATGTCCTTTAGGGAAGGAAACTGTCATCCTTACCCGTTCTGAGCTATGTGTGACTTCAGACTCACAGCAATGTGGTTGCCTCCTAACAGCTATCTGGGCAAGCAAGGATGGGTAATAAATGCTGACCTAGCCAGGAGCACGTCCCATTATTGAATAAGTTGTTCTGCTGATGATCGGCCTTGATTTTCTTGCCATGCTGTTTTGTGGCTTCTTGACTGAAGGCATCTCTTGGACTACAGGGTATGTAACCTGATTCCAAGGTCTCGCTACAACAGTGGCTCTTCTGGTTTTTGCAGGTATGTCAAATCTTTGCTTTCTGGTCCAAGCACAACATTCATTTGCTGTTGCATTTTCACTAGCGTGCAGGCCTTTTGTTCTGACAATTTCTCATTTTCTAAGTTTTTCACATCCTTTGGCTTGTTTTCAGTTAAAACTTCTCTTTTGTGTTCTTTATTATCTTCAATGGCAGTAGTTGGCTGATAGCATGCCTTGGTTTGTCTGCCATAGCATCTGTTAATCGGTGAGCTTGTCAACTGGTGTAATGTACCAGTTGAGAAGGATTATGCAGTTTTTAGGGTTGTCTTCATTATTTTAAGTGTTCACTGCCCTGTCTTTATCTGGTAAAGCTTTAACAAACTGGTGACATGTTTGAACTCATATTGCCCTGGCAACTTTTTGAGCAGTGCTCATCACCTGATCTAACTGCAGTTGGAATGCCAGATGTGAAGACAAGCTTTCATCTAGGCCAGATCATCTGACTTTTAAAAATTAGGTGACTAAAAAGATGGAGCTAATTCCTTCCATACGTTTCAAACAAATCATGGATCTTTTCTGGTATTTAGCGACTTATAGAAGGCAGTCTTTTGCTGCTGGGCTTCAACCTGTTTGCATGTATCAAATCTAAACGTGTATCTTGCAATGTTCTTGTCCATCAGTTAGTCATCTTGCTGGTTTTCTAAAGGCAATCTTGGGGTCCTTTGCAACTTGAGTGATTGCTGCACTTTTCTTCTTTCACATTCTCACCTGTAACTGAGATCCCTTAAATATGAGTCTGTGCTGTTTCTTGTGTTTATTTCTAATATAGAAATATGGCATTTATATACTTTGGAAAGCTGGGAATCATGTTTACCCCACAACTCAAATTGCAGGACCCATTACAGCATGTTGATCTTTTTTCACTTTTGCTTCAGATCTTCTATGAATTAACTGAGATTTCTTACATTTGGGCTTTTAGGTGTGCATGCAGTCTGCTTAATTGCTCAGCAAGGAATAATCTCAGTCTCTTTTGTAGGAACTGACAACTCAAGCCCCAGTAGATACACTGCTTTCTGGCACTGATGAAGCATCAGTAGAGGGCTGGGATGGTAGAAACTAATAAATGTTAGAGAGTTAGGCATAAGCACCATTCAGCATATCTGCACAGGACAGTAGAAATTGCTGGTACAGCTCAGTGATTTCTGAAGTTCTCACTGATTCTGGTTAACCTCTATACAAGAACACTGCTCGGTCCCTCTTCTCACGTGACTGGACGGGACCCCACTGTGGGTCTTGTGGAGGCCAGCAAACGTCATCTAATTCAATGTATCAGCCTACAAGGTGTTCCAATGTAGCCTAGGAAGTTGAAACTCCAGCATTGGAATTCTACATGCCAGCCTTCACCTTGTAGATGGTATTTTTCAGATTTACAGTGAGAGACTGGTGAAAGCCCCAGTCAATTTCGGGATATGGTTTCATATGTTTGCGAATATAACACCTGTCTTTTGACTCAGATGTTAACACTAATTAACTCTCCTGAAACAGTTTCATGCTGAATGTGGTCAATCTTTAAAATATCCTTTTTCCACTTGTTTACATTTATTTCTGTTAAGTTATTCTATTTCCTCAATAAACATGGACGTGTCATTTCAATAATGTGCTCCAGCCTAGAATAGAGTACATAGTATCTGACTCATAGGTCAGGGTGCTATTAACTGTGTGAACCTAGTTGTATTTTCCAGGTAACATATGGAGAACTGCTACTATTGTTTCACAGGTTTTAAAAAGAGTTGTATTCAATGTTTAAATAGGTTCCGTGATCTATCATCTTAAATAATAAAATCTGAAAAAAAAATTTTGTCTTTTACTGTCTCACACTGGAGGTCATTCAAGTATTTTTAGTGCCTCTGTCCGCATGCAGTAAATTGTCATGCTTTCGACATTGTTTGGCTGTTTACTGATGTGTGATGATCCCAGTTATCCCATATTGTTCCAAAGGTGTTCCAATAATATGCTGAGATAACTTGCCAAATCTAATTGGCTGGGTGACTGCTTTGCACTTAGTCCATAAGCATGACCTAGCCTTCTGATTGCTTGCCATTTCAGTATTTACAGTCTAGCTCACATTTATGTCCTATATGCTTTAGCGTTCCTATGAAGCCCAACAAAAGCTGGAGGAATGGCATCTTATTTTCTAATTAGACATCTTACAGCCTTCTGGACTCAACATTGAGTTCAACAACTTCGGATCATGGACTCTGTCCTCCATTTTGTTTTCCCCATCTCTGTCCCCATCTCTCCCCAAGGTTTAGTTTTCTCAGTTTGCTTTCAGCAGAGCTGCCCTATATCCTGCTAATAACACCTCCACTGGACCTCTCTCTCTTGTTTACAACCATGATCATTTTCTTTACCTTTTGTTCTACAACACTTGCAAATGCTATTTTCGTTCACCCTTTAACCTCCCTGTGACCTTCCATTCCTGTTAATATTGCTCCTTCTCATCTTTTACTCTGACATATAACCAACCACTTTTCTCTTTGTCTTCAGTTCCAAAGAAAAGTTATACTGGACTCAAAACATTAAATGTTTCTGTCTCCACAGACACTGCCAGTCCTGGTGAGTGTCTTCAAGACTTTATGTTGTTATTGTCAACTTAAGCTTTGCTGGGAAGGACATAGCATGAAGATGAGTGGCCAGTGGCGTGGCTGTATTCAAGGGGTTTTGTATTTAACATGGTTTAATTGGTAGTGTCAAAAAGCATTAAGTACTATTACTATTGTAGTAATCACATTAACATAAATTGTAGTAACTTTAGCTGAAAAAGGCAATAGAAATGTGTATGTTTCAGACATCTTTTCCTCATTTTCAGTTGTATTTCCTTTGTAGCCATTCTGTAAGAATCCAAGTCTAATATGTTTGTTTCCGATACTAGATAATACTTACCATGGCGTGCCAGTTGGTAATAAACAAATTATTCTGGAGCTGATTAGGTGTGCTATTTATTGTACAGTCATCTTGATTTTATGTTGTAACTATCAATCATAAAACAACTTCTCGGTCACAGGGAGCAATTCTCAGAATTGACTACAATGCTGAAGAGAGGTAAGACAGCGTCAGCCCAGGTACAATGGTACACTTAGGATTTGGCCACATAGGATCACCATTTTATTCATAAATTGTGTTAAGGACTGTGCTTGTGGAAAAAGATATTAAAATCAACCATTTGAAACAAATCTCCCTCAGCTATATTTTTTACAATGATTTCTCAAACAAAAATTATACATATTCAGCCACTTTAAGATATAAGCTTTCAATAAAGCCATGCTGAAAATATGCCACTGTTGAAAGAAAGATGGACTGAATAAAGATATGAAAATCCTCTTTCGTGTTGAAAGGAAAAAGATGAATTTAAAAACAAGGTGATGCACTGTCATTAACTGATTGCTTCTGTCAGGGAGCCTTGCCCACCAGCAGGACACTTTGGAAATTCAGATGCATACTGCATATGAGATGATAGCCCATGAAATCAGAACATTATTAGCTTTTAATCTGTAGGTTATCAGTTTGTTTTCAGCCCAGCCCAGATAGGATGAAATTCGCTCTGTGATTTTAACTGGTTCATCTTGTTTTTGTAATCTTTATTCTCCACCCTTGACAATGTGTTCAAATTCAGCCCTAATAAATTGAACACATTTCTGGGCACTTTTAAGAATGACTGGGTGCAACAGAATATTCAAACATCGGTATGGGTTAAATCTGACCCAGACAAATAAAAGGAAACTTTCTATTTTCTGCTGAAGAACTCGGTGTCACAGTCTGTTCAAAGACTGCTGTTTCTCCTTTGGGCTAGAAGTTCAAACCTCGCCCAGAAAGATTACATCAAGTCTCTACAATTTGATTAATGAATGAGTGTCATCATGTATTAGATCACTGTTTTATTACCTTGGGACAAAAATTCTGATTCAATCAGAGAGTGAAAGTCATCTCTTCCTAAAAAGACAAAAGTAGGAATACAATTATCAGGAAATGCTACTTTTTTTTGTATCATTAATTAAAGAAGGATACAAGCAGCATCGGTTATCTGAAGACTGTAGTGTTTATTTGCTCTTCCAGTTAAACACAGTATTGTACACAAGTCTACCAGGAAGACAGAAGATGGGAAGCTAGATGATCCTTTCTTCAAAGGTCAGTAAAGCAGGATATTGTACAATTTACATGAGTCATGTAAACTGCTAACAGCAGCAGCACTGAAATGCACTACAGTATGACAGTAAACTTTCAAGAACATAAAAGTGAACTGTAACCATGTAAAATAACAAAGTTTTGAGAAGAAAAATGTGAATCATTAGTATCCAAAATGGGGCAATTGATAATCATGAACAAGGAAATGGTAGAACAACTGAATAACAACTCCAATTCTGTATTCACAAAAGATGGCACAAATAATTTCCCAGGAATGAGAGATATTAGATATAAGAAAACTTTTAGAGAAACTGGGCTTATTCTCCTTGGAGCAGAGAAGATTAAGGGGTGACCTTGTTGAGGTGTTCAAAATTATGAACAATTTTGACAGGGTAAAGAAGGATATTTTGTTTCCACTGGTTGGCATGTCAGTAACAAAGGGATCACAATGTTGAGATTGTCAGCAAGACAACTGGGAGTGGGATGAGGAGAAACGTCTTTACTCAGAGAGTTGTTAGGATTTGGAATGTGAGGGGTGGAGGTAAATTTCATAGGAGTTTCAAATTAGAGCTGGATATATATTTGAAAGTGATCATTTAGAGGGCTAGGGAGACAGGGCTGGAGAATGGAACTAGCTGGCTAGCTCTTTTGGGAGCCGATACAGACACGATGGGTCAAATGGCCTCCTTCTGTACTATAAAATTCGGTGATTCTATAATTCTATGAATGCTAGGGATAAAAATATGTGGTGAGGAAGGCAAAATGATGGAAATTAGAAGCAGTTACAAAAAAGTCAGTATTAGAGAAATTAATGGGACTGGAAGCTGACAACTGCCCAGGGCTTGATAATTAACGCCCTAAGATATTAAAGGAAGTGGCCATAGAAATAGCAAATGCATTTGAAAGATTGTCATCTTTCAAAGTATAGTACATTTTGGGACATGACCAGCAAATTGGAGGATGGCAAATGTAACTCCACTATTTTAAAAAAAGGGAGAAAACAGGGAATTACGGATCAGTTTCTCTAATATTAATAGAAGGAAAAATGAAAATGAAACTTTTAGGGCAATGTAATTGGGTTGAATGGACCGGTAATTGAACACCACTATTCTGCAAGCCATGACAAGTGTGTGATCACAGTTAATGTGATCAATTTGCCTAAGTGACCTGCCATTCGAGACAAAAGCAATTCACATCAGGCCTAGTCATTAAAAGGAAAATAACTATTTATTGGAAACACACTTATTCTTTAACAAATGGCAGAGGAAAAGGATTGCCAATCTATTACTATGCAACTTCAGACGTACCCCTACAAAACCCAAATACACACATACTCTTTCATGAATCAGACAGACAGATTGTTACAGAAATTATGGGTTGAAAGATACAGGCACAAAATGCTGAGGATCGGAAGCCCAGGTCACATGGATGAGTTATATTATTTCTCTCGGTAATTTTGATTTTACCAAAGAAGGCACAGTGTTTTCTGTAGAGTGATGGTTGTTCTTTGATTCAATCATTGATCAGGTGGACCTAGGTCTTGTATTTGAATTCTTTCTTTTTGTTTCCTGCCTTTTTTTGTGTTTTCACTCACGCAGAGAGAAGGGAGATGCATGTGTTCCGTTTGCCAGCTCTGGATGTTTTGGCTGACTTACAGGTCTGCAGCCAGACGACTCCGAGGGCTGTCAACAGGTAGTTTTCCCTTAAACACTTCAGATGCTGCCTTGACTCAATGACATAACAGCCACAATGTCCACAATAGCATTCTACTGTATAGCTTTACCACACAATCCCACTTGATTTTCTAAATTGCAAATTGCACACTTTGCCCTTCAATTTTCAGCTGCATCCACAACTCTTTGCATTCTAATTTGTGAAGGGGATCTTGGGGAATTCCCAGCTGTTCTATCTGTACCCTGCCTTCCTTTCACTCAATCCTTCTTGAGTTCATGAGGGTGACAATGAAAGGTTTAATTTTAGGGATCAGCTCATAATTGTTTGTCACTTCTGTTGCCCCTCTAGCAGCTACAACTCTCTGGTCTTCAACATGGATTTTTATTACAAAAGGAGATGAGTTTTTACATTTTTCATAGTGAATGATCTCTGTGAGAGCATCATACATGGTATTTATACTTAAAGCCTGTATCACCTTGTATGATACTAAAAGGGATGCATGACCTCCTCTGGGTCAGAGAAGTTGGTGCTTGGTTAATCTCTTTCATGCATGCATATAATTAATTATTAAACCAACAGAGGACCATACAGTAGGATGCACACAGAGATGTTGAGAGTGAGCCCTTGTTCTTTTAAGAGTTTGAGAGAAAATATGGCTATGTCAAAATTATTTTTCTTTACCATTTCAAAAGTGTAGGTTTGTCCAGGCTCTCTTCCTCAAATTTTGAAACTTTTTTTCTGTATGCTTCAGGAACTAACTCATTCATATCCAGAAGTGCCTTTCCGGCAGTGTCATAACCGATAACAACCTCTCCTAACAGTGATGCTTAAATTTCACATGCTCTACCTGTCAGCCAGTCCAGTGATAGAGATGGGGAGAATAACCCCACTTTCTCCATCCCAGGCTTGACAAAACTTTCTGTACAGCAGCCACATTTCAATTTTTCACTCATTCAAAGGGCCAGAGATCAAATTTCAGAAAGAAGAGGTTTGGCACAAAAGGAAACAAATTTCAAAAAAGTATTCCATAGCAGTAAATTGATAATTTCAATAAGTTTATAAATAAAACAATGACCATCAAAATATGCCAAGCAGCAGAGTTACCAATAAAATTATTTTTGCCACCGTGGCTATGAAGCAGAGCTGGAGACAGTCAGACCAGACCAAAAGTCCCAATCTCTAGGGAAGGGGGTAAGGACAGGGATCAAGCTGAGGAATTGGGTTTAACTAATACTGACCTTGCAATCACTTCTGGTGGTGTACAATTTGAATTGACCTCAGCAAAGTCTATACTAAAGTGGGTTGCAGGTGAATAGGGCTACCTCCTCTCCCAGCTTGTCTTGCAGAGAGGTGTTTGGGGAGAGGAAGAGAAGGGAAGGGTGTGTGTTGTCTGGATCACTCAGTCTCATGATTCACACACACTCACTCGCACTATCTCTCACTCCCTCCTACAAACATACACACTTCTTTCCACAAACAAACACACACGAACCAACATACACAAAGACACACACAAACATTCACTCAAACAGACTTGCTCACACACTCGCTCTCCCAGACACATGCTGTCATTCAGACAGACACACATTTACACACACTTACTCACACTGACATTTTCTCATGCACACTCTCATTCTCTCTTTATCTCACACACATGCGCGCACACACGCACACACATGCGCACACATACACACACACACACACACACGCACACACACAGTTTGTCTCTCCCTCCTTCACAAGCACACACGTCCTCTCCCCCCACAACACATTCCCCCCACATTCTTTCACTCTCTTCCACTCACACTCTTTCTGTCCCTTGTTCCCTCCTTCGCACCCTTTCTTGTTCTCACTCACTCCCTCCCAAATGTTCCACCAGTTTAAGTCTTGATCTGCCATTAACTACAGTCCTTCCAGGGGTACGAAGGAGAGAATCTGGTCTTCACCCAAGTTGCTTGCCACCTGGCCCAAACTCAGCCACCACCTAATTCCTGGACCCGTCCATCAGGCATCCTGTCCCTTGTTACCTGGTCCCCACCACCACAGTCTGCCACCAAGCCTCAATCTGAATGAAGTTAGAGACAGTTTTCTGCTATTCCCACCAGTGAGTCTACCAGCAGAAAACAAGTTTTGATTGAAAGAGAATATCCTTGCAGAATCTTCCACATGTACTTGCCTGTATTTAGAGCATTGGTTGTGAGCTGGATGGGAGCCAATGCTGGGCCACAGTCTGGGCCTGTTAGAAAAACCTGCTTTAGTTTCCAAACGTAACTGACTTTCTTTCATACTGGGTAAATTTCAACTGCATTCTCTCTATGGCCCTGATAGAATTGTCAAAAGCGATGCGCTGAATTGATTTAGCATGACCTCTTTGCTGTGTACCTTTTGGCGCTACTTATAAAGCTTGGTATCTTGTATGCTTTTTTAACAATCTTATTAACTTGGCCTACCAGCTTCAAAGATTTGTATACTTGCACTCCAGAATTCTCTGTTTCTGCAACCCTTTTGATATGGTGCTATTTAGTTCATAGCTCCTTCCCTCAATCTCCCGACCAAAATGAATTACTTCACACTTCTCTGTATTAAATTGCATCTGCAACCTGTCTACCCATTTTACCAGATTGCCTTACAGCCCTATGAGATCTATTGCCATCCTCCATACTGTTTACCATTTTTCCAAGTTTTGTGTCATTTACAAATATTAAAATTATGCCCTGTGTATCTAAATCTATTAATATATATTGAAAACTGTAAAAGTCCCAATACTGACCTCTCAGAGACAACACTAAACATTCCTCTCCAATCTGAAAAGCAACCGTTCACAACTAGACACTGTTTTCAGTCAGCTTCACATTATTCAGTCATTACCACCTTAATAGCATGAACATGTCAAAACTTATATGGTACTTCATTAAACAATTTTCAGAAATCCATTTACAGGTATCAATGATATCAACGATATCAACGACACTACCTTCACTATTTCATCAAAGACCTTGATCAAGTTAGTCAAACACAATTTGCTGTGAACAAATCCATGCTGGCTTTCATTTATTTGGCAATATCTTTCTAAGTGACAATTAATTTTGTTCTACATCATGTCACCACCAAGTTGTCTCATAAGTAGCATTAGGCTTACCAACCTGTTTTTGCCAGATTTGTCCTCTACCATTTTTTGAACAGGGATGTTACATTTACAGCCCTCAAACTTTCGGGTACCACGCACTTTTCTCTGGTAGTTTGGAAGATTGTGGCCTCTGCAATTTCCACAATTACTTTTATCAGCAACCTAGGATGCAACCCATCCAAACTAAGCGACATTCCCACTTTGAGTTTCACCAAGCTTTTAAGGAAGAAAGGAAATCTTACTTTTATGTAACAGTTTTTACAGCCATAAAATGTCTTAAAGGATTCACAGCCAGTGACATTCTTTTGAAACATAGCATTGTTGTAATACAGGAAATACAACAGTCAGTTTGCATACTACAAGCTGCAACAAACAGCAATGTAATAATGACCAGATAATCATTTTTGTGCGTTGGTTAAGGGATGAATATTGTCCAGGACAAGAAGATAGCTTGCTGTTCTTCTAAAGAGTACTATGGCATTTTTTACATGCACCTCAACAAGCAGATGGCGCATTGGTTTAAGGCTTCATCTGAAATAGGGCACTTCTTCCAGCGCAGCATTCCCTCCATACTGCACTCAGTGTCAGCCTTGATTTTTGTGCTGAAGCCCTGAAATGGAACTTGAACCTTATGACTCTGAAATTAATGTGTAACTAGCACTCAAGTACCTCCACCTCATCAATTTCAATGTAATTTCTAGCTCCTTCCATGTGCCTTTCCCGTGACTTCTTTCCTAAGGGTAGATGTGACATATTGATGTATGGTACTTTGACTATGCCCACTTTTTGGTTTTCCTTTTTAGCCCTTAAGTAGCTCCACCATTCCAGTGACTCCTCTTTTTACATGATTACGTTTATGGTTGCTCATTTATGATTCTTTTGAGTTCCATTTTATGTTACTGACTAGCAGATTTTCATCCATCTTCTTTGACACTCTTATTGACTTCTTTACTTTTCCTGTTATTCAGCTCACCACTCTGGTATCTGGTTTAAGTCCACTATGACTTCTTCAGAACTTCTTCATTCACTGCCTAACCTGTCAAGCTTTGACTCCAATAAGCCTGGGCCACACTCCTTGCTCCAGTAGCTGAAAATAGCTTTCCTCCAGTTGAGTTTTTCAAATGTAATCTTCCCCATCCTTGCCTCACAAACTCTCCAAATGCAGTACTGCTTCCTTTCTTGTTGAACTGGAAACATATTAATCAAGAACATTCTTTTGTATACATTCCAGGAATTCCTCCCCCTCTTTAGCCTTTAACTGTATTTATCTTAAACTTGACTAGGAAAATACAAGTTCCCCAATGTCACTACTCTTGTTCTTGCACTTTGCCACATTATCTCCTTCTCACTATTAATGGGCCTATATTTACACCCAGCAACATTTAGTTAATGTTTCCAAAAGTAGAGAAAGGAAAGGGAACTGGTTAAGACTATTACACCTCAAAAGTACTTCCAAAGCCGAACAACAGGTTAAGTAAATAATTGAATGCTGCTGCTGTGCAGTGGCTATGTGAGTGGTATTTTCCATTAACAGGATGCTGCTATCATTTCAAGAAGGCTTTCTGCCTACCATACATTGAGCAATGTCATTTATAAATTTCAGTGCCGGTACAATGCTAGGTGTGTAGAACATACATCCAAATGAATGGTTGACTGAATCAAACAGCATATTCATTATAGGAAAAGTACCGATTACACTCGGCCAACCAGCACTTGCAAATCAAAATAAAATATTTACTCTTGAAGATAACTCTGGCAGCATTTACCGAACAATCCTGAGAGTGTACTCATATCTATACGAACACCTATTTCAAGATAATCAGTTAAGCTTCTAACAAAGCTCATTTCAACTTGTAATCAGTGACATACACAGGAACAAATTCTCAGCAAATGAAAGGAAATATTCAAGTCCTGTGTTTTTGTGAACTAGCTGGGAGCTTGGGGGGAGAGTGGTGTGGGCCTTCATTCCCCGTTACTTTCTCCATGGCAACAGCTCAGCTAATCTACTTTTCAACCAAGCAGCAGCCTTTTCTCCAAAGTACAAATCTGAAATTTTGCATTCTTGTGTTTGTCCTGATGAGTCCAGGATGAAACATTTTGCTAAAATGTAATAAAAATAAAAAGTGCTAGAAGAACCCAGCATGTTTGGTAGCAAGGAATAGGACTCAATATGATTCTTGCAACAAGACAAACCTCCTATTTTGCACATCCTCCATCCACATCTCTAGTGTCGCATTCAAAAACGTTGGAAACTAAACTCTACCATGTTACACCAATCTTCCCCAATTCCTATGTCAGATTCATTTTTTGCTCTACTGTCAGTATTTGATACTGCTACAATGTCCCGTTTAAGAGGTGCAAGTTAAATTTAAGTGATTCAAGCCACATGCAATATTGTATCCCTTCCCCCTCTCTCAATATGTGATCAGTTAATGGTGTGGTTTGTATTGGCTGGACAACGAAATCACTCAGAATAAACAGACAAACGGGACAAAGTTGGTACACTGTTTCAGAGATAGTAGGAACTGCAGATGCTGGAGAATCTGAGATAACAAGGTGTGGAGCTGGATGAACACAGCAGGCCAGGCAGCATCAGAGGAGCAGGAAAGTTGACGTTTCGGGCCTAGATGCTTCTTCAGAAATGGGGGAGGAGAAGAGGATTCTGAAATAAATAGGGAGAGAGGGGGAGGCGGATAGAAGATGGATAGAGGAGAAGCTAGGTGGAGAGGAGACAGATAAGTCAAAGAGGCAGGGGTGGAGCCAGTAAAGGTGAGTGTAGGTGGGGAGTTAGGGAGTGGATAGGTCAGTCCAGGGAGGACGGACAGGTCAAGGGGGCGGGATGAGGCTAGAAGGTAGGAGATGGGGGTGGGGCTTGAGGTGGGAGGAGGGGATAGGTGGGATGAAGGACTGGTTAGGGAGGCGGGGACGAGCTGGGTTGGTTTTGGGATGCGGTAGGGGGAGGGGAGATTTTGAAGCTTGTGAAGTCCACATTGATACCATTGGGCTGCAGGGTTCCCAAGCGAAATATGAGGTGCTGTTCCTGCAACCTTCGGGTGGCATCGTTGTGGCACTGCAGGAGGCCAAGGATGGACATGTCGTCTAAGGAGTGGGAGGGGGAGTTGAAATGGTTCACAACTGGGAGGTGCAGTCGTTTGTCGTGAACCGAATGTAGGTGTTCCACAAAGCGGTCCCCAAGCCTCCACTTGGTTTCCCCGATGTAGAGTAGGCCACATCTGGAACAGCGGATACAGTATACCACATTAGCAGATGTGCAGGTGAACATCTGTTTGATGTGGAAAGTCTTCTTAGGACCTGGGATGGGGGAGAAGGGGGAGGTGTAGGGGCAGGTGTAGCACTTCCTGCAGTTGCAGGCAAAAGTCCCGGTGTGGCGGGGCTGGAGGAGAGTGGGGGGCGGACAAGGGAGTCACAGAGACAGTGGTCCCTCCGCAAAGCAGATAAGGGTGGGGAGGGAAAAATGTCTTTTGTGGTGGGGTCGGATTGCAGATGGCGGAAGTGTCGGAGGATGATGGGTTGGATCCGGAGGTTGGTGGGGTGGTACATGAGGATGAGGGGGATTCTGTTTTGGCTGTTATTGCGGGGAGGGGGTGTGAGGGATGAGTTGTGGGAAATGCGGGAGACATGGTTGAGGGTGTTCTCGACCACTGAGGGGGGAAAGTTGCGGTCCTTGAAAAACAAGGACATCTGAGATGCTGGGGAGTGGAATGCCTCATCTTGGGAGCAGATGCGGCGGAGGCGAAGGAATTGGAAATATGGGATGGCATTTTTGCAGGAAGGTGGGTGGGAGGAGGTGTATTCTAGGTAGCTGTGGGCGTCGGTGGGCTTGAAATGGATATTGGTTTCCAGCTGGTTGCAAGAGATGGGTACAGAGAGGTCCAGGAAGGACATAGAGGTTATCAGAGATAGTCCAGGTGAACTTAAGGTTGGGGTGGAAGGTGTTGGTGAAGTGGATGAACTGTTCGAGCTCCTCGTGGGAGCACGAGGCGGCGCCGATACAGTCATCAATGTAACGGAGGAAGAGGTGGGGTTTAGGGCCAGTGTAGGTACGGAAGAGGGATTGTTCCACGTATCCTACACAGAGGCAGACATAGCTTGGGCCCATGCAGGTACCCATGGACACCCTCTTTGTCTGTAGGAAGTGGGAGGAATTGAAAGAGAAGTTGTTAAGGGTGAGGACGAGTTCGGCTAAGTGGATGAGGGTGTCAGTGAAGGGAGACTGGTCGGGCCTGCAGGACAGGAAGAAGCGGAGGGCCTTTAGGCCATCTGCATGGGGAATGCAGGTGTATAGGGACTGGACGTCCATGGTAAAGATGAGGTGTTGGGGACCGGGGAATTGGAAGTTCTGGAGGAGGTGGAGGGCGTGGGTGGTGTCATGGACGTAGGTGGGGAGTTCCTGGACCAAGGGGGAGAAAAGGGAGTCCAGGTAGGTGGAGATAAGTTCGGTGGGGCAGGAGCAGACGGAGACAATGGGTCGACCAGGACTGTCAGGTTTGTGGATTTTGGGAAGGAGATAGAAGTGGGTGGTGTGGGGTTGGGGAACAATGAGGTTGGACACTGTGGGTGGGAGGTCACATGAAGTGTTGAGGTTGTGGACGGTTTGAGAGATGATGTTTGGGAGGTTGGGGGTGGGGTCATGATCAAGGGGGCGGTAGGACGAGGTGTCAGAGAGCTGGCGTCTGCCCTCGGCGATGTGAGGTCAGTGCGCCATACTACAACTGCGCCTCCCTTGTCCGCGGGTTTTCTGGTGAGGTTGGGATTGGAGCGGAGGGTTGCACGTTCTGCGGGGGGAGAGGTTGAAGTGGGTGAGAGGAGTGGAGAGGTTGAAGCGATTGATGTCTCGACAGCAGTTGGAGATGAAGAGGTTGAGGGAGGGTAGGAGGCCTTGGGGTGGTGTCCAGGAGGAGGAGGTGTGTTGGAGGCGGGAGAAGGGGTCAGTAGAGGGAGGGTTAGCATCAGGATTAAAGAAGTAAGCGTGGAGGCAGAGGTGGCGGAAAAACTCCCCTCGTCCTCACATACCACCCCACCAACCTCCAGATCCAACGCATCATCTTCCGACACTTCCGCCATCTGCAATCCGACCCCACTCAAAAGACATTTTTCCCTCCCCACCCTTATCTGCTTTCCGGAGGGACCACTGTCTCTGTGACTCCCTCGTCCGATCCATACTCCCCTCCAGCCCCACCACACCCGGCACTTTTCCCTGCCACCGCAGGAAGTGCTACACCTGCCCCTACACCTCCCCCCTCACCCCTATCCCAGGCCCCAGGAAGACCTTCCACATCAAACAGATGTTCACCTGCACATCTGCCAATGTGGTATACTGTATCCGCTGTTCCAGATGTAGCCTCATCTACTTCGGGGAAACCAAGCGGAGGCTTGGAGACCGCTTTGTGGAACACCTATGCTCGGTTCGCAACAAACAACTGCACCTCCCAGTCGCAAACCATTTCAACTCCCCCTCCCACTCCTTAGACGACATGTCCATCCTGGGCCTCCTGCAGTGCCACAATGATGCCACCCGAAGGTTGCAGAAACAGCACCTCATATTTCGCTTGGGAACCCTGCAGCCCAATGGTATCAATGTGGACTTCACAAGCTTCAAAATCTCCCCTCCCCCTACCGCATCCCAAAACCAACCCAGCTTGTCCCTGCCTCCCTAACCTGTCCTTCCTCCCACCTATCCCCTCCTCCCACCTCAAGCCTCACCCCCATCTCATACCTACTAGCCTCATCCCGCCCCCTTGATCTGTCCGTCCTTCCTGGACTGACCTATCCCCTCCCTAACTCCCCACCTACACTCACATTTACTGGCTCCATCCCCACCTCTTTGACTTATCTGTCTCCTCTCCACCTATCTTCTCCTTTATCCATCTTCTATCCACCTCCCCCTCTCTCCCTATTTATTTCAGAACCTCCTTCCCCTCCCCCATTTCCGAAGAAGCATCTAGGCCCAAAACGTCAGCTTTCCTGCTCCTCTGATGCTGCTTGGCCTGCTGTGTTCATCCAGCTGTACACCTTGTTATCTCAAAGTTGGTACACTACACACATTACGATGAACAGGCAAGAGATAATTGAGCATCCTGATCCCCATACCCATTTTTAGCCCCAGTGCTTGCAATTATAGATATTATCCGAGCAATCTGTTCAGATATGTTATTACACACCTCTGAGGTAGGAAAGACTTAAACTCAGCCCTCCCAGTTCATAGGTAGGGTCACTCCCACTGTGCCACATGAGTCCTTTCATAATTACGTTGGCAGTGGGTATTAGATTTTCTATGGTATCCACATTATTAAATGCAGCTACATACTTTAATATAGGCTTCAAATAATTATCCAGGGTTAGATGGCATGTTAGACAGTCATTTCAGAACTTTCTATGGAACAACAATTTTTCATTGTTCCATATTGTGATAAATAACTATGTTTACTTTGAATGTACACACACTAAAATATTTTGTGACAAATATATACATTGATTAGAATGACTTTTTTAGACATTGCCCTATACAAGTATTTTAGCATAAATTGTTTCGGAGGCCTTCTTTGTTGTGGTATCCAGCTTTCCAAAGGCATAAATCAATACAGCTGTCAACATATCCATCAATAATTCTCCAAAATATCTGTTGTTCTTAAGTATTCTTCTTAACCTGCTGTGCAACACCTTTGTCTAATGTATTAAACTTCCTAGGAAACAGACAGTTGAAAGTATAGTTGTTTCTGAACAAAAGGGTGGAAGTGTTTTTCAGTCATAAAAATCATTAAAGCTGTGGGTTGTCACCTTTATTATGTCATAAACCTTATCAATGTTATATGTAATTTACAATGGAGTTATGATGAGAACATTTCCATCTGAACTCTGTCCTGATCAAGTGTTTAAGATGAACGTGATTTGCATTTGCCAAGTCTTGTTTGTTTTGCGTGAGATCAACACAAAGCATATTCCCTTATTGTTAATATGGTACAACTCTTGTTGACAATTGCATTTTACGGCTAGGAAGATAAAAGTTTACAGATAAACCACAATATGTAATATGTTTAAAGTAGACTGGATTAAGGTACAAGACAGCCCAAGGTGGCAGCTATGTAACCCCTCGACTGCACTGTGCCTAGGCTTAGCACAGACACAGCAATTTTCAGCTATATTATGATAAACAGGTTTAATGAGGGTGAATTGGCAGAATCAGTCCACCAGAGCTCCTGATGGATGAGGCAAAAGCACTGCTAACATACACTGCACATCTAATGGTAGCTTAGAACAGTGGTAGCACACTCAGCTCAGAGCCCGAAGGACGTGCATCCAAACCTAATTCCACAGAATGCAGTATATAGTCTACGTTCAACTGGAGATATTGTATTGACCAAGTGCTGCATTATTTGAGATGCCTTATTCTAAATGTTAAGTAAAGACATCCGGATATAAAATATCCCACAGTTCTATTCAAAGAAGAGGAGGTGTCTTCACCAACATACAACTCTCAATTCACTTGCCTATTTAACAATATATAAATCATACATTACTAGTAAGGAGAATCATAGCAGAAGCAGAAAAATGTTCAGACAGGATGTTCTGTATGAAAAATTGATGATTAGATTTTGAACATAGCTACAATTTCAGACTACTCCGTATTTCATGCTCTACCTGTTCTTTTCAGCACTTCCATAAATGCATCTCTTAGCCTGGGTGATCCAAGGACCCATAATGATCCTTCTGCAGAGGAAAGCTGTATAATACGCAACATAAGGAATTCTTGAAACCTTCATGTGACTATATTGCAGAATACCTCCAAATTATTCTGAGCACCTGGAGGGGGGAATTCGTGTGCCCTATTATAACCGTGTCCTGGAACTACACACCTGTTATATGGTATGACAACATAGAATCATATCAGTCTCCCAAGATGTGTAAGAATTCCTTTTGTGGATCAAATATTGGTGACAGCTGGTTCCCTTAAAATAAAAATTACCAAGACCTTTGCTTGGGAGTAATGGAGTTATGATGAGAACATTGGCTTATAGAATGCAGTGCTGTGGTCACAACCAGTTCTATGAACACATGGCTTCCACTATTACTCATTTTGGTACTGGCACTGTGAAATAAACTATCTAGGGCCAGACAAGTACCGTCTAAACACCTTTAGGAGTTGTACTACCTAATAAGTACTACGCAGTCATCTCATATTTCTTTTAATTGACTAAGGAATTGAAATATGCTTGCTTTGTCAAGCAAACAAAATATTAATTACTTGTTTTACATAGTTATCCACAGCTAATTGAAAACTGACAGTTTTAAAGCAGAAAAGTTAGGGATAGTTCTAGCCTTGAGGAACATGCTGTGCTTGTCCTTTGGAGGAATTTGGCTTCAGGTCTGATGAGAATATATGACATTTCTCTATCACAGCATTCTTTACAAATTCAAGGCTCTGCAAGACCTGCTCCTCTGACAGAGACATGTGCAGCCTTGTCTGTAGATGCCAAGATACAAACAGTTATGCAGAGTGCCATCTCTTCTAAAAGGCATAGACAAACTCATGATCTGTTGGAGATAAAAGGCAACGGCCCAAAATAATTCTACAAAGGCTCTTGAAAAGCCGAATTACATTAGAAAAGGAACCAAAAACATAAAAACAACTGCAAAATGCCCTTACAATTTACTAAACTCTTTAATGTTCAGCATACAGTTCAGCACCTAGAAATGCTAGGAACCAATTTATTATAGGCATGTAATAGAAACAGGGCCATGCCAGTGAAAATGGGATAAGATAATATGCACAATACCACTTGTACCTCACTTTCATGCACTAGCCACAATCTGGTAGGGGCTTCCTGGACACATTATAATCAGTCCTCCAAAATCACAAGGGGCAATGAAGTTTGAACAGATTTAATATAATAGGAGTCCACCATATTTGTTTTCAGTGGCATCCAATTCACATCCAAAATATTAGATCATTGTACATCGATTTTTTTAAAATAGGTCTGATGTAATTTTTAAGCAGAAGTAACCATACAATAATATGCACTTGTGCAATTCTATAGTGCATTTCATATAATGGTACATCAGAAAAGTGTAAGGAGAAGATACAGCACAACAGCGAGTAATAATGTATTTCTGGCATGTTCCTTGGAAGGTGTGGGTGAACTGATTTTATGACGAACTATTTTATGATTGGAATCTGTCCTGAAAACTGATGTGTACACCAAGAATTATTCATTGCAGACTTCTCTGTAGAACTTCTCAATCTTCCTCTTACTTAATGAGCTGTGCCATCTTGCTGAATCAAATAGACCAGAAAAAACAAATCTAGAAGGCCAAGCATCTTGTCCGAGAAAAAATAGTTGCTGTTAGCAAGACAATCTGACAGGAGAAGTGACAATTAAATAAAGACAATACTAACTGGCACTAATTAGTTACATTAACTTTCATCTATAAAGTTGCCATTTGATATTCCTTTGGGATAATTTCCACAGTTGTCAAAGAACTGCATTTCAAACTGATGGTCATCTATTGTTAAAATTTCGCACTTGACTAGGACCAGAAGTTGATGAACAGCATTGGAATGAAAAAGATTTGAGATTTTCACATTACATCTTACATGTTATTAGTTATGAAACTCCACGTATCCGCATTGTTTGAAACTTAAGTGAATTTTATAACCCAGGACTATTTTGAAAGTGGTGAGAAACATTGGTGGAGGATTTTTTAAAAAACTTATTCAAAACCTACCCACTTGGACAGATTTAAAATCAGGCCCATTATAATAAAGAGCCACCTGGGAAATGTTACCTTCGCTCAATGTTTGCACAAGTAAATGTATATTATCAGGTCCTGCACTATGTGGTGAATGATTTAAACTACTAATTGCCCAGATGGCATTTTTATTGCCCAAGTGGCAACAAAACTAAGAAACTGGTATTTGCACTGCTTTCAAGATGTAAGGAAATCTCCTAGGTTAAACAGTATCACAGGAAAACCAAGAGAAATGTTGCTCTTAATACTTAAGTGAGAGCTCAGAGCTAGTGTCAGAACAACTCCCATAATAAATGTCAAAGGAAATCCATAAATATTTTGGTCCGATACAACTGAAGTTCAATATGATATATTGTTTCACATTTATTGAAAGTCTGCTTTTTTTGCAGTAAATTTAATTTCTACATCAAACAGCTAAGTCAAAACGCTGTCTGGATTGTCAGAATAAGTCTACTATTAAGTAACCATAATTGCTACTTAACCGATTAAAACAAGTGCCAATCACATACAGAGTCAATGTTTTAAACCAAATGCTATGCACATTTCAGTTGAAGAAAATGTATATTGCAATCGCCAGAAGTGCTAGAGCCTTTCCAACAAGTCCACCTAATAACAAAAACTTGATCTCTATCTGCTTGTTTCTGTGAAGTTAACAGAGGGAGGATGAAGCTTACCCTTTTTATAATTTTTTTAACTTGCTGGTACTAGTGGTTAGTTGCAGTCGAGATGGTGCTAGCATGAGATGGAGGTAGGAGGTAATGCCAACACCAACAAAAGAAGCAATCTCTTAATATACTTAATGCCACTTTCATACTTTTACATGCAGTTTGTTCATGTCAAAATTATGGTCTGCCTTTGTTCTGCCACCATTCCCTTTACAATCCGTTCAGTACTTTATATTTTATAATCAACCGCTTCAATGATGTCATTCCACACCTCTGGAATAGGTGGAACATGAACCCTGAGAAGGGACTAGATCTCAATCATGGTGATCATGATGGCTAAATGTAGAGTTGGATTACTTTTGTATCATATAATTAACATGACTATTAAGCAACAGTCTGATCAAGGTGTTATGTTCAGAACGTACCATAAAATAATTGAGGTTTATGATTGTCAACTGAGTTTTAACCTCTGATATAGCCTAGAAGTCACTTCTGTACATGCCAGTTTGAATTTTTAAAGCCATTTTCTCCGCTCATATCCTAAAGGCTGCAATCTATGAGTTCATGATTAAAACACTTATGATACTGAGGGGACTTGACAGCATGTTTCTGCATGTAGGAAATGCAGATCTAGGGGACACAATTTAAAAATGAAAATACCTTTGCAATTGGAGGTGAGATGGTATTATTTCTTTCAGATGGTCTTGTGTCTTTGGAATTCTCTTCTCCAGAGAGCAGTGAAGGCAGGACCATTAAATGCTGTTAAGGAAGAGGTAGGAAAATTCATGTCTAACAAAGGGAGTCGATGGTTATTGAAAATAAGCCGGAATTTGGAGTTGAGGCTACAATTATATCAGCCACAATTATACTGAATGGCAGAGCAAGCTCAAGGGGAAAATGGTCTTCTCTTGCTCCTAATTTGAATGTTCATTTTGCTGAATGTTTGATGCAGCTTTCAAAACAATCATGTTTTCTATCATTTAACATGGCAAAACAACTTCCCATGCATTTGTAATCTTGAATGTTTTGAAAAATACCTATGTGAAGGATTGGAGCAAAAAGAGGGTTGTTGTTTGATGTAAAGAAAGGGTATAATTCTCTTAAAACTATTAGTTCTCAATATCTCTATAATTCCAGTACCTTTTTTTACATTTTTTAGCAGTTGATAGAGACTGATCAACTTAGGGATCTAACAAAAAGTCACCAATACATCAAAAAATTGAGCCTGAATTCAATGATCGTCTCCAAAACAGCAACATCTAATCGTAAATGTAAACACAGAGTTCAGCAGAAATTACAGTGGAATTTGGGTTTACCATAACTTCAGGAATACCCAATATTTTATCACTTTTATAGTAGAGGAAAGAAAGTAAAGGACTTCACTCTACAGTTTGCTGCAACCGTGGTGAATTGAGAGGTTGGGTGAATTGAGGTTGAAACGTGATTGCTGACTACTGGTGTTGAAGCAAAACATGAGTCTTGATGTCACAATCCAGCAGATAATCAGGACGCATCCTATATGAGTAAAACTCATATTTAACTGCTACAAGATATGCTTCTGACATTTTTAAAACTAATCTAGTTGTATTTTAAATGAAAAAATGTTGTTTTGAGACTTCAAGCTTTCATTTAAAATTTAGGTTTAGGTATCATTTTGTGAAAGTATTTCTATAAACAGTGAATTTCACATTCAAAATGTAACTTTGACTCATTATCACTTAGTCCTGACTCCAGATTCTAAATCCAATGACAGCCTAGAGCCAGGTCGACCTATTACTTAGTTTCACAGTATGCTGATAAAGCAACTTGAGGAGTGATTAGAGATAACAAAGTGTGGAGCTGGAGGAACACAGCAGGCCGGGCAGCATCAGAGAAACAGGAAAGCTGATGTTTTGGTTTGGGACCCTTCTTCAGAAATCTCTTGAGGAGCAATTAGGCTCGGTCAATGTCGTAGGAAAAATAATTCCAAGTTCCAAGTTCAAAATCTACTACGCAAATGTTAGCCAATCTGAAATGTCAGTCAGGGAGGCATCTTGGGGTGCAATGATAATGGCCCCACCTTTGGGCCAGAAGGCATAGGTTCAGGTCCCATTTGCTCCAAAGGTGCACATAAAAGCAATCGGGAACTTCATCTATATGGAAAGACTAAAGAAGCCAAGTTTGCCTTTAAAGCAAATAAAGTTACAAGAGATTTGCTGTAAGTGTTGGAAATAATGATGGATTTTGAAATAGTAAATGAAGAAAGATGGTTTCCAGCTGTGAAATGGTCAGTAACCAGACAACAGTGTGGTGGGAAGAAAGGATTGTATTTGTGCAGCCCCATCACATCTTAGTAACTTATAAATCCTCTCTGAATACAATGAATCATTTTTGGAATACAGTCACTTAGGTAGGCAAATCAGGCAACTTGTACACACTTGATACTAAAATCTAGAATAAGGTCAATAAATAGTTTCTGGGTTTTTATTTGGTAGCCCTGGTTGAAGGAAGGACACTAGTGAGAAAGCTTCAATTCTTATTCAAATAATACACTGATTTTTAGCATCTAGCTGCACCATTGGAAAAGACAAGGCAGGTTCTCATAAATACTTTATGCTAAGAGTAAGTTATTGACAACAGAGTACTCCCTTGGTGCTACCTATCGTGTCAATATAAATTACATGCTCAAATTACATTATCACCACTCCTGGAGTGAGGCTAGGACAAACAACCCTATTGATTCAAGAGTCAAAGATTGAACTGAAAGGTCAAATAGACATCCATTAGACAATATCTCCCCCCTACTAAGTCTACCAATTAATACACGGGAGACACAATTGCAATGCATGTTAACATTGGTTCCATCCATTTAGTAAATATTCTGTCCAACATAAAATGTGTATTTATTCTTTGACTACAATTAAAAGCCTCATTAAACTCAAAATAATTTCACTCATGAAGCAATGTGCTGTGATGACATCTTTTAAAGATCATATACAAAACTGTCAGACCAGCAGACCACAAATGAAAAGGAGATCTGAAGTATATTTTAAGATGGTCAGCCTCTTAAATAAAATCACAATATTCCCCCGACTGGCTCATTAAATATGTTCAGTTGTTTCAAAAGCTTTGAAGAAATTTTATACATTTTTTAAAAAAAGTAGAAAGTCATCTTTCCATTATTTGCTAATTCTCAACTGAAAGAACTAATGGCAAAGAATTACATTGAAATTTCTATGCACATGGATCTTGTAAAAAACTGAATACCATCTAACGCTTCCATTAGCAGTCACTGTACGTGCCCATATGAACCCTCATTTTTCGCAATGCATGAAAAAATTCAGGCTCTCACAAGCACAATGGATCAATAGAAAAGTTACTTATAAGCCTCAATATTGAACTTATTTCATTTATTCAATGAGTCAGTTGGTATATTTATCAAATCCTTTCTGTCACATCCTCTGGACTGGCATTTACAACACAGATGATCTTTGAAGGCTATAGATATGCAGTAATTAATGCTCTGAGGACAAGGTGTGCTGGTAGCTGTGTAAAATTGGCAGACTTCTGTCACCACTAAAATGAATGAGATCATTTGGCCTATCTTTCCACTGAAACCTATAATTGCCACATTCACATAAACTCTCAAACGGCTTAAGTTATAGAAGTTTAATAGAAGTAATGATATCAGTTGTTGCAGTTTCCTGGAATCCACTTGATTCCCTTTCAGGCTTGGATATAGGTTTCCCAGTCTTTCTTCACAGAAAGATTTTAGTTCTCCATGTTTGTACCTTTCCATGGGGGAGTGAGACTAAGTTGATGGTGAAATAATTCCACCAAGGCCAGTATCCTGTCACCTTTATTTATCCGTGGGAAGTCCTTGATTCTAACAGAGCTTCATCAGAGTCAGCACCCAGAGCGTTAGAATCTCTGATACTCCTGTTTATATCTGTCAGCCTTGGCTCTCTGATTGGGGCTGTTAATCTGGTCTAATCAGGGAACTCATTTTCTATGAGTTGGCTGACTGACCTCATTAAAATCACTACCTCCTGCCCCCTCTGAGAACAAGAACTCAGGCCAGTTCTATTTTTTGGAGAGCTTCCTGGGGCGTTCTAGCTCTGGATTAGGTTACTCCAACATGGCATCCAATGCGGGTGGCATGTAATGCTTGGGACCTCACCTCTTGTGCCAGGAATGCCTTGGTAGAATATCACGCTCTTCTTCCGCCAACAAAGCATCAATTCAACTACATCCATCATGTCCATCTCAGATTCAGAAGGCTCATCAGCACTTGATGGAGAGGGTGAACTTGCAGGTTCTGGCAGCCTTTCCAACAGTTCAGAGGAGCCAGGCACATTTTGCTCCTACACTGTTTGCGAGTTTGCAGCTTTCATAGGTGCTTGTTCAGGGGACTGACGCACCTACCCAAACTTTATATGTCACTGGTCTTGACCTCACATCAACCATGCCTGTTACCCATGCAGGGCCATTTTTGTTGTTCTTACACCAAACTTCATCACCTGTACTAAATGGTATTTCACACTGGGCAGAGTCTTAGGTCCTGCACTGGCATTCCTGATGCCATTTCTACTCACTGCCCCATGTCTCAGAAGATCAGATTTAACCTGGTGCAGAACCTTCTAGCCATTAGTAACTCTGCTAGTGAGGTGGCCCTACAATCAAAGGCTATGTAGGTGGCCCGTACATGAAAGGACCCACATAGTCAACACGTAACCGAGTCCAAGATTTACCCAGCCAGATGTGAAGGTGCTGCTGGTGGTAATTTTTGTCCTTGTTGGCACTCTGGGCATGGCCCCACCTGGGCCTGGCCACTAGACACAACTTCTCACCAGCATATTTTGGAGGCCCCTGGACGACCATGGTGGAGTTTAGCCAGTATCTGACAGTGAACTTTGCTCAAGCCAATCATTCTTGCTCCCCATAACAATCTGCCAATCCCTACTGTGAGCTGGTCTCTCTGGGTCCACAAAGGTTACAATTCTAGTTGTGATGGCCCTTTGTTTCCCCATCACCAGCAGTTGTTTCAGTTTTGACATGACTGGCTGTTTCTGCGTCCAAAGTCTGAAATTGTCAATTGTGACTGGAAGTGTGCCTATAAAATTTAAAACCATTACAGACTCTTCCATTGGTTGGACTACCAATCGTGTATCTGCCAGCAGGAGACAGCTCAATGCATCCACATTTGCAACATGGCCTTCCAGATGGTGAACTATAGACACTTAGTATTACAGTCCACCTCTGAATTCGGCCTAAAGATATGGGCAGCACTGCCTTGTCCACTCTAAGCAGACCTAGTAGGGGTTTGTTGTCCACTATTATCAAAAATTTTCATCCATAAAGGTATTAGCGAAACTTCATGATTCCAAATATGACCGCCAATTCTTCTTTCTCTACCTGGACGTATTTACGGTCTGCATTAGCTAAAATCATAAATGCTTATGCTATTGGGTGTTCCTCTCCATTGGGCCATCCATGAGCTAATACCACCCTGATGCCATATGGGGAGGCATCGCATGTCAATGCCAGATCTCACTTGGGATCATAGTAGTCAACACCTTCGAGGATGATAGCTGTTTCACACTTCACTGAAAGCTATGGCTTGGCTACGTGACCATTTCCAAGGCTGATCTGTTCTTAGGAGTTGATGCAAAGCTGCCAGGATGGAAGCCAGGTTTTGTATGAACTTTCTGTAATAATTTACCAGCCCAAGAAATGACCTAAGCTCCTAACAGACATTGAGGCTAGGGCACCTTTGATCACCCTCTCTTTATCTTCAAACAGGTGTGGTCCAGTCATGTCGACTCTGTTGCCTAATTAGGTCACTAGGCTTAGAACACACGTTTTTCCCTACACCCACCTTGGGAAAATGTCTAAGGACTATGTCCAAGTTCTCGAAGTGTTCCTTATTAGTCTTCCCCATTGTTAACACCTCATCTAAATAAATAGCAAACTGAGGTAGACTTTGCAAAATGACACCCCAAATGACAGGCTCGTATAGTGGTACAAACCCTTGGGGTATTAATTGTCGCGTACTTCTGGAAATCCTCATCTAACTACAATTGCAAGAATGCATGGCTCATGTCCAGCTTTGTGAAGGACAGCACCCCTGCCAGCTTTGCATATAAATCCTCAATCCGACAGACTGGGTACCTATCCAGCTGCAAGTAGCAGTTTATCATTTGTTTAGAATTCCCACAAAGACAAACCGACCTGTCAGACTTCACAATCGGTACGAACGGCACTATTCATTCTGCAAACTGGACTGGTTTGATGATTTGTTTACCTTCCAGCATTCTGATTTCTACCTCTACATTTGCCTGTAAGGCAAATGGCATTGACAGGCCTCATAAAATCTTGGATTTGCTTCCTGGTCAATATGCAAGGTGGCCTTGGCTCCTTTGATGCTCCCTAGACCTTCCTGGAAGACTTCCAGGTATTTCAATGGGACTTCATTCAGGCAGCCATTTCTGATTGAAAAATATTAAGCCAATCTAGGTGAATCTCTCTCAACCAATTTTGCCCCATCAATTCTGGGCCTGAGCCTTAGGTTGAACCCTCAATCTGCAAAGGCTCCCTGGTATAGGTTCTCAGCCTAGCTGAGGTCTTGTGCAAACTTAAGGGTTGGAGTCTAGAGTGACGTTTTAAAAACTGGCTCTGCAATCACTGATATGGCCGCATTGATATCGACCTCCACTAGAACCAGGCGACCATTTAACCAGACGTTTACTTTGATTGGTTTTGATTTGCATGTTGCTAAGCAATTTAACTGTTCCAATGCAGATGTAGGTGGACTTTCCAGGGTACACACTCTGTTGGATACTGGCGTATGAGTTCTCTTACTTAGTTCAGGTCTAGTGGGATACTTTCGCTATTATGTATCGGCATACCGGCAGCAACTACAATGGCTTTCCAGCCCAGATCCTGAAGAAAACTTTAACCGTTTGGCTGAGGCTTGACTTTGTTTTGGGGTTTTGCTCTGGGTCAGACTAGAGTCCCTCTGATCAGGTTATGTCCTGAGTGAGGTTATGCAACTGCTTTCACTCAAGTGGTGTTCCCCAGGCTCAGTCAGCCTGGTAAGGGTGTCAATTTCCATCAGAATACCCTGCAATTCCAATGCTCCTCTTGCCGCATTTTCCAATGATAAAGCTAGTTGTAGTTCCTGTTTGAAGTCCAGTTGGGCTTCAGCTAGTAGGCGTTTTTACATGGTTACATTATTAGCCCCACATACCAACTGGTCTCTAAGCATCTCATGAAGGGATAAACCAACGTCACATGCCTCTGCCAGTCATCTTAACATAGTCAGAAATCTCAACAAGGATTTCCCTGGTTCTCAAATTGCTAAGTAAAAATGATAGCATTTCAGAATTACAGGAGGCTTTCAATCATAATATTTCTTAAATAAATCTGTTAACTCTTCAAAGGTTTTAGTATCTGGTGCCTCAGGGAAAGTTAGGCTCCTTATAACAGTAGAAGCTGTGGGTCCACAGGCTGGCAGAAGAATTACTCATTGCTTTTCATCTGCCCAGTGTTGTTTGTCCAGAAAAATAATGCTTTCTTTCCACATACTGGGCCCTGTCTCCAACAGCAGGGTCAAATGAGTCAACCTTCTCAAACAATGGTATGATGCAAGAAATGCTTACCCCAACTTAGAGACAACTGTTGTGAGCGAGTTTCTTCAGGAACATGCTAAAATAACTCCACAGAGGCTGGTATCCTATTATGGAGTCACCCCTTATTTACACGTGGAAATTCCTTGAATCTGTCAGAGCCTCGTCAGAGTCAGCACCCAGTGCATCAGAATCTCTGACACTCCTCGTTCTATTTATCAGCCTTGGCTCCCTGATAGGACCAAACTTACAGCCCCAATCAGGGAACTCATATTCTATGAGTCCGCTTGGCTGACCTCATTACAATCACTACAGGTGGAATGTGTGGAGTGTCTTGTTGGAATGGGACAGTCTTGAAAGGCAAGTTAAGTGTTCATCATTTTTTTTCATGTTTGTACTCCAGTGTTTTGGCCTCACTGTGAAATGACCATTCCCATAATGACCATGCTTTTCATGCAGTACCTTCATAGGCCTGAACTTGCAATTTAGTAGTTTGTCTCCATATCCTTTTGTCCAGCATTTTCTATTCTGCTTCCCCTATATTTTTCTATTAGGTCTCTTCTCATTTTTCCTCCAGACAAGAAAATGTCCGGCCTCCTCAATTTTTCCTGATAGTTGCATCATTCCAATTCTGATTCTACTCTTGTAAAGCTTTTCTGTACATTCTTCATTCTCTTTAGACCACCACTATTGTTTCATAATTTCTTCTGGTATCATCTTAGTGTCTTCTGTATTTTTTTGAAAATGAAACTCTTTCTGAAGTTCAAATAATCAAAATAATCTAACAGCAACCTCACTGTTGATTGATATGGGTTTATTATTTCTTTGCTTGTCTTATTAAATAATCCTGAAATTCTTCCTTTTACAATTTTTAGGCGATGTTCTCATCAATCTTTCTTCAAAGTCTAATATTTAAAATTTCGCCAAATTTCATCAAATTTCATTGGATATCTCTCCAATCGACTAACCTATCTATGTTGTTCTGAAATCTAAAATCTCTATTTTTATATGGCCCACGAGCTTTGACATTGCACTTATTATATCCTGCTGAGTTTCTCCACTATTCTCTGTTTTTATTAAATAAGACACCAGTCTTTCACATTGCAAGCTGGAACATTAGGACCGTACATCTCAGCCTTACTGATGATTCTTGGGATATTTTTAATCAACCTGTTCAGACATATTACAACATACTCTGGAGCAGGTGGGACGTGAACCCAGGCCTTCTGGCTCAGACATAGGGACACTACCACTCTATTACAAGGGCGCTTACCAAGAATTCTTTGAGATTTGATGATGTATACAAGACAGGTATATCAATGAAGAACTTACAAGGCTCAATGTTGTACTGTGCTGCAAAAGACTAAGCTTGTTCGAAGTGTATCTCTTAAAAAGAGAAACACAACATATTCGTATGACAGAGGAAAGCTCAAGAAGCAACACATGAGCTGGAGTGAGTTTCTCAGTTTAAAAAAAAACACACTAATCAAATGATTGAACCTCCCACAGAAGGCTCAGAGAGGTTTCTTACTCTTCACTGATCAACAAGTGTGGGCTTGATTCATCTCATGCATCTATATTCCAACACTCACTTCCACCCTAGATATCAAAGTCAATTCTATGAGACACGATGCTGCCACTAGCAGAATTCCAAGTACCAAAAACTTCCAGCAGACTTCAATACAAGAGCGCTACTGACTGTGCATCTTGACCAATGTGCACATGGCATCAGAGAATCCACAAAATGAAAACGGACAGAGGTTGCTTGAGGTTGACGAGCATCTGCTTCCAAATCAAACCATGCTGCAAGGTGTCCTGGAAACATCAGAGATCCTATGAATGGGCACCAGCTGGATTGCAACCTCACCAGATATAATACTCTAAACAGTTTCCTCATGATTGTGAGAATGATGACTCTCTGATCAATTGCAATGTAGGCTTCAGCCAAGGACAAGTATACCATTCCTTCATGAAAGCTCAAACTCAGATCAATATTTGTCAAACCACTGACCAGAAATATAGTAAGAGTTCCTAAACATCCATAATCAGGATCCTTTCAGAACCAAAGCCAAAATATAGTGTCAAATTGGGATTATCTGCACATCACCAGCCACAACAATTCACGCATTGTACATAGGAAAGGAGACCAAAGGGATGCAGAAAATTCTGTAGTTTATTGGATTGAAATGGAGCCAGTTAAAACATCAAAGGAGAACATCAAACTACAAACAAGCCCCCACAACCAAAATTCAAATACTCTCAGATGTCAGAATCAAGTTTCTGCAGACTGTTTGGTGCTGCAACAATCAATACTGGTTGAATTGCTGCAATAGCTTAAAACCTGAATTTGGGGACATTAGAGATGGATGAAGAAATTAAGAAGGCAACAGACTGAGCAGTAACCAAACGGCTCCTTTGAAGATAAGAACAGGGCTGATTATCACCGAACCTAGCAAGCAGATGGCAAGGCCAGAGTAGCACTACCTCAAACTATAAACAGAGAACAGTGATCTGAAAAAGTTCTCAGTGGTACTGCAGACGCACCGGTCATAGAGAAGCTGGACAGTGAGCTTGCGACAGTGGAGCTCAACAAAAAACTGACCATCTCATGGTAAAGCTCCATGAAACAATGGCATTCCACCTGCCATCATCAAAAGCAGGAAACCCATACTACTGCAGCATTTCTGTGACAGATTTCTGCCTGTCTGAAAGAAAACTGGTGTCTCAAGACATGCATGACACAAACCTTATGCAGAAGCAAGTAGCAATCATAGTGACTCAATGACAAGGCACTCCCTTGCTCAGTATTTGTGGGGAAGCTCTTGGCTTGTTTTGATTGGACAAAATTTCAGAGTTTAGAATCGAGCATAAATCCTGAGTGTCAATGTCACATCAGAGCTGGTAGATTGACAACTGACATTACTTTCTCACTTTGGCAGTTATAGAAGAAATGCCACAGAAATACAGGTTAGTCTACACTACCTTCATAGACTTTCCATAAAAAGAGACAGACTCTTCAAAATACTGCATAACATAGGCAGCCCAACTCAACTCCTGGGCTTCTTTCTTCAAGAACATGCAGAATTCCTTCAGTTACAATGGAGCAACATCAGACACTTTGAAGATCCACAGTGGAATAAAGCAGGGCTGTGACCAGGCACCAACCCTCTTTTGCACATTCTTTGCCAAAGAGTATGACTATGCTTTGTACTATTGTACACTATTGTACACTTGTACAATTGGACACTTTATTACAATTGTATGCTTTCAGTTATACAAATTAGAGTGTTTACCTGTATAGAGTGCCCACCACACATTGTTCAATGTGGTAAGGCTGAATGCAAGACCAAAGTGAAAAGTCCCAGCCCATGACCTGTTTGCTAATAATGCCACACTAGCAGCCCATTGCAAACCTCATCTGAGGTAGCTTGTCCTCCCAGTCTGAACCAACAATCAGCATCCAGATGACCAAAGCTACAAGTTACAACAATGGAAAACCTCACTCTGCAGACTGCCAAGTTTCAAATACCTGAATCAACAATCACCAGCAACCTATTCCTCAAAACCAAGAGCAGCATTAGAATTCCTAAGGCTGCAGCTGTCATGTCAAAATTGATCATTCGTATGTGGACCAATAGCAAACTAAGCAAAAATACAGAAGTGGTTACAGAGATAGTAGGAACTGCCGTTGCTGGAGAATCTGAGCTAACAAGGGGTAGAGCTGGATGAACACAGCAGGCCAAGCAGCATCGGAGGAGCAGGAAAGCTGACTTTTCAGGTCTAGACCCTTCTTCAGACCCGAAATGTCAGCCTTCCTGCTCCTCTGATGCTGCTTGGCCTGCTGTGTCCATCCAACTCTACACCTTGTTATCTCAAAAATACAGAAGTGACTCTATTGGCTGGGTTATATATGAATAATTGCCACAACAATATGCTCTACAGCAAGCTTGCTATCAGCTTGATGTCACCAATTGTGCAATATAGAGATGTTCATGAGCAAT
The DNA here is from genome assembly GCA_024137785.1 of Ginglymostoma cirratum. Lineage (NCBI taxonomy): Eukaryota > Metazoa > Chordata > Chondrichthyes > Orectolobiformes > Ginglymostomatidae > Ginglymostoma > Ginglymostoma cirratum. The sequence goes on from JAHRHZ010000021.1 coordinate 36,920,664, forward strand.
ACCTTCAGTTGTTTAATGCTGGATGCATGAGAAGTCCTTGGTGCTACCTGGAGACAAGCAATCAGCAGGGTTTGGAAAAAGCGACAACAGAAGAAACAACCTGGTGGTGGGAAAGAGAGCCTGCCAGATGGGAAAACATCAGTTGACATCATGCCAAGGCTATTCATCTGTTCCATATGTGAATGGAACTGCCACACGAGTCCTCCTTGACAGCTACGACAATGCTCGATCCAAAAGTGATACAGAACATAGAACAGTACAGCACAGGAACAGACCCTTCAGCTCACAATGTTGTGCTGAACACGACCCCAAATTAAACTAATCTTTTCTGCCTGCCCTTGGTCCATATCTCTCCATTCCCTGCATTTTCATGTGCTTATCTAAAAGTCCCTTAAACGCCCCTATCATATCTGCCTCCATCACCACTCTTAACAGTGTGTTCCAGACACCTGCCACTGTCTATGTAAAAACGTGCCCCTCACATTGACATCGAACTTGCGCCCTCTCACTTTAAATGCACGTGCCCTAGTAGTAAACATTTCAACTCTGGGAAAAAAATTCTGACTGACAACCCTATCTACGCATATCATAATTTTACATACTTCTATCAAGTCTCCCCACAGCCCCCACAGCTCCAGAGAAAACAACCTCAGTTTTTCTAGCCTCTCCTTAGAGCACATACCCTCTAATCCAGGGAGCATCCTGATAAACTTCTTCTGTACCACTCCAAAGCCTCCACATCCTTCCTTAATGTGGTGACCAGAATTGAATGCAATACTCCAAGTGCAGCCTAACTAAAGTCTTATAAAACTGCAACATGACATCTTGACTCTTGTACTTAATGCCCCGACCAATAATGGCGAGCATGCCATATGTTTTCTTTACCGCCCCATCTACTTGTATGGCTACTTTCAGGGAGCTATGAACTTGAACCCCAAGATCTCTCTGTACATCAGTGCTGTTCAGGATCCTGCCATTAACTGTATACTTTTCTTTAACATTTGATCTCCCAAAGGGCAGCACCTCACATTTGCTCGAATTAAACTCCATCTGCCATTTCTCTGCCCATACCTACAACTGATCTATATTCCACCTTTTCCTTTGACAACCTTCTACACTATCCACAACTCCATGGATCTTTGTGTCATCCGTAAACTTACTAGCCCACACATCTATGTTTTCATCCAAGTCATTTATATATATATATAATATATATAAGTATATATATTTAATCACAAATAGCAGAGGTCCCAGTACAGATCCCTGTGGAACATCACTAGTCACCAATCTCTAGCCAGAAAAAGACCTTTCCACCACTACCATCCACCTTCTATGGGCAAGCCAATTTTAAATCCAAGCGGCCAAGTCACGTGATTCCGTATATCTTAATCTTCTGGATGAGCCAATCATGATGGATCTAAATCGAAAGCCTTACTAAAATCCATGTAGACAACATCCACTGCTCTACTCTCATCGATCACCTTCACCACCTTCTCAAAAAGTTCAATCAAGTCAGTAAGACATGACATGCCCCATACAATGCCATGCTGATTGTCCCTAATTAGGCCATAATTTTCCAAATGTTTGTAAATCCTATCCCTAAGAATTCTTTCTAAAAGCTTCCCAACCACCGATTCTCTCTAAACACTTCCCAACTATAGACTCACCAGTCTACACTTTCCTCGATTATCCCTATTTCCTCTTTTGAGCAGAAGAACAACATTAGCTACTCAACAGTCCTCTGGGACCTCTCCAGTGGCTAGCGAGGATACAAAGATCTTGGTCAAGGCCCCAGCAATCTCCTCTCTTGTCTTTTTCAATAACCTGGTATAGATACCATTGGGCCCAGGGGACTTATTCACCTTAATGCTCTTCAAAAGACTCAACACCACTTCTTTCTTGATCTCAAAATGCCCTAGCGTAGTAGCACGTTCTACACTAATCTCATATCCTTCTCCTGGGTGAACACTGATGCAAAGTACGCTTTTAGGATCTCCCCCAAATTCTCTCCTTCCAAGCACAAGTTCCCTCCTTTATCCTTGAGTAGTCCTACCTTCTCCCTAGTTATCCTCTCGATTTTAATGTATGTATTGAATATAGACACCAGACACACTCCATCCTCTCCTGAGACAGACAGACAACTATTACAATTCCAACTCTTAGCTCTGACATGACGATCATCCTAAACCCCATGCCCTACCCAATTTATTGGATTTGCACTGCTTTTTCCCTTGTGGCTTACTGATTAGAATTAAGATGCAACACTCAAAAGTGCAACCACTTGAAACATATAGTACTATTTTGATGTGATTATGTCAAGAGTCTATGGTACTCACATGGGAATTTAACTTAGTATACAGTTTCTATTTTGATGTCTATTTTGATGGAAGACTTAGACTCTTCAACATTCCTTACAGCCTTACCCCCTACCTCACGTCTCCCAGTATGCAATACAATCTACTGATTGAACTTTGCCCACTTGCAAATTTTATTTAGCTGTACTATAGTTTCCTGGCAATCATATTCTATTTGACAATTTCTATCCTAATGCTAAGAAACATTTGAAAATTAGACTAAGTTATATTTCTATTTTTATATGGGGTCTTTAAATATAATTTGATTTAGACAGCCCCTCCAGAAGCATGTTTCCAGTTGGATAATAGTTCCCCCAATTATTATTCATATTTTCACTCTTTGAACCAGTCATTAATTTCCTCCAGGTTGCAAAGTATAAATTATGGTACCTATTTCCTTAAGATTGTGCAATGTTAACACAGTGCTTTAGAATCTGGATATAAACAGCCAAAATCTCAATTTTGAATGTTACTTATTCAAAATAATCAAGGAGGTTTGTCAAGTTCCCTTCAAAAATTACATTTTCTTCTATCCACACGTGATTGACAAAATTATGCAATCATACAATTAATGAGACTATTTTGTCACTTTTTTATTTTCAATCCAATGGGACTCTCAATGTTTATCATTTCTAAGATGCCATAAGCACTTTGTAGATTCTAATCTCACCTCGTATCCTGATACTTGCCATTGGGATTTAATTGATTTGAAACTGTGTCTGGTCAACCTAACAAAATGATTAAATTACTCGGGAATTCTCCTATGATGGGTCGCTATGTTATTAGTGTTTTCTTTAGTGAATACTTCAAGCAGCAAACATTTAGTAAACATACATACAAGCTGTGAGATTACCAAAATGTGACCAGCTGTGCAAGAAAACACTTCCACAGTCCCAAACAACAACTCAAAAATGACCTTGAATATTATAAAGCAAAACAAGTAATTATACAATAAGTCCAGGGGGATACATACTTGTAACTTAAAACATTCTTTTACTCACACTGGAGGAACAAAAAAACATGAGTACTTAAAAGGTTGAAAGTGTGCTGGATTAATTAAGCACAAAAAATGTTTCCTAGAATGCTCTGGGGCTTGCAACCTTTTCTCAGAAAATTGTGTTATTTAATATTGTACTGGGTATGTTTTTTCCCCATATTTTAGAGTTCACAATGGACCAGGTGACCTATTCCACCCGCCTGTGTAGATCCTCCCACATTCTGAATGGATACAGATGGTTATATGAACAAAGTTGTGAATCAATAATGAAATAACCAACAAAAAGATATTAAAAATACTAAGATTGGTTATGAAACATTAATTAAGCTAGTAAATGCTTGTTTTCTAGATACTTACTTCAAAAAAGTGATTAAGTTGAGAAACACTTGTTTTCCCTCAGAAGGTGGCGAATGGCCCTATTTTTTGCCCACCCCTGAGATGTGGTTGTATACCTTCTCCTGAAATATTATTGACGATGGTATCGCAAAATGGTATCAGGGATGGGAATTCCAAGATTTTGATTCAAGGACAGTGAAGAAACTGAGGCACATCTTTAAGTTTTCAACATTGGTGTGTCACAACAAAGGTAAGAAGTGTGTTGCAAAATTTTCAGCAAACTTCAAGACTGCATCCATGCTTCTAATCTGCTCTGGAGCCTCAATGTCTATTATTGAAGGCAGTATCTGCTGAGATTAGGTGTCCCTACATCGACTGCATATGCACAAATTTCCAGAGTCACATGTGAGAAAAGTGAGTGTGTATTGGAATCATTTGTTTATTCAAAGTGTGCTTTGATATTGAAAAGTTTGGGAATAACTGATAAATATTCAAGATGGTATATAATGTGATGGTGTTCCCTCTACATTGTTGCTCTTGTCCTTTTTTGATGGTCAAAGTCACAACCTGTAATAGGCCAGGCAGGCTCTAAATAACATTCAGTAGGAGAGAATGTTTGCAGCATGTGCATTCCAATGCAATATCATTTGAACAATAAATAACACAACTTTTTCCCCTGATAATCAATGGTACCACCATAATGAAGTCTGTCAGAATCAATGTGTTGAGTTACCAATGACCAGAAGTATTCCCAGTCATTTTGATACAAAGGCTACACAGAGTGTAGTTATTCTGTAGCAAGTGGCTCACCTCCTGGTAGCTGAAATCTCTACATCATCTACAAGTCTCAGGTTCGGAGTTTGACGGAATACTTACCACTTTACTGGATGAATCCAGCTGAAATAACACTCAAAGTTCAGCACCAGTCAGGTCAGAGCAGTAAAACATTTAAAATTAAAAACACATTTTATGAAAGTTACTTTCAATGCGGTGACTTGAATCTAAGTAATAATGGGCTTTTGGTGAACAACATTGCATTGATGTGAAAGTGGCAATGTAATTGCACTGTAGTTAAGTTTTGTTTAGGCTTTAAAATCTATGCATGACATGCAGCTGAAACCAAATGAAGAAGATACAATGAGGCAAGATCCATCAGCTTTTTATGTATTTAATAATAATCCTGAAATTCTATTTAGATTTGGTTATTTGAGGTAGCTACTGTTGCACAGAAAACATTTATTCTTAATATTTCACAGCTTCTTTCAAGACTGTTCAAAACTCCTCACTAATTTTTTGTCTGAAAATACACAACCTAACTAGCATCCAAACCATGAATAAAACTGAATATCCTGTGAGATTAAGATGTTCACATACACATCAGACTGAGCTCACTAGTTTGCTCATGTACTCAATTACTTTTTCATGCTCATTAACACACAGAGCCACCAGTGTGTGTTATGCACATGCACACACACAATGCTCTAGTTCATTCACACAGTCATAAGTTGGTAAAATGAAATGATGTGCAGCAATTCCCATCCTTGATGGTGGGGGGGGGGAGGGGGAATGATGGCAGGGTAAAAGCATTAGCAACAATATACAGCCAGGAGTCCAAGCAGATGATTCACCTTGGCTTCCACTTGAGTTCGCCAGCATTAGAAATGCCAATCTTCAGTCAATTTAATTCACTCCAGATGACACAAGAAATGACTGAAGACATCGAAAAGGTTATGAGCCCTGACAACATTCAGCAATAGTATTTAAATATGTGCTTCAGAACTAGGTGAGCCCTGTTCCAAGCTGTTCCGATATAGACACAATACTTGTGTGTACCTAGCAACGTGAAAAATTTCCCAGGAGTGCTCTGTCCCATGAAAAGCAGGACAAATTCAATGCAGCCAATTACTGCCCCATAAGTCGGCTCTTGATCATCAGCAAAGAGATGGAAGAGGTAATTGACTGTGCTATGAAGTGGCAACGCTGAGTAATAATCTGCTCACAACACTCAGAGTGGTTTCCACCAGCGACACTAAGCCCCCAAGCTCATTAAAGCTTTGCTCTAAACATGGACAAAGAGTTGAACTCCAGAGGTGAGGTGAGAGTGACTGCTCTTGACATCAAGATCGCAGTTGACCAAATGTGGCATTTGGGTAATGAGTCAATAAGAGTCGGGTGGCAGGGGAGGGGGAATGGTGTGGGATGTGGAATACTCTGTTAATTTGAAACATACCTAGCACAAAGGAAGATGGCTGTGGTTGACCAAGATCAACCATCTCGACTGGTGGAACATTATTGCAGGAGTTCTGCAGGCTAGTGCCCTAGGTCCAACAATCTTCAGGTGCTTTGTCAATTAGCTCTCATCAGTCACAAAGTCAGAAGTGGGGATATTCACTAATGATTGCACAACGTGTGATACCATTTGTGCCACCTCAGATACTGAGGCAGTCTGTGGCCAATATGCAGAAAGAGACAACATTTAGTCTTGGACTGATAATTGACAAATAACATTCATGTCATGCAAATGCCAGGCAATGAACATCTCCATCAAGAGAGAATATAAGCCTCACCTTTTGACATTCAAAGGAATCCAGAACAGGCCAGAAGCTGAGAATTCTACACAAGTAACTTACCTCCTGTCTCTTAGTCTACCATGTTCAAAGTACAAGTCAGCAGAATGATAGAATATTCTTCACTTGCCTGGATGAGTACAGCTCCATCAGCATTCAAGACATTCAACACCATCCAGGATGCAGCATGCTACTTGAATCCAATATTTCAACATTCACTCACTCTTCCACCAATGCAGTGGCAGTAATGTATACCATCTACAAGACACACTGTAGCAACTCACCAAGACTCCTTTGACAGCACCATCCAAACTCATGGCCTCTACCATCTCAAGCAACAATGGCAGCAGATATATGGGAACACCACTGCCTCGAGTTCCCTTCCAAGCCACACATCATCCTGACTTAGAACAATATCACTCTCACTTTTTCTTCACTTTTGCTGGGTTCAAATTCCAGGAACTCCCTTCATAACAGCACTTTAGCTGTACCTAAACATGAACTGCCGCAGTTTAGACGGCTGATCACCACCACCTTCTCAAAAGCATTTAGAGAGAGGCAAGGAATACTAGCCTAGCCAATGACACTCATATTCTGTGAAAAAATTAAAAGATGCAAACTCAGAGGTGAAATTACCTAAAGTACATATTAGGTAAAAAAAAAATCTAACATCGCTTCTGTTTTGCAACCCATTGCAGCTAAATGAAATTTAAATATTGTTGATGCTCACTCTTTAAATTCTTATAATTAACAGGGGATCAACACAGAGCGTGAAGTTCTTCTAACACAGACAATTTTACATTCAGAACTTACCAATTTGAACAGTGACCTGTACTTGATAAAATATCCCACAGTGATTTAAAGGTGAGTAAATGCTGAGGAAGAAGAGGAGCATGGAGAATAAAAGTAGAAGAGAAAGAAAAATTTTCACTGAAATAGTGTTTCCTTGTTTTCCAGCATGCCAAAATACTTGACAATTAATGAAGTGCCTCTGAAATGTAGAATGGTGCTAAAAGAAGCATTGTTAAAAAGACAGGGTTTGAAAGGGAAGCAGTGACAAAATAATGGTGGTTTCCAGATGAAATTCTGAAGTCTAAGGTTACAGATGGAGGGCGTGACTGGAAAACACTGGCAGAGGATTGCTTTTCAGATTGGAGGCCTGTGACCAGCGATGTGCTACAAGGATTGGTGCTGGGTCCACTGTTTCTCGTCATTGAGATAAATGATTTGGGTGTGAACATAGCAGGTATGGTCAGTAAGTTTGCAGATGACACCAAAATTGGAGGTGCAGTGGACAGCAAAGAAGTTGTCTCAGAGTACAACGGGACCTTGATCAGATGGGCCAATGGGCCGACGAGTGGCAACTGGAGTTTAATTTAGATAGATGTGAGGTGTTGCATTTTGGAAAGGCTAATCGGGACAGGACTTATACATTTAATGGTAAGGTCCTGGGCAGTGTTACTGAACAAAGAGACTTTAGAATGCAGGCTCATAGTTCCTTGAAAGTGGAGTCACAGGTAGATAGGGTAGTGAAGAAGGCATTGGGTATGCTTGTCTTTGTTGGTCAGTGCATTGAGTATAGCAGTTGGGAGGTCATGTTGCAGCTGTACAGGACGTTGGTTAGGTCACTTTTGGAATACTGTGTGCAATGCTGGTCTCCCTGCTACAGGAAGGATATTGTGGAACTTGAAAGGGTTCAGAAAAGATTTACAAGGATATTGCCACAATTGGAGGGTTTGAGTTATAGGCAGATGCAGAATAGGCTGGTGCTATTTTCCCTGGAGTATCAGAAGCTGAGGGATGATCTTATAAAGGTTTATAGAATCATGAGGTGCATGGATATGGTGAATAGACAAGGTCTTTTCCCTAGGGTGGTGGAGTCAAAAACTTGAGGGCATAGATTTAAGGTGAGAAGAGAAAGATTTAAAAGGGACCTGAGGGGCAACTTTTTCACACAGAGGGTGGTGCATGTATGGAATGAACTGCTGGAGGAAGTGGTGGAGGCTGGTACAATTACAACATTTAAAAGGAATTTGGATGGTTATCTGAATAGGAAAGGGTTAGAGGGATATGGGCCAAATGCTGGCAAATGTGACCAGATTAATCTAGGATATCTGGTCAGCATGGACGTGTTGGATCGTACAGTCTGTGCTGTACACCTCTGTGAGTCTAAGCAGGAAAGTGGTAGGGGTAGGAAGTCAGGTAGGGGTTAATAGCTTGAATTTTGAATTCAATGTTTCAGAAAACAGAGATCAAAATGTAAGTAACCTTTTTCCACACGTTCCCTCATATTTTTGGTAAGCGTATGAAAATTAAACATCTGCCTCAGATGCTCTGGGTGTATCAACTTTGTTATTTTTAATAGAGCACTGAATAGGAAAGATAGATGTTCATAGGGCTTCACCCGGCATTTCTATTATTTGGCATTTTCCCCTCTACTGAAGCTGATGTACATTTTACAGACAACCCGCTAACCTCCAGAACACCGTCATTATTCATGTGTGAGCTCCGACATGAAGTGCTGGCTGGTTTCCCTGACCACCGGTGGCAGCACAGCCGAGCCCACTCCACTGCTCACCCAACAGTCAGACAAATGCACTATCCAACAGGGGTCTCTGGGGAGTCATCTGCAACTTGGCTCGTTTCCTCTTCTGGAGCCGAGGAATGTGAACGGAAATCCCTGCACAAATTTAGCATTGGCAGGGAGATTGAACCCTGATCATTCGTGGTCTGGTCGGTGGAATTTCACATCACAGTTCCAACAGATCTAGATCAGGACGCCTGAAAGTGGTAATGAAAGATGGAACAAGTGAATCTGGATTTCTGTGGACTCAATATGGATTGGGACAAAGACAGTTGGTAACGGGATTGCAGTTTCTCTGTTTCGGGAGCAGACGGTCCATTGAAATTGAGTAATTGGAACGGGATTTCTGTGGAATGGGTTGACTGGAGATTAATTAGGATTGAGCAACTCGATAAAGATTTATATATAACCGGAAATGGATGATCCTGTGCGATGTAACCCACGATTAAACAATTATCGATCATTTAGGCGATTAGTTTTTTTTCCTGTATCAAATCCTAGGGGTCTACAGTTAAAACATTACGTACGAAATGAACTGGCATGTTATGCTGCCTGACTGTCGCATAGTTACAACACCGGTAGGGAGGCAAGTGTTCCCCCCTCCACCACCACAACCAATGTTTCGGACTGACCAGGGCTGGTCTGCAGTTACAGAGTTCTGCCAGCGAGAGGCAACATTCACTACAGGTTCGCTCTGGGATTTCAGCACTTTTTGAAACCCGATCATGCGAATTCAGAAAGTTCTGCGGATGAATGAACTTGGTTTTGCATCTGAAGAACCTGGATACGATTGGTTTTCTGGAATCTCCCTTTACTCTCTGCTTTGCTGCATGAGTTTCGGCCACTCTCGTATTTCAAGCTTCGTTGGTTTGACCTAAACCACTTGAAGTGGGTTCACTTCGGGGCATTTACAGACCGATCATTTCAACGAACGTTTCCAGTAAAAACAATGTTGAATCGTGCATTTAAAAAAAAACTTCTCGACAGTCCTAATGATCTTTTTCCTAGCCCTAGCACATACTTACGAAGTATAATGTGAATTTTTTGATAATGTGTTCAAGACTGGGTTTTGAATACTGGCAATCGGTCGAGCAGACTTACCCTCATTGTGAAAGAACCTACGGGATCACTTCTGATCTATTTCGCAGATAAACCATTCAATTGTAGGACTCAGTGGATCCAAAACAATTAGCTTCCATTGTAAAAAAAACTGTGATAATAGTCCGTGAGCAACACTGTGAGAACACCAAACTGTAGCAAAACGTAGTGCTGCCACCAGGTTCTTTCTATTTGGGGTTTGTGTCAGAGTTCTAAAGCCCAGGCACTGGTTAAGTGTCCATCTCTAAACTACAGCCGCCCAGCGGTTAGATTGGCACCGAGCTGAGCATGGACCGGCAATGAGCTGAGGGGACAGCAGCGATGGACCGGGAAAGAGCAGCTCTCAGCGAAAAGGAGGGCGACTTGTCTGAACCAGGGCCCGCAGACTGACTGCGCGCAGGTCTGGTTTTAATCAACAATACCAAACAACATCCCCTTTATCTGAACCATTTCAAATACTTCACCTATCTACAGTGTGAATCTATACGTCTGGAAAGAACTTCAGCATTTCAAAAAAGTTGGAGTCTTAAGTGCTTTTAGAGTCTTAGAAAGATGGCTGTTGTTTAATGTGGTAGTTCTCAATTCTTTTAAAAAATCTTGACTTCAGCATCAGGTCGTTATTTTAGCGGTCTACAAGGTTTAGCGACAAACACCATTCGCACTCACAGATGTAACGGGTGTTCTCACAAAGCCCCCGGTGTGAAGTTTGATGAAATCCCTGAGCTGCTCAGAGCTGGTGGTGGAACGCGACATTTTGAGAGCGGTACTCCCAGTCTCGGCTGTTTGTTTAAAGGACTTTCTGAAGTGATCTCACGAGCTAGAAAGTGTGTTGGAGCCACGGACTGATCCGCACGGAGTACGGGACTGTCCAGCATACCCGCCCCCAAAGGGAACAGAGCTCAATCAGCTGGCTGGGAGGTGGGGGGCGGGGAGGGTGGTCTGGAAACCGACTCTCAGGGCCTTCTCTCCGTGCACACATATCCACACTCGCAGAGAGACCGATCAATCTCAGGCCGTTCACTGAGAGTGGCTGTCACTCGCAGGTTTCAGTGTAAACAGCCCCTCTTAAGTGTCCTTATCCGTCTCGATCAATACAACTAGCATCCAGCACAGCCAACCTCAGCACAACGCCGATCACAGGGCAGCTGATAGGCACATGGGTGGCACTGCCCGAGGGAGAAGCCCATGTCAAATCACTTTTTTCGCTGGCTGCAACGGAGATTTGTTTTTTTGTTGGGGGGGGGCGGTGTCCAAATGCCCTCAAACTGACAGTCCATCCTGTGGTCGTCCATTATGCCTTGAGAATGACCATCCAATATTTTGGTCCAGAAAAGCTACTGTATGGAGAAGCACCACGCAGCAAAATTCAAATTCGACCGGTGTGTGCGGAAATAGAGGAAACAACATTCACAGGACAAACTAACCATGTTTAAGGTTGAACAAATGCATGGAATACGAGGAGGTAATGTGTTTGTAAAAACAAGGTACCGGTTGAATGACATATTGAAAGAAACTTTAAACGACATGTAATTGAATTCTACTTTAAGCCTGACATTTTCTTTCCAGGGGCTCCTCGTTCAAGTCTGTTGAAATCACAGATTCAATGAAATACTTTTGAAGATGTGAACTCAGATGTAAAACAAGAGATTGACTAGGGACAGGAAGAAAATGACTTCCATTGGGGAAATGCAATTGTAAATGTCGTATGCAGGGAAAGGTAGGATCGATAGGTTTAGTGATAAAGATATATTATCAACGTTCTTTCTCAAATCTGCAAGCACAAACTCCAAACAAAGTCAAACCAACAGCTGTATGATGCGACAACCACACTGTACTCGTTCTGCAGCATTCTGCTGTGAAGTACAAACAGCAACAATAAGACCATTTTCAACGCCAAGCTAACGTTTCATCTCCATCTATGGTAGCTCTCACTCATTTTTAGAGCTCTAGCTTCATGAAAAGAAATGGAGCAAAGGAGAGGTAAACACTCACCTGCATTTTCAAGTTCAGGATATCCCGGGTAAATATCCAGACAGTTAGGATTAATCAGAGTTTCTCTAATGTGCTGCTGTATCGAATACAACTGTCGGGATGAAACAGTCAGGATGAGCACGGACGGAGCAGTAGGTTCTCAGGAGTCCAGGGCAGATGGAAGAATCGAGTTGGACTGTGTGAGCATTGCACCTGTTATTGAAATTCTTTTAGGCTTACATCCATAACTCCACCCAACCCCAGCCCAGGACAGGATCCGTGCTCCTCAGCCTCTCGTTCCAACCCTTGAACTTTTCTTCTCAATTCTCCCTCTCACACAGTTGGCTGATCTCTTCCTCCCCTTTTTTTTCACTGCAGTACTGGTACTTGCCGTCCTTTACCTCTTTATCCCACTTCCGTCCCGTTAACTGAGTTAGCTTTAAGGGTTGCAAGCTTGTCCCTCGGTTTTATATTTGATCTTTAACGTTATTGTACCTTCCCTCGAGCCGTAGACTAGTTTACCTGAGAGACGAATTTTTTTTTATCAAATCGAGTGTCACTTCATCAGTGAGAGTTTGTATTGCTGTGTAGCAGCCTGGTCTGTCAGAGCCTTGCAGTGTTGGAGCGCGATGCAGCCATTTCACGACAGGCTCTCACAGGGATTGCTTAGAAAATGCTGAAAACGTGAATCCACTCGAAACAAATCAGAGGGAAGAAAAAAGAATCACTGAAGTACCTACTCCCCCGAGTGTTCGGTCCGGTTTAGTTTTTAGGAACTTTCTCCAGCGGCAGTAAACCGATTAAATGCCCACTTGCAGAGCGCCGAGCTGCGGTCACTCGGCTCTCCTCTCGGATTGCCAATTTTCACCAAGTGGCTATTTTGGTTCACACATGCACCCCTCGATTTGACAAAGTAACCATCCAGCAGCCCAAGTATTATGTTTAACCGACGTCCACTCTCAATCGGGGCCAGGTACAGCTCTGGAGTGCACCAACAGTTGAACGTGCAAACTTCTACAACGTTTCGTAAAAGTTTTCAAAAACTTTTTTTTATTGTTGCTGCCTTTTTAAGCAGAAACTCCGCTTTATCTTGCTGGCGCTTTCTTTCTCTCTCTCTCTCTCACCCCTTTGCGATCAGTGAAGGCTAGTCTCGTTTCGGCTTCGTGCAGGGGACCCTGTGCTCACTTTCCGTCCTCTGTGCTGAGGGTCGCTAGCTGCGGGTCAGGCTGCTCCACTTGGACTGAGCACTTTGACAAAGCGCTACTCCCGAACTCCCACTGACACTGCTACCTGAGCCCCAACGTCGCGCCTGCGCACTACTCGCCTTGCGCACAGCCCATTGGCAGGTTAACGCCTTTAAAGCGAGACTGTCCCGGATCTCCAATATGAAGTCACACAAAACAAACGCAGCATTACCGTTAAAGCTTCATTTCTTATATATATATATGAAGCTCTAAAGTAGAAGGAGTTAGCATTGGTACATCTTTATCAGAGTTAACGCCACAAAACAATCCGGGAAGGTTAGAGTTTCTGGTCGTGTATTTTCTGTCTCAGGCGTGTTTTGATGTCTTACTAGTCTTCACAACATTGCCAATAAACAGAAAATAATACGTGGATAAAGCAGTTAACGTATTAAGACAATCCATCACCACAAATTCTCAAGGCAGCCTCCAATCTTACACACGATATCACCCACACTTCCTACAGCATCCAAACCTCTCTTGTCAGCTCAGTGCCTGGGGCCAAGTTTTAATACTCGATTTTCCTTAGACTCTTTGATCTGATATCGTTAGTCTAATTTTCAGTCTTTACCTCTCATTATAGCCGAGTAAATCCGATTTTAAAAAATGATGAAAATTTGTATTCCCGCCTTTCTCACAAAGTGAATACCAGCGAATTTTCTATCAGAATAAATTTGACATTCCATGTTATACTAAATTGTTTTCAATTCCTTTCTTTGAAATTCTAAATTTCTGAATATCTTTTATGTTCATGTTTATTAGTCCCTTGAAGATCTTGGGGAGTTCTCCAATTACTTTGTGTGGTTACTGTCGAATTTCCACTTTCCATGAAGTGATCAGCTGAGTTACTTAAAAAATGACAGAAAATAGCGTATTCCTAAGTGAAGTGTTTTGGAAAATTGTAATATACTGCGCACAGATACGAAATAGTATTAAAAACCGAAAGAACTGCGGATGCTGTGAATCAGGAACAAAAACAAAGTTGCTGGAAAAGCTCAGCAAGTCTGGCAGCGTCGGTGACGGAAAAAAGAGTTAACGTTTCGGGTCCGGTGACTCTTCCTCAGAACTCGCACCAGACCCGAAACGTTAACACTTGTTTTTTCCTTCACAGATGCTGCCAGACCTGTTGTACGTAATAGCATTCATACCGATACACGGTATCAGTACAGGTATGGATTTTATCATGAAAAGCGCGAGTACACAGACACCAACTTATACTTTACATACACATGTGTATAATGAGTTCAAATGCACAAACAGAAATATATAACACAACTGCATTAATGTAAGTATGTCCTGATACACGTCTATGCACATAAATATTAGTATGTCCGTGCGTTTATACGTGAACAATTGGTTCAAGTTACACAGTGTGCCTTGCTCACTGTGCATTCGTGATTAAGGCATATTCCTCCTTCTAGCTGTATTTAAACCATTCGCCACGTTCTCCGATGGTCTCGGCCAGCACTTTATCACATTTCTAAGAGAAGATGATGGGACTTCCTGTCCTTAAAAGTAACGTCCAAGGAAAATATACACCTGCGTTCCAATGATAACGATGAATCTTTACAAAATTATTATTCGCTTTATTTTTAAGTAACGTCTGTCGGTCATTCAATGGAGGCCATATATCAAGAGACCCGTGAGCAAGAGTTTCTATTGTTGAAAGAGTTCTTGTGCTGCAGTGGTCGTAGGCACTTCAAGGAGGCCTGTCTTCAATTTCTACCATCTCCAGAGATGTGTCACAACAAGCTGATTGAAATGTTTCAATACTCCGGAATCATTCAGACACTTTTAATGTTTGAATTCAAAAGCTGCACCAGTTTTCGAAATCGGAAGATCACTGTTGTACATATTTTGATTACACCAACTCACTTACACAGGTTTATTTTGGTGCGGAGATATTTGTTTCACCCCTTTTTTCGCCTGCTTGGAAAATACGTGTCGTCAATTTGGTTGAAGCTTACAATTCATTTATGGTGCGACAATGGTAGCTACGCAGCACAACACAAACCAAAATGTCCCATTGTCAAACATCCATTGGGTTGGTAAAAACGAAGTTTTCGATGCTACTAATTCATGAAATAGACGAGTAACATGAACCAAAGAAATGTACATTACAACTACAGGAATTAAGATATTCAACACGTGAACCGGCATACGTCTAAATCTTAGATAACAAGGTGTGGAGCTGGATGAGCACAGCAGGCCAAGCAACATCAGAGGAGCAGGAAAGCTTGACCTTTCGGGCCTAGACACTTCATCAGAAATCTTGTCTAAATCTTGTTTGGTCTCTGCTGTCAAGTTAATGCTTGGATTTCATGTACCCACAGGAGCTAACGAATTACTCGATGATGGGACTGGGGAGCATAGCGATCAGATACATCGTGCTGTTTTCAGTGAAGGAGAATCATAGAGTATTTACAAGACGGGAAGAGATCCTTTGGCCCATCCTATCTCACAGGTCATCAAACATGCATCTTTTCTCATCCCATTTGCCAACACTTGGCCCATTGCATTGTACGCTGTGGCAATCAAGTGCTCATCTAAATCGTTCTTAAAGTCTTCATTGTTCCCTGGACCAATCTTTGAGGCAGTGAGTTCCAGGTATCCACACCCCTCTGAGTAAGAAGAAAATATCTTCAGATTTCCTTTAAACCTCCTGCTCCTTGTGCTAAAACTGTGCCCTCTGGTAGATAGGGATACACCTTTCTCCATGTCTAGCCTGTCTATGTCCCTCAGGACTTTGTACACCACAATCAGATGTCGTGTCAGCCTTCTCTGCTCTAAGGAAAATAACCCCAGTTTATTAGTCTCTCTTCATAGTCCAGGCAAAATCCTAGTGAGAGTCTTCTATACCCTCTCCAGTACAATCATTTCCTTCGTATAATGTGGCAACCAGAACTGCACACTACTCAAACTGTGGCCTATCAAAATTTACAACCAGCTTCATCATATCCTCCTTGGAAGGAGGGTAATCCTGAAAGGATTATATTTTTAATTGTTTGTGTATGTCAGGTGACAATTCTCAAATCCTGCTCAGGGGATACATGTATGTGTTTATAACATAATATCCTAGATATGTGGCTCAGTGGTTAGCATTGCTGCCTCACAGCACCAGGAACCCAGGTTCAATTCCACCCTTGGGTGATTGTCTGTGTGGAGTTTGCACATTCTCCCCATGTTTGTGTAGGTTTCCTCCAGGTGCTCCAGTTTCTTCCCACAGTCCAAAGATGTACAGGTTAGGTGGATTGGCTGTGCCAAATTGCCCATAATGTTCAGAGATGTATAGATTAGGTGGGTTGTAGGGGAATGGGTCTGGGTGGGATGCTCCGAGTGTCGGTGTAGACTTGTTGGGCCAAAGGGCCTATTTCCACACTGTAGGGATTCTATGAATTTTATCAATAAAATAGAATTACTCGACTTTTGTCAGAAAAAGGATTATTGGAAGGAAAGGGCAGAACCTAAGCATTTATACTATTCAAGTCCCAGGATTCAATCAAAGTCCACCAGAAACCTATCAATTCCAAAGGACAGTCTTTAGACTCAAAACATCATTAATTTGTTTCTCTCTCTCTACAGATGCTGCCAGAGCTGTTGGGTTTCTCCAGCACTCTCTGTTTTTTTAATTTCAGAGTTCCAGCATTCAGAGTATACTTTTATTGTATCAGTTTAGCATATGTCAATCCACTTTTATTCTATCAGAATTGAGTTGATTAATTATACAGTTTTATTACAGAAATGGCCAGGAAACAGACAAAAATGTATTTCTGAAGGACGAAAATGGTACTTTTTTTATTCATACATGGGATGTGGGAGTCACTGACTAGGCCAGCATTATATGCCCATCCCTAATTGCCTAGAGGGCAGTTGTGAGTCAACCACATAACAGTGGGTCTGGAGTCACATATAGGCCAGACCAGGTAAGGATGGCAGTTTCCATCTCTAAAGGGCATTCGTGAACTAAATGAGTTTTTCCTGACAATCGACAATGGATTCACGGTCATCATTAGATTCTTAATTCCAGATATTTTATTGAATTCCAATTCTACTGTCTGTTGTGGTGGGATTCAAACCCAGGTCCCCAGAACATTGTCTGGGTCTCTGGATTAACAGTCCAGCGATAATACCACTAGGCCATCACCTCCCCCAGATAAACTGTCATTTATCTTGACTATAGAACTTAGCATCCTATCACCATCAGCAAAATAACCTGCCAAAATTGAATGTGCAATGGTACCCAGTGCTGTAACTGCTGTATATACTGGTTATTGGCCACTGGTGGCTTATGGATGCCACCAATCCTTCCTTCTGAACTGAAACCCTATCTAATTATCAATGGTAGGAGATTAACCACTATAGAACCTTAACATGAAATGGCTTAACTAGCAAGGTGGAATTTTTTGTATGATTACAAAAGGTACTAGTCAGATGGAATTATAAATATGAGGAACATGTCATGTCAGGACCTTGAGCATAATTATTTGTTTCTTCTCCCAATGACAGGAAGTGGTGGAGGCTGGTACAATAACAACATTTAAAAGGCATCTGATGGGTATATGAATAGGAAGGGTTTAGAGGGATATGGGCCAAATGCTGGCAAATGGGACTAGATTTATTTACGATATCTGGTCAGCACGGACAAGTTGGACCAAAGGTTTTGTTTCCATGCTGTACAACTCTATGACTGTCTGATATCATCAGGTTGGGTGGAGCTAATACAGCTTCAACATTAACTCTTTCAGAACCATTACGTTGTGCAATATTGCATTGTACAAGGGCAGGTAGTGCCGAGTAGTATTATTGTTAGACTATTAATCCAGAGACTCAGATGATTTTCTGGGGATCAGGGTTTGAATCCTGTCACAGCAGATGATGGAATTTGAATTCATAAAAAATCTGGAATCAAGTGCCTAATGATAGCAATTAAATAGTTGTTGTCTGGAAAACCCAATCTGGTTCATTCAGTCCTTCAGGGAAGGAAATCTGATGTCCTTACTTGGTCAGCCTACATGTAACTCCAGAACCACAGCGATGTTTTTGACTCATCACTGCCATCTGGGAAAATGGTATTGGGCAACAAATGCTTTCCCAGCTAGTGCCGCCTACACCCTTTGAATATATTTTTAAAAATCTCCCCCAAGCGTATTTGCTCTTAATTCGTAATTGTGCAGTTATGCACAGATAATGACTTTTCTATTTATCACTATCCCATCTTCCTTCAGGTCTCTGACTTCACAAATGCATGTGGTCTGGAGATTGCTCAATTCTTCCAGAATGCATTTCCTTCTAACTTGAAAGATTGGAAGGCCTTTGGTTTGAGGAGTGTTGATCTTAATTCTGATCTTGGTCTTGACTATTCTGTTAACCATTTTTCTGCCAGAGGATCCTTTATCTCTTTAATAGCCTTCACAAAGGATGTAGTTCCTGCTGACCCCAATTACCTTAACTGGAGGACCTTTAATCCCCTGGAATGCCTTCCATACTAAAACAGGTACTTGCCCATAACATAATCTGGGGGTCTTTTAATCTCATGCATGTCCAAAGTAACCACTCTGTTAAATCAAATACTCTTTTTTTTTGCTGTATTATGGCTGTTCAGACCAGGCAATTGCTTCTTTTTGGTTGTATCTTGTATCTGTAAACATTGTTCTGGTTTCCAAGGAGTCTCATGCAACACCATTACATTCTGGTCAAGCAAATCTTTACTGTCAAACTACTGATCCACCTGAGTTAAAAGATACAAACCATTTATTTCAGCACGTTGGTTAGGTTGGACATCTTCATTCATTTCCTATGGATGTCCTTGTGGTAAACAAAACTTCTCCATTTCTTCAGTAGTGTCACTGGAGGCTTGCTGCTATTTGTCACTGACATTAACAAATCCACTGTCTAAATTTGTTCACCAGTGTGTTCTGCTGTCTGAACTTCAGTTAAAGGTATTCAGAGATAGTAGGAACTGCAGATGCTGGAGAATCTGAGAAAACAAGCTGTGGATCTGGATGAACACAGCAGGTCAAGCAGCATCAGAGGAGCAGGAAAGCTGACGTTGCGGGCCTAAACCCCTCTTCAGAAATGGGGCAGGGGAAGGGGATTCTGAAATAAATAGGGAGAGAGGGGGAGGCGGATAGAAGATGGATAGAGGAGAAGATAGGTGGAGAGGAGACAGACAGGTCAAAGAGGTGGGGATGGAGCCAGTAAAGGTGAGTGTAGGTGGGGAGTTAGGGAGGGGATAGGTCAGTCCAGGGATGACGGACAGGTCAAGGGGGCGGGATGAGGCTGGTAGGTAGGAGACGGGGGTGGGGCTTGAGGTGGGAGGAGAGGATAGGTGGGAGGAAGGACAGGTTAGGGAGGCGGGGACAAGCTGGGTTGGTTTTGGGATGCAGTAGGGGGAGGGGAGATTTTGAAGCTTGTGAAGTCCACATTGATACCATTGGGCTTCAGGGTTCCCAAGCGGAATATGAGGTGCTGTTCCTGCAACCTTCAGGTGGCATCATTGTTTACAACTGCACCTCCCAGTCGCAAACCATTTCAACTCCCCCTCCCATTCCTCAGACGACATGTCCATCCTGGGCCTCCTGCAGTGCCACAACGATGCCACCTGAAGGTGGCAGGAACAGCACCTCATTTTCCGCTTGGGAACCCTGCAGCCCAATGGTATCAATGTGGACTTCACAAGCTTCAAAATCTCCCCTCCCTCTACCGCATCCCAAAACCAGCCCAGTTTGTCCCCTCCTCCCTGACCTGTCCTTCCTCCCACCTATCCCCTCCTCAAGCCCCACTCCCATCTCCTATCTACCAGCCTCATCCTGCCCCCTTGACCTGTCCGTCCTCCCTGGAGTGACCTATCTCCTCCCTAACTCCCCACCTGCACTCACCTTTACTGGCTCCATCCCCGCCTCTTTGACCTATCTGTCTCCTCTCCACCTATCTTCTCCTCTATCCGTTTTCTATCCGCCTCCCCCACTCTCCCTATTTATTTCAGAACCCCCTTCCCCTCCTCCATTTCTGAAGAAGGGTCTAGGCCCGAAACATCAGCTTTCCTGCTCCTCTGATGCTGCTTGGCCTGCTGTGTTCATCCAGCTCTACACCTTGTTATTTCAGTTAAAGGTACATCAATGAGTTCTTCTTCACAGTATTTGTTTCTTCAGGCAAACTTGATGTGTTTTATATTCTGATCTGTCTTCAGTGATGACAGGAGTGTTTTTCAGATCTGACATTCCAGTGTTATCTTAGATTTTTTAATGACTTATGAGATCCTCAATCTCATTTGAGAACTTTGACCAACACATTGATTGAGCTCTGGCTGTATACCTGGCAAAGTTTAAGTACCCCTGGTATTGTTTACTAAATGCATCTTCCCAAAGGGAGGCTGGAATAATTAATTTTTTGAAATGCACTACTAAGTTGTCAATAATTTCTAGCTGTTAGTTCTCAAAAGCATATGTTCACAGCCAACTCCACAGAACTTTTGTTTAACCACTTTTTAACACAACACCATGGGTGATAACACATTCTTAGTTCTTTGTGAATTTTCTTGAGCTTCTTTTGTCATGCTGGCAACTGTTTCTTCTCAGCCATATGAAACATCTCTTATGCTATCATAGCTAATCACAATGTTACGAAGTTGTACCATCAGTCTAGGAAGCCTAAAAAAGCCTATTACTAGTTCCCCTTTGACTGGTTTATTAACAACAGTTTGTTTTCAGGACCAGTTGTTCTCAGAATCAATGGGATCACCTTTTGTCTCATTATAGGTATTGAGGCTAAAACATGCATGAGGGCTCAAAAATAAGGAATATTGATTGTGCAAAATTTTCATCTCTTTGACACTCCTTGTGTTGCAGTATAACCTATAGTATACCTGTGCTGTTGGCAGTTATTCCACCAGCACCACATTGTGCCTGTAAGTCAGGATTGTGGGGCTGAAGTGCAAACGGAAATTTAGGAACGGGCGCTTCAAAAAAAACTAAAGAGGGGCCGAAAACAAAAATCATCTACATAAACATGAAAAACCGACTCCTCCAGGCCATAAACTATGTGTGGTTTTGCAGCCAGTGGACTCACTTAACCTAAGATTGCTTGGGGCCACTGCATGCAGCACTCTCCACCTCAGATCCCTGATGGCAAGGAGAAGGACCCTTTATAGAGGGCTCTCAACTGGATGATTATTACCACCAGAGGGTAAACATTACTCCAAGGCATAGCTGATTGGCAATGCCTCCTTTCTAATCATGTAACCTTTTATTTCTCACCTATGGCAACTCATTGGAAAGGACAGAGTCATCTCAGACTCATACAACTATCAAGCTTAAAATTAATGGGATGCCCATTCACATAAACATAATCTGTGGGATCTAAGTTGTTAAGATCACAAATTTCCCCTAGCAATACTCAGACATCTTTCCTAGTGAAGGTATATTGCCTAATGTAGTTATCATTTCCAAAGGCAGAGGTCCTACCGCATTGACATCTTTGTATGATTAAGCAAGATGACTTTTTTCTGTTCTGAAACTATGTTCTACATCTGCACATTCTTTGGAAGTGACTTATCGTGTTACAGATATCATATTCTTTTGTATTAGCTTGGCATTGTCTGATCGTGTGAAATTTTGCTGTTCCACAGCACTGACACTGACATTTAGTACCTGCTGTTTGGCCGATTGAATACAATAATGAATTAATTTCTTTAGTCTCAGATCTACCATTTAATTTTGAGGCAATTCAGTACTTTAAGAATTATCTTCTCCAAGATGTCCATTTCTGTGTTTTGTTTGGCCCATGTCTGATATTAAATATTTTTGTAAGTGTATTTCTCTTCTTAATTTTTCTTAATGTATTTATTTGTATTCCTATACAGCTGTTTTAAATCTGTAACACCTCAAGGATATTTGTAACTTGCTGTTTTCAAGATTGTATTCTTATATTAAATCAATGCTGTTTTTCATTTTTTTGGTTTAAAAGTATCCTCAGTCTTTTAGCCTCTGTATTTAGATTTTCAACTTTGTTCTGCAGGAATACTGCACGATATGCTTCCAATAAAGCTGTAAATTCTGTGAATAGCAACACTAAATTGTGTTAGTTCTTTTCAATTTCAAATTATATCAATCTGTATCTTCATACTGCTTAATGGGGTGTTTGCTTCATTGTTTAATGATGAAAATGGTGGTTCCTAAATTCTAGAGAATTTTCCCATCTTTACAGCCAAATTGGAAGTTTTTCCACTTCTCTCACAGTAAAATGCACGCTTCCCCACCTTTCATGGCCTAACAGACAAAACACATCCCTTTGCACAACTTTTAAAATAATGTGTGGCCAGAGTCACATTTTAAATCCTCAGTATCATGATTTTATAAAAGTCTTAAAATTGTTCAATCTGTCTTCTTCTGAAGGACTCTGTCGTTACTTCCTTGATATTGTCAATTTTATGACCTAAGTTAAAGTTTGCAGCTTTTTTCAGCATTTTGGCTCAGGTATAAATTATTTTGATGGCCTTTACTCTGTCCCTTGCACTCGTTTTGAGAGGTGAAAACCCTGTTTACACTTCTTTTCCTTCATGACTGGTCTTTGTGCTGTTTTTCTGAACGCTTTTCCTTTCTGAGGTTGTTGATTTGTTCACTGAGCTGGTATGTTGGTTTGCAGATGTTTCATCACCATACTAGGTAACATCATCAGTGCACCTCCGATGGAGCGTTGTTGGTCCCATTTGTAATTTATGAGGTCTGGTCTGAAGTGTTGGTTGGCCCCATTTCTGGTTCTGCTTCAGAGTGGTTGGTATATGGGGTCTATTTCTACATGTTTGTTGATGGAGTTCCAGGTTGAATACCAGGCCTCTAGGAAATCCCATGTGTGTCTTTTGTTGGCTTGTCCTAGGATGATTACATTGTCCCAGTCGAATTGGTGGCCTTCTTTGTCCGAGTGTATGGAAATAAGTGATAGTTGTCATGTCTCTTGGTAGCTAGTTGATGCTTATGTACCCTGATAGCTAGTTTTGTCCTGGTCTGTCTGATGTAGTGTTTGTGGCAGTCTTTACATGGAATTTTATTTATTACATTGGTCCTGTTAGTTGTGGGTATGGGATCCTTTGTTCTTGTCAGTAGTTATCGTAGTGTAGCTGTGGATTTGTGTGCTACCGCCATTCCTAGTGGTTGGAGTAGTCTGGTGGTCATCTCTGCTATGTTCTTGATATATGGTAGGGTAACTAATCTATCTGGGCAGGCTGTGTCTACCTGTTGTTGTCTGTTGAGTCAGTACCGGTGGACTAGGCTTTTTGGGTAGCCATTGTTTTTAAAGACGCCATACACTCGGACAAAGAAGGCCACCAATTCGACTGAGACAATGTAACCATTCTAGGACAAGCCAACCAAAGACATGCACGGGATTTCCTAGAGGCCTGGTATTCAACCAGGAACGCCATCAACAAACCTGTGGAAATAGACCCCGAGATAACAAGGTGTGGAGCTGGATGAACACAGCAGGCCAAGCAGCATCATAGGAGCAGGAAAGCTTGACGTTTCGGGCCTAGACCCTTCATCAGAAATAGACCCCGTATACCAACCACTAAAAAGCAGAACCGGAAACAAGGCCAACCACCACATCAGACCAGACCATATAAATAACAAGTGGGACAGACCAAGAACGCTTCATTGGAAGTGCACTTTTGATGTTACTTAGTTTGGTGACAAAATGTCTGCAAACCAACCTACCAGCTCGGCAAACAAATCAACAACCTTATCCACAACCCAAACTACAATTTTCCCTTATCCTCTGATTGGACATTGAACCAAAAATACAAAAAAATGCTCAATGGAAATTATATATAAGGTGAACAGAAACTTATCAAATCAAAATGACATTGTCTGGCATGATGATGCACCCCAGATACCGTGGTGCCCGTCAGTCTCTAAAGGCCTCCATTATGCTGGTGAACATCACGTTTCCTTCCTATAGACACCTGAATATGGACCTAACCATGAAAGAGTGACAGACAGTCACCTGCAATGACCCTCTCCATGACCCGCTGCCTGGATTTATTAATTGTCACTTTGGCCAGGCCCAAGAGCAGATGCAGGAGGAGGCTGTCCAACCTGTCTGCCCTTTCCTTCCACTGGGTGCCTGTAAATCAGAATTGTGGGGCTGAAGTGCAACCAGAAATTTAGGAGCAGCCCCTTCAACAACTAAAGAGGGCCTGTAAAAAAAATCATCTATATAAATGTGAAAAACTGTCTTCTCCAGGCCATAAACTATGTGTGGCTTTGCAATGAGTGTACTTACTTAACCTAAGGTGGCATGGGAATGCTACATGCAGCACTTTGCACCCCAGATCCCTGATGGCAAGGAGAAGGACCCTTTGTAGAGGGCTGTCAACTGGATGAATATCACAACCAGAGAGTAAACATTACTTCAAGGCATAGCTGAGTGGCCATGCCTCCTTTCTGATCATTTAACATTAAATTAACAACATTAGTTTAAACAGCCCCTCATGCCTCCTTTCTACACTGAGTTGAAGGGTTTATTCTAACTACCAGATACAGAAGATAAGAGTCCTAACAAGAAGTGGCACTTGCCTTACATAACAAGGTGTTGTTTAATCCAGGAAAGCGAAAACGTATGACTAAAATTAACTCGTTAGACATCACTACAGCTATAAGGAGCCAGTTACATTTGTTCTGTCTCTCTGGGGACTTCGTAAGTCTTGCTGTTCCTCCACCCAAAGTCAGTATGATCTCATCAGGCTGGGTGGAGTTCATGCAACTGCAACATTAACTCCTTCAGTATCATCATCTTGTACAATAATAAGAGCAGCATCATATCACAAACTCCCAAAAATTCAACTTTTTTCAGAGCCTCTTCTTCATGAGACTTGAGTTATTTCATTGGTGTAGTTTATGCAGCTTTTAGAAGAAATAGGAAAGAGTACTGGTTCTTTGGAAAGTTCGTACATAATCAGAATTTATTGTAAACGAGATTGCACTCAAATTAAGCACAAATTATTTCATTGTCGATGCAATGAGCAACTTTAGAAAAGACAGTATTTTATGCAGTTATTTTCTCTTTTTGATGGTGGAAGTCAATGGCTGTGAAACATGGCTGGAGCAATTCCAAAAGAAATAATTTGTGTATACTATAAATATCAACTTTGACATCCCACTAGGCGTTACAACAATTAATTACTTGCAGAGTAATAACTGGTATCATCTGGGTGAACGTGGTAATGATGCTTAAGCATTAAATATTGCCTATTTGGAGAGCTTTCAACTCTTAGAGCACCATGAGATCTTTGGACACTTGAACAGCTGCGTTTTTAACATTTCATCCCAAACATAGCACTTCCGGCAAAATTGCATTCTCTCAGCATTTCGGTGAAGTCTGATTCTATAACAATGAGATTCAAGGTAGAGTAATGCCACTGATCTATGACTGACATGTCACATTGTAGTCAGTCAGTTATGGAACCAATATCCTGGAGGTTAGCTCTCACTGTGTTTGTGTTAACCATTTGTCAGTTCCGAATACATCTCAGGTTATCAGTTGATTTAGTACCACAATGTGGTAGCATCCTTCTCAAGGAGTCCATGAAAAATCATTTCATTATGTCTCCACGTCCTAAGATGGCGCTGTCCAATTTAAACCAGATAATACAGGTGAGTGGAAGTTATTAAAATGTAAGACATTTGTAAGTATGGGCACAATTTAAAATCTCGTCGATACCTGACCTTAGGTCTGTCCAGTTTCCGCGTGTAAAATCATGTTTTATTACAGCCATTAGCTCATTAACTTCAAAGCCCTCATTTCAAGTCAGTGAGGAGGCAGGCAGTCCACAGAGTTAAAACCTTGAACGCCGCATCTTCAAGCATCTGTTTATTTTAAAGTTGGGCGCATATCCAGAAAGTATCACTCTGGTCAATGAAGTTGTAACGGGTCAGGATGAAAGACGGTCTCTCATTCCAACCTGCGCTATCTCGAATGCAGTATTTGAAACCAGGGAGATAATGTGGGCTACAGCTTTTTTAAATCTGAAGGTCACCACATTGTTTAATTTGTCGCTCCTCAAAGAGAGACACTAATTGCTGCATTTTGGCGTTGTTTCAGAATCTTGTTATTTCAAGCATTTTAATTCAGTGTATTTGGCGCCGAAGGCAAACCGCATCATTCCAGAAAACACACCCATCGCAATTTGGAAAATGGTTAAATGTGAGTTGCTCTTTTCTCCAGCATCCATTCATCCTGTTTCTCTGTAGGTCTGAGCGGATGTGGAGCTGGTTCCAATTCTAAATATTAACCGCTTCAGTTCCGAGGAAGTCTCCAAGAGACTAGCAAGCGGAACAAAACAACACATCGTTTTAATCTTAGAAGTTCCTCCGGAATAAATGGATCAAAACAAGGACATGTTTTTTCGATTGCTCCTAGCATAATTATTCCTTATATTAATTGTACAGTATTTGAATATCGTTGACTATTTACTTTTCCAGAACACTCTCCAGATTTTTTTAGATGTTCATGGAGAATGCAACATTTCTTCTATTCCTGTTAAATTTACATTTAGAGTTCCATTTACACCATTATATTTTAATTCGAAAGGATTGAACAGACATTGTCATAGGTACCCAAGGGAGAAGAGACAAATGAGCATCCTTCACCTGCGAAAGTAGGCAGCAGTTTTGTTCTGAGAACGTCACTAGCCCTTCGAACATGTATCAAAACGATCAGTCAGTCTAGTAACTAAAATAGCAAGAAATTGTCATAACTTTGAAGGTCACAATCTGACACTTTTACACCGCTTGCTGCCCAATAAGATCAGAACCTGAACATCCTGAAGAGAAACCCTTTTCAGAGATCCATGTCAACATCCTCTTTGTTCGACTTAGTAACAAAAGGTGTGTTCCTGAAGGGCTCCAGGGGAGTTGATGTGAATTTGATACATTTGCGAACATGTTAAACAGCCTTGTGCAGGAAGAAACCCAATGACATCCCGTTAGGTTGTCGGTAGATGCAACTAGGCAATAAATATACCGCACTCTGCAGAATATTGGGATAAAGACAATTACTTTAAAGTTAAGAACTGGACTTTCAGATGATCAAGTTGTGAGGGTAAACTATGTTGTATCTAAATTGAAGCGTGTAATTAAAACCACATTTTTCTAGCATCTGGGAAGAATCATTCGGGCTCACCATTGAGTTTGAAGAATCAGTTAGAAACATGCACTTTTCTCAACACTCAAACCGAAATTGTGTTGGTCATTAGAAAATAAATTGGAGGGTTTTATTTAGTTTAATCCAGTGCTTTTACTCTAAATGATACAATGAGATTACGTGTCAATAGGGGAAATATGACTATTTCCGTCCTCCAAATCTTTCATGTTCATTAAATTAAAATGTACGGAAAAGTGTATGTAAACATTTTTTAAAATTATCTTTGTAATTGGTGTCATGTGAGTTATGCTAATTCTAAATTTACAAATTTAGGCTTCACCAGTTGGCATTTATAGGAATGACTTCATGCCATTGACGGCCACTTTGACTATTCATTCACCTTAAATCATATAGTACACACTTCCAACATTCCATCCTACACAAAACTGAACTTTGAACCCTACATCCCATCCAGTGCCATGGGTTTTTACTTCAGCTTCAAAAGGATTTACCTCTGCTCCCACCTTACCCACATGCCATGAACATTTTTATTTATTCTATCTAGGCTACTCCTTAAGACTTTTATTGTCCTCCAAACCTTCATCTTCTATAAATGCTAAACCAGCAAAGATCTTGCATCATGTTGTTTTATAATCCTTACTTTCCTACAACACCTTGTTATCGCCAATCAATCACATTTCAAATCATTCTCTTTATCTACAAGTTCCTTGATACTCTCACCTACCCTGCTGCAAATTAGTACTGACATTGCTCTATCTTACCTTAGCATATTTATCTCATGATGTTTGACATATGCACAATCACCTCTTCACAATTTTCTGCAGCCACTTGGTCCTGTTCATTGAAATTCTTTTCTGAACCTCTTTGTTCTGTCTTCCTTCCCACATTTTAAAGCTTTCTCCAAATGTAACTGTTTGACCACATTTCTGGACACTTCTCCAAAATCTTTGATGAACTCTGAGCATCTGAAGCTCTTATTCAGCTGCCAAATGTCATGGAATGGTTTCCTTCATTAAAGGTCCTAGATATTTGGTTGTTATTGATGGTGAATTAATGGTGGTGGTGGTATGCGGTGTGTGGGGGGTGCAGTGGGGAGATTGTGGGGAAAAATTCAGTGAAGTAATTGACTAGAAATGAGATCAAAGCAGTACAAATCTACAAAAAAAATGCTATTTGGAAGGGGGTGTCAGTAATGAAAGAATTACATAGTTGCGCCCAAAAATTCAGTGATCAGAAGGGCAGCAGCCAAGTGAATACACCAGCCATATTGTGTTTTCATTATTGGTCACCAGTCACAAAATTCAGTGTGCAGAAATGAATAAAGTGATGTCTGTGGGAATTTTGGGAATGTTACCACATTGCTTCCCCTTTCTAACAGTCTCCGTTTTTTGAAATATTGCAATATTTCTCAGTGAAAAACATTTCTATGCCTTTCCTCTGAACCTGTCACAAGTGTATAGGTGTACCCTCCGTACAACCCACCATCAAATAAATAGTTGTTAGATCATTCCCCACCACCCGTATTTTGGACAGTTTTTATATAGTCATAGAGCCATACAGCACAGAAAACAGACCCTTCATGCTGACCAAATAAACTAGTCCCATTTGCTGGCATTTGGCCCACATCCCTCGAAACCTTTCCTCTTCATGTACCCATCCAATTGTTTTTTAAATGTAGCTGTACCTGCATCTATCACTTCCTCTGGCAGTTCATTCCATATCTGCACCACCCTCTGTGTGAAAAGGTCCCTTTTAAATCTTGCCCCTCTCACCTTAAACCTACAACCTTTGAACTCCCCTATCCTAGGGGAAAGACCTTTGCAATTCACCCTATCAGTGTGCCTTATGATTTTATAAACCTCTATAAGGTTGCCTCTCAACCTCCTATGCCCAGGGAAAGAGGTCCCAGCCTATTCAGCCTGTCCTTCTCACTAGAACACTCCAATCCCAGTAACATTCTTGTAAATCTTTCCTGCACCCTTTCCAATTTAATAGTATCCCTCCTATCAAAGGGTGACGAGAACTGTATGCAGTACTCCAAAAGTGGCTTCACCAATGTTGTGTACAACCTCAACATGACATCCCAAATCCTATACTCAATTCTCTAGCAATGAAGGCAAGTGCGCCAAATGCCTTCTTTACCACCCTGTCTACCTGTAATGCCACTTTCAACGAACTATGTACCTGAGTCATTAAGTCTCTCTGTTCAAAAACACCCCCAGGGCTCTACCATTAAGTGTATCAGTCCTGCCCTGGTTTGTCTTACAAAAATGCAATAACATGCATTTATCCAAATTAAACTCCAACAGTCACTCAACGGCCAATTTCCCAGCTGATCAAGATCCTGTTGTATTCTTAGATAACCTTCTTCACTTTCGACTATATCACTAATTGTGGTGTCATCTGGCAAACTTCCTAAACAAGCCTCTTATATTGTCATCCAAATTGTTAATATAAATGACAAATAAAAGCGGACCCAGCACCAATCCCTGCAGCACACCACTGGTCACGGGCCTTCAGTCCGAAAAACAACCCTCTACCATCAAACTCTGTCTCCTACTGTCAAGTCAATCCCTGGATCCCATGTGATCTAACTTTACTAACCAGTCTACCATGTGGAACTTTGTCAAAGGCCTTACTAAAGTTCATCTAGACAATGTTTACCACTCTTTCGTCATCTATCTTCTTGGTCACACCTTCAAAAACTCAAGCTAGCTTATAAGACACAATTTCCCATGATGCTGGGAAATCATATTTCTTTTACAAGTTGTGTCCAGGAGTTTAATTGATTATCCTAATCAGCTTTGGATAGATCATAGTATGATACGAGTGAGAAGGATTGTATTTGTTTGATAAACCTATTCAATTAGTCTCATTCACTGTTTTTTCATAGAATCCCTACAGTGTGGAAACAGGCCCTTTAGCCCAACCAGTCCACACCGAACCTCAAAGCATCCCACCCAGACCCACCTAATCTACGCACCCCTGAACACTACGGGTAATTTAATGTGGCCAACCCACCTAGCATGCACATCTTTGGACTGTGGGAGGAAACCGGAGC
This sequence comes from Ginglymostoma cirratum, assembly GCA_024137785.1. Lineage (NCBI taxonomy): Eukaryota > Metazoa > Chordata > Chondrichthyes > Orectolobiformes > Ginglymostomatidae > Ginglymostoma > Ginglymostoma cirratum. The sequence goes on from JAHRHZ010000021.1 coordinate 36,951,027, forward strand.
AAACCCACACAGACACAGGGAGAATGTGCAAACTCCACACAGACAGTCACCTGAGGGTGGAATTGAACCCAGGTCCCTGGCGCTGTGAGGCAGCAGTGGTAACCACTGAGCCACTGTGCTGCCCCAATTCAGAGACCTATGAATGCTTCCATTTGCATTTACTGTAATTTTTTTGAAAACTTTTATAGCACCTGTTTACTCACCCTTTCTTGCATTGTAGTGCAGATCATAACAACTCACTCTAAAATTTGTTTTCCACATTATTACCTGTTACTTGTCAATTATTTTAAATCTGTTTCCTTTGACTATCAGTGCTTCTGCTGATGGACAGATTTCCCTTATTTACTTGGCAGAAATATAATTTTGAACACATCCACCAAATTCCCTTCTCTGCTCTAAGAACAAGCCCAAATTTTCTCGATACTTGTGTAACTGAAGTTCTTCATCCATGCCAGAATCTAAATAAACCTCCACTGCATATTTTCTAAATCCTTGACATCCTTCCTAAGACATGATGCCCAGTTTTGGCAACAATGCTCCCTAACTAATGATTTATCAAAGTTTAACATATCTTACTTGCATATGTACCATATGCCTTGACTTATAATGCCAATGCCTTCTTGTGCCTTATTAACCTGCTTGGTTTGTTCTGCCATGTTTAAAGACTTGTGTAGCTGCACCTCCATTAAAATTGTACTGATGCAAGATTACTAGGATTTCCGTTCCTCCTCGATTATCACCAGCTTCTCACATATGTACACTGTACTGTCTTCAAACTCCCTTGGAAATGCTTCCAATGTTGGTGATTCTAGTAGTCAGAGTGAGATTGAACAACATGGTGTGTGTGTGCGCGTGTGTGTGTGCGTGGTATATATTTACTCCTGATTAATGATTCCTCACTCAACAGTTTCTGACAAACCTTCGGATTCAGAAGGACAATTTGTGTAACCAATAAAACAAGATGTGTGATAGGAGCTGAACTAACAATGGAGGTCAGTTCAGCTCAGTTGCTGGGCAGTTGCCTTCGAAGCAGTGTGATGCCAACAGTGTGGGGTCAATTCCCATAACTAGCTGAGGTTACCACGAAGGACTCTCCTTTGGAACCTTTCCCCTTGCCTGACAGATTCTGGCCCTCAGGGTGGTAAGACTACACCAATTGAAACTAACAGTATGATCTATAGAACTCTAAATGGTAGAATTCATTGCATGCAAAAACCACAGACTACTATGGATCAATTTCCTTGAATAATATGATTTATGAATGGTGTGCATTTTATGTATCATTTAGAGTTTGAATTTTGAACTAGTAGCATGTGGGTTTTGGTTTTATGGCTATGAGGGGTTTTAATGATTAACATTAACCAAAGATTTAAATAAACATGAAAGACTGTGCCTGGAGTGATAATGGGAATTTGTTTGCATAATGAGTATTTTATGATTGGACAAAATAAATGTTGAAATGTTTGTTTTCAGTTTAGAATTTAGATTTAGATTTATTGTCACATGTTAATAAACATATGTGAAAAAGTGTTTTCTCGTGTGTTATATGCAAAGTGTTGCCACGCTCCAGTGCCGTCTTGAAATACTGAATATAATGCAAGTATTCACTGCAACAGAGTTCATTTTTCTCTCTTCCTCTTGTTCCTCCTCCGCTGCTCCTCCCGTCGCTACTTGACATCGGCCAGGGTCTCTGCAACGGGCTTCAGGATCTCTGGAAGAGGCTCTGAGGTCTCAGTTATGGGCCTCCACCACCGTCACTCCCGTGACTGCTGTGTTCAAGCTGGAGCTGTGGGCCTGGGGATGCATGGGCTCTGTACATTCTGTCTCCTTTCTGATGCTCCTCCAGATGCTGGCACCGATCATCGGTCATCAGGGCCTTTTGCCATCCCTTTCACCAATGCCTCCACTCCTTCAGGTGCCCCACCCTAGCTGCAGACCTGGAACTTTGGCTCAGTCAGCAAGTCTGGGCTGGGGGAGTCAGCCCAGGATATGTTCCTTGCTGGCTGGTGTGGAGTCACGTCTGGCTTGTCCTGGGTGTTGCTGCCACCACCACTACCACTGCAGGCCTCCTCCTTCACCCACCACTTTGCAGACTTTAAAGTAAAGGAAAACAGCAAAAGTAAAAAGAAGAAAAGAAAGAGGAAGAAACCAGACAGGAGTGGACAAGTCCCGGGTTCAGCCTTGCTACTCCGCTGCCATCTTAGAAAAATGCATGAATTGAGTTTTATCTTAGCATGCTTTCAATTTTCAGTTTGTAGAAGTCCTGGTAAAGGTAGATGTAAGAAACACTTTCTCCTGGAGAAAGAAGTTAGGTTAGAATAGTTAGAAAATAGGTTACCTCAGTGGAAAGGCTTGTGTTGAAAACTCCAGACCATAAGTGTTTGGTTGGCAAAAGGGTAGTTTGAAACGGAGTAAGTATAAGCTCAGTTGTGTGACTAATCAAGGAAAAGACTATTAAACCTTCAGGAATGGGAATGGAAAGGAACAGGTAAGTCAATCCTCTCAATGTGATAGAGAAGGAAACTCTGTCTGGTCTTTGAGTACTGTAATGTGATGGTGTGGAATTAAATGGGAATATATTTTTACTGTGTGTTTTGAAATGTTTTGAAATGTGTCATATGTAAATAGTTTGGTTTATTTTATTTCATCTTTATTTTCCTTTGTGCAATAAACTTTTGTTTTATTGCTAAAGCCAAATCTGCTGTATTTTGTGCCTGTGTTTCGGTGAAAGATCATTCCGTTAAATAAAACCAAAACAAACATAATCTATCAAGCCAGATTTCAGTCTGGAGTCTGACTTGTCCAGTAATAACATCTGCTTTGATTGTAATGATGATTAATTTTAATACAAAGTGTATACATTGTACAGGTCAATTTATGGAATGTTGTCATTTATCTCAAGAGGGTTGGAATATAAAAGCAGCGATGTGCTTCTGAGACTTTATAAAGCTCTAGTTAGGCCCCATTTAGAATACTGTGTCCAATTTTGGGCCCCACACCTCAGGAAGGACATACTGACACTGGAGCGTGTCCAGCGGAGATTCACACGGATGATCCCTGGAATGGTAGGCCTAACATACGATGAACAGCTGAGGATCCTGGGATTGTATTCATTAGAGTTTAGAAGGTTGAGGGGAGATCTAATAGAAACTTACAAGATAATGCATGGCTTAGAAAGGGTGGACGCTGGGAAGTTGTTTCCGTTAGGTGGGGATATTAGGACCTGTGGGCACAGCCTTAGAATTAGAGGGGGTCAATTTAGAACGGAAGTAAGGAGACATTTCTTCAGCCAGAGAGTGGTGGGCCTGTGGAATTCATTGCCATGGAGCGCAGTGGAGGCCGGAACGTTAAATGTCTTCAAGGCAGAGATTGATAAATTCTTGATTTCGCAAGGAATCAAGGGCTACGGGGAAAGTGCGGGTAAGTGGAGTTGAACTGCCCATCAGCCATGATTAAATGGCGGATTGGACTCGATGGGCCGAATGGCCTTACTTCCACTCCTATGTCTTATGGTCTTTTTCATGAATTGTACGACATGTTTGTATTTTAATGGATAGGAGGAGGCTTTTGCTATGAAAATGACTAATTGTGAACAGCCCCAAACATTTGTTGTGGCCAGTAATCCAAGAATTCTTAATCTAGTACCTTTATTTAGTAAGTCTTGACTTCAGCATTGGTAAGTGTTGCACTGATTTTGAGCTAGTGCTAAGTATGTGATATGGCAAACTGATCAAAGCCTCATTCATTTGTCTCTTATCTGTTGTCTATGAAACAAAATTATCCAGTTGTACTGATTGGAACCAGCTGGATCTTGTTGACTATGAGATCCTTGATTGGGGTTGTTCACCTGAACTAAACAGGAAAGCACTGGCTGACCAATATAACCAGGAGACTGGCCATTGCCAGGCCCATCAGTGGGCCATGGAGGCGGTCATTATGGCTGACTGCGTGCCCCTCTTCCGTGGCTACGTCCGCACCTGAGCATCCCTGGAGAATGAGCACGGGGTGTGCACCAGCGCTCTCGATGCCTTTCGGGAGAGGTGGACACCGCAGGGTGTGGACTGCTTTATTCCCCCCTACAATTCTATTTTAATTTGATTCCTACCCTCCCCTTCACTTTTTCGTTCACATTGGCATTGTCTCTAAAGGGGGCTCTTCTTGTCTGTGGTTCTTTGGTCACATGGGTGTTTCCTGGTGGTAGGATGTTAACAAAGTTATTTACACAGCTATTTATTTTATCGCACCTACACACAGGTGCTGTGGGAAATAAGCACTACTGCCGCGTAAGTGTAGGGGAACAAAAAAAAGAGAAAAACAAGAAAAAGGAAGAAAAAAAATTGACAGAGGATTTAGAAAAAAATATATAACCAGGAGATTTAGAACCACCTTTGTTCAGGGGACTGACTCCAAGCTGGCTGGCTACAGCTAGTGTTACTGAGCACGAGTAAATAAAGGGTGACTTGGTGACAGGATACCAGCCTCGGTGCAATTATTTCAGTGGTAACAAGAGTGGGATGTGAATTTGGGTTAACCCTGAAAATGATGCTGAGAGACCGTTTGGTACGTGGGATTAATGGTGCAACCATGGTACAGTCAGGCACTTCAACTGGTGTTGTCATGAGAAAATGCAGCAAGTGGAAGACGGGTGCGACAGGGCATCCCGATGGAAGTGGACACCTTCACCTGTCTAACTAAGCTTGGGGAACATCACTTCAGTGTTGGCAATTGTAGAGCCTCAGGCAGAGCATGCCCTGAGCAGAGGGACCCTTGGCCAACCCACACCAGAACCCCACAACAAAGCCAAGCCTTGGCCAAGTGGCTAAACAGTTCTTCAGGATGTGGGCTGGTAAGCCATTGTAGTTGCTGCTGGTACGGGGACTCGAGACAGTAGGAGAGTCCGACAAGGCCTGACTTGAGTAAGAAAACTCATAGGCAGGTACAGAGGAGAGTCCACACCCTGGAAAATTCCCTTACATGTGGGTTGGAATACTTAAATTGCTTTGTGACATCCAAATTGGAACCATTTAAAATTAAAGTTTGGTTAAATCGTCAACCAGTTCCCATGGAGGTTGAAACTGGTGCACCTGTATCTCTGGTTGCAGAATCTGTCTTTAACAAGACTCGCTCAGAACTCCAAACCTTAGGTTTGCACAAGACCTCTGTCAGACTGAGAACACACCCTGGGGAACCATTGCAGATTAAGGGTATGACTTCGGTTCCAGTCTCCTACGAGAAGCAGTTGGTGCAGTTACCACGATGGTAGTAAAAGGCTCGGGCCCTAGCATATTGGGATGGAATTGGTTGAGAAAGATTCACCTGGACTGGCTCAACATTTTTCAATTAGAAAATGGCTGCCTCAGTGGAGCTGTGGTGAAATAACCAGGAGCATTTCAGGAAAGACTTGGGACTAACAAAGGGGCCACTTTACACTTTGACCAGGACCCAATTCTGTTGGGTGCCATTAGCCTTGCGGGCATAAGTAGAGGCAGAAATCAGGAACCTGGGGAGTGAAGGAATCATCAAACTAGTGCAGTTTGCAGAATGGGCAACACCGATTGTACCAATTGCGAAGCCTTACAGCTCAGTTCGCCTTTGTGGGGATTTTAAACAAACAGTAAACCGTTTCTCGCAGCTGGATAAATAACCAATCCCTCACATACAGGACTTGTACACAAAGTTGGCAGGGGGCTGTCCTTTATGAAGCTGGAGATGAGCCACGCCTACCTGCAATTACGACTGGAAGAAGAGTCCCAGAAGAACCCTACAATTAATACCCATAAGAATTTATATCAATATACAAGGCTGCCAATTGGGGTATCATCAACCTGTGTACTTTTCCAATGGACCATGGAGAACCTTTAACAAGGGCTACCCCAGGGTGCCATTTATCTGAATGACGTACCAATAACAAGGAAGACCAATAAAGAGCACTTGGAGAACGTGGACATAGTACTTAAATGTTTCTCCTATGTGGGCATACACCTTAGACAGAAAAAATGTGTGTTCCAGGCACCCCAAGTGACCTACTTGGGTTACACAGTTGGCAAAACTGGGTTACACTTGATGGAAGATAACATGAGGGCAATCAAAGGAGCCCCGGCTCCCATGTCTGTACAGGATCTTAGGTTTTTTCTTGTGTTAGTGAATTATTACGGAAAATTCATATGTAACCTGGCCACTATCTTGGCATCCTTACACCTGCTATTGAAAAAGGGTCTGCCTTGGAAATGGTCACATAGTCAATAAGTAGCCTTTAGGGAAGTGAAAAACAGCTATCGCCATCTAAAGTGTTGGCACGTTATGACCCCAAGCGATAGGTAGTGCTGACATGCTATGCCTCCCTGTGTGGTATTGGGATAGTGTTGGCTCACCAGTAGACCAATGGAGAGGAATGCCCAATAGTGTATGCTTCCAGACTTTGGCTGATGCTGAACGCAAATATGCTGAGGGTAGAGAAGGAAAGTTTGGCTGTCATCTTTGGTGTGAGGAAGTTCCACCAGTACCTTATGGACAGGAATTTGTCACAGTAACAGATCACAAATCCCTGCTAGGGCTACTGAAGGAAGACAAGGCAGTACTGCCTATACTTCCGGTAGAATTCAACATTGGGCCCTTATTCTCAATGCGTACAAGTATGAGTTAGAACACCATCCAGGAAGCCAAGTGGCTAATGCAGATGCCCTGAGCTGCCTCCCACTGGCAGATAATCTACTGGTGGTGCCTCCCCCAGAAGAATCTGTTTTGGTTTTAAACTTCCTGGACACCCTTCCAGTCACCGCAGACAATATCCAACTGTGGACACAAAAAGTCCTAGTGAAACTGAAATTGCTGGTGCTAATGGGGGAAACAAAAGGGGCATCACAACTAAGATTGAAATCTTTTTTGGACCCGCCGAGACCAGATCACCCCAGAGGATGGCATATTACTATGGGGAGCAAGGGTGATTGACCTGAGTCAAAAGCACCACTAAATGCTGGCCAGACTCCACCAGGGTCATAGAGGGGTTTCTAAGATGAAGATGCTGGCAGGAAGCTATATCTGGTGGCCAGGGTTGTAGCTGCATTGGTGGGGCAGTGCCCAGAGTGTCAACAAGGGCAAAAATTGCTACCAGTGGCACCCCCTAATTTGTGGGAATGGCTGGGTTAATGGTTGTATATCGACTATGCTGGCTCTTTCATGGGCTCAATGTTCCTGGTCATTGTGGATGCCCATTCAAAGTGGTTGGGTGTGCATAAAGTTGGTTCAGCAAATTCAGGGATGACAATTGAGAAGCTGTGAGCATCGTTTGCAAAACATGGACTCCCGGAAGTATTGGTGACAGGCAATGGGATATCATTTACCGGCAGGAAATTCCAAATTTCCTGAAGTCCAGTGGCATTCAGCACATAAGGACAGCTCTATTCCATCCATCATCCAATAGTCTAACAGAAAGAGCGATCCAAACATTGAAAGCAGGCTTAAAGAAACAGCCTACAGCTTCACTTGACATCAAACAGTCCCAGTTCCTGTTCGATTATAGGACCACCCAACATGCAACAGTAGAGATAACTCCAGCAGAACTGCTGATGGGGAGAAGATTCTGCACCAGGTTAAACCTGATATTTCCAGATCCAGGGGGCTGGATTGAAAAGGCAACAGGAATGCCAATGCTGGCCAAATGCCTCCTCTAAGCAAGAGACAATTTATTTCAGGGGACAGTTTGGTGTCGGAATCAGGGAAATGGCCCTGTATGGGTATAAGGTGAGGTCAACATGAGATAAGGTCCCATGATTTACAAAGTTTGGATAGATGATACAGCCCTAAACAAACACGTGGTTCACCTGAAAGCTGTTACCACACAAACAGGGCAGGAGCAAAACATACCTGGCCCCTCAGAACAGCCAGAAGGCTTGTCAGAAACCATGGGATCTTCCCCCTCCGCCTAGTGTCGAGGAAACCTCAGAATCTGAGATGAATGCAGCCTCGATACCGTTATCACAGGAAGAAGAGGAGGAAGCTCTCCCAAGACGCTCTGGATGCAAGAGACAGGCTACAGTGTGGTACACATTGTCCGTGTCAGAATCCAAGTCAGAGGAACCAGGCCTGGGTCAAAACGTCAGAAGAAAAGCTACAAGATAAAGACCAAGCCTACATCCCCAGGCTTAGGTGGGGAGGGATGTAGTGATTGGAACCAGTTGGATCTTGTTGACTATGAGATCCTTAATTGGGGTTGTTAACCTGGGCCAATCAGGAAAGCCCTGGCTGACCAGTATAAACAGGGGATTCAGCATCTCCTCAGTTCAAGGCACTGATTCTGAGCTGGCTGGGCACAGCCAGTGTATTGTGCACAAGTAAATAAAGGGTGACTTGGTGATGGGATACTGCTCTCCATGCAGTTATTTTACCAGTCATGCAAATTTGTCATTTTAGTGGGACAGTGCAGCAAAACACTATAGGGACATGAACAACAACAAATTGAAATTTGAGCAGTGTCTGAATAACTCTTTTGTCATTTTACGATTAAAAATATTTGGTTCATCCGCAAAGCATTTACCTCAGATAAAAGTTCCGTGGGCGTATCTGGCATAGTTATCACACACATACTCAGCCATTAGATGGAACTGGACATGACAGTCACTGGTTCGTCCACCTCTGTCTGCTTCCTGAAACTATTCATTATTTCTCAGTCTCATTCCATTGGAGCAGTAATCCTGTCCACAGCATCTGTGCTCTGTCGGTCAACACTGCAGGACTTACGTACAACATACAAATTAGGAGCAGGAGTAGGTCACTTGATGTCTTAAGCCTGTTCTAACATACAATAAGATCATGGGAATCTGGAGTAACCAGATTAGCTACCTATTTGTGGTAAACGTAAACCCTCTTACTTATCAAGCATCTACCTTCCTCCGTTTTAAAAATATTCAAGGACTCTTCTTCCGCTGTATTTTGAGGAATACAGTTCCAAAGACTTAAGACGCTCGTTAAGAAAAAAGTTGTCTTTATCTTCTCTTAAATGGCTGACCCCTTGTTTTGAAACAGTAGCCCATAGGATTGGGAGTACAGCTGAAACAGATTATAAACCTGAGTGTGTGGTGAGACAGTGAATCTTGAAGATTAATTTCTTTTACAAAATTTGCTATTGCTTGTTCACAATTAGCATTTCAGTTAAATGCACTGTGCTAAATTTTAACTTGCTCTCAGGTTTGGACGCAGCTTAACCTGCTGTCTGCTGGACACCAGGTGAGGTAAGTTAATGAAGTAACTGGTTTAATCCAGTTCTGTAACTGCCAGAAAGCTCACTCACCGAAATCACAACAACCTAAATAAGTAAAGCTAAAGTGCAGCTGAAACAGAGTATAAGTGTGAGAATGTGAGGGTGAGGGGTGTGGGATGTGGGATGTGGGATGTGGGATGTGGGATGTAGGATGTAGGATGTAGGGTGTAGGGTATGATCTGAGATCTGAGATCTGAGATCTGAGATCTGAGATCTGAGATCT
>JAHRHZ010000021.1:36960515-36994822 GCA_024137785.1 Ginglymostoma cirratum
GATCTGAGATCTGAGATCTGAGATCTGAGATCTGAGATCTGAGATCTGAGATCTGAAGATTTGAGAGTGAGGAGATCTTTATTTTTTCAGCCTCCAGGAGGGTGGGAATTGAGTAGCTGCAGGAGAGGGGACAGAACGGCAGCAGGAGTTCAGCTCCCAAAATCCAAAAACTGCATTTGAATTCAAATAAATGGTAACATCACAGGGAGATGGGGAGTGATTGGTTAGTCAGTATTGTGCTCACATTTTTAAAATTTATTCCCTTGCATGATGTGGGTATTGCTACCTGGCCAGCATTTTTTGCCTGTCCCTAGCTGCACTTGAGAAGGTGGTGTTGAGCTGTCTTCTTGAACTGCTGCAGGCCCTGCCTGCGCTATAGGTTGACCCACAATGCCCTAAGGGAGGGAATTCCAGGATTTTGACGCAGTTACAGTGAGGGAATGCTGAAGTATTTCCAAGTCAAGCTGGTGAGTGGTTTGGAAGAGAACTTACAGGTTTTCTCGATGTATCTGCTGCACTCATCCTTCTAAGTGGAAGTGTTCATAGGCCTGGAAGGTGCTGCCTTGGGTGAATTTCTGCAGAGCATCTTGTAAGTAGTACACACTGCTGCTACTAAGTGTTGATGGCGGTGGGAGTGGATGTGGTGCCAATCAAGAGGTTGCTTTTTCCTTGATGGTAGATTGTACTGGAAGAGCTTGGCTAGGGGAGCACAAGTTCTGGAGGATGCCTTCAATACTATAGCTGGAATGTTGTCAAGGCCAATAGTCGTTGTACTATCCAGTGCATCCAACTGTTTCTTGATATCAATAGAGTGAATTGAATTGGGTATAAATTGGCATCCGTGATGCTGGGGAGGAGGCCAAGATGGATCATCTACTCAGCACTTCTAGCTGAAGATTGCTGTGAATGTTTCAGTTTTGTCTTTTTCACCGATGTGCTGGACTCTTCCATCATTGAGAATGGGGATTATTCATGAGTTGTTTAATTGTCCACCACCATTCACAACTGGATGTGGCAGGACTGCGGAGCTTAGAAATAATACCTTGGTTGTGGGATCGCTCAGCTCTGCCTATCACTTGCTGCTTCTGCCGTTTGGCATGCAAGTAGTCCTATTTGGTGGCTTCACCAGGGTGACATTCCATCTTCAGGTATGCCTGGTGCTGCTTCTGGCATGCCCTCCTGCACTCTCCATTGAACCATGGTTGGTGGTAATGATTGAGTGGGGGGATATGCCGGGCCATGAGGTTACAGATTGTGCTGGAGTACAATTCTGCTGCTGTTCATGGCCCACAGCACCTTATGGATGCCCAGTATTGAGTCGCTAGATCTGTTCAAAATATGTCCCATTTAGCAGGAATAGAGCCTCTCAACATGATGGAAGGTATTCTCAATGGGAAGGTGGAACTTTGTCTCCAAAAGGACTGTGAGCTGGTCATTCTTACTGAAGCTGTCATGAACAGATGCACCTGCAGCTGACAGATTAGTGAGGATGAGGTCAAGTACGTTTTTCCTTTTTGTTGGTTCCCTCACCACTTGCTACGTACCCGGTCGAGGCGCTATGTCCTTTAGGACCTGACCAGCTCAATTAGCAGTGCTGCTGTCGAACCACTCTTGGTGGTGGACATTGAAATCCCCCACCCAGAATACATTTTGTGCCCTTGCCATCCTCAGTGCTTCCTCCAAGTGTTGTTCCAACATGGAGGAGTACCGATTCATCAGCTGAGGGAGGATAGTACATGGTAATCTCAGTAAATTTCCTTGCTGAAATTTAATCTGATGCCATGAGACTTCATGAGATTGGAGACAATGCTGAGGACTTCCAGGACAACTCCCTCTAAACTCTTTCTGCTTGGCGTGTCCTATTCTTGGAACAGGGATGGCAATGGTTGTGTCTGGGACATTATCTGTCTGTAAGGTATAATTTTGTGCCTGTGACGACATTGCTTGACTAGTCTGTGAGAGAGCTGAACAATTTTGGCAATAGTTCTTTGCTGCTCGTGAGCAGGACTTTGCAATATCGACAGGGCTGTTTTTGCATTGTCTTTTCAAATGCCTAGGTTGATGCTAGGTGGGCCGTCCTAGCTTATTTTTGATGAGACTTTGCAGTGATTGATACAACTGAGTAGCTTGCTAAGCCATTTCAAAGGGCAGCTGAGAGTCGACCGCCTTGCTGTGGCTCTGGAGTCACATGTAGGCCAGAACAGGTGAAGATGGCAGATTTCTTTCCCTGAAGGTCATTAGTGAGCCAGATAGGTTTTTCTGACAGTAGTTTCACGGTCATCAGTAGATTCCTAATTCCAGACATTTCAATGGAATTGAAAGTCCACCATCTGCTGTCATCAAGATTAAAAACCTGGGTCCCCAGATCATTAGCTGATTTTCTAGATTAATTGTCTAGTGATAATATCACTAGGCCATCGCCTCTCCTTATCGCCAAGTCCAGGAAATGTATTGCTAACTGCAGATTTTCATTAGCATTATAAAATTAAAAAATGGTATGAAATATTACTGGAAGTAGTATTAACATACGAAAAAGGTGGCAGGACAAGCGATTTTATGCAGGAGCCCCGGACACCACTATAATCCAGAGCGAACATGTCCGCAGCTCACAGAATTTCAGCTCAAAATTCATGAGCTGGGGGTAAAGTTACAGCTGTTGCCTAAGGTGGGGGATAGTTACCGGGACCCTCCATTTTATTTTAGGAGGTAGTCACATTTCTTACAATGTGGTTTCCTGATTCAATCAGTGGACAGGGACACGAAGGTATGGGGTGGACCTGAGGACTCGAGATAGAAGGGCCTCAACTTTTACAATAGTTTGAAAAGTCTGAAATACCTTCAACTTGCTTGGGTGAGTGAGGGCTGCACAGTGGATGAGCTAACTGACCATGGTACCATGATGCAGGAAGCCATTCGGGTAGAGGGAGCTAAACTGAATGTGGTGGGAGTAAGAGACAGTATAGTGAGGGGACTAATTGAGACCAGTCTCTGGAGCAAAGAACAAGGATCCAGAAGGTTGCATTAACTTCTGTGTGCAAAGTGTTAGGATATCTGCCCCACGCTGGAGAAGAAATAGCAGTGGGAGGGGGAGGATCTTGTTGTCATTGTTTCTATAGGAACCAAAAAAACAGGCAGAACAAGGATAGAGATTCTGCATAGATAATATGAGGAGCTGGGCAAAAACATAAAAGTAGAGCCTGAGAGATAATATCTGGATTATTACCTGAGCTTTAATCAAACTGGTATTGTCAAATAAGATTAGAAAAATAGAGATTGCATGGCTCAAAGGCTGGTGTGGGAGAAACTGAGTCTGATTCATTGGACAAAGCCACCAATACTGGATAAAGTGAGAGCTGTACTATTGGAACCAACTGTACCTGAACTGTACCAGACCCTTGGGTCAAGGCCTGAAACGTCAGCCTTCCTGCTCCTATGATGCTGCTTGGCCTGCTGTGTTCATCCAGCTCTACACCTTGTTATCTTGGATTCTCCAGCATCTGCAGTTCCTACTATCTCTGTACCTGAACTGTGCTAGGGCTAATGTTGTTATGAGTTACATGGCTAGGGAAGTAGAGATGGTCTAAAACTAACTATTGGGAGCATGGATCAAGTTGTGAAGATGTGGTTAAATGAAAGAGTAGAGACAAGGCAAGAGGGAAAGGTAATGATATAGGGAATGATAAACAGACCATAATGGAAGGAATCAATTACACATCCGAGTAAATTGACAGATAAGGCTAGAGGTGACAAAGGTAGTAAAAGGACAAACTAAATGGAATCTGAATGCATCATCCAACGCATCATCTTCCGACACTTCCGCCATCTGCAATCCGACCCCACCACCAAAGACATTTTTCCCTCCCCACCCTTGTCTGGTTTCCGGAGGGACCACTCCCTCCGTGACTCCCTTATTCGCTCCACACTCCCCTCCAGCCCCATCACACCCGGCACTTTTCCCTGCAACTGCAGCAAGTGCTACACCTACCCCTACACCTCCTCCCTCACCCCAATCCCAGGCCCCAAGAAGACTTTCCACATCAAACAGATGTTCACCTGCACATCTGCCAATGTGGTATACTGTATCCGCTGTACCCGTTGTGGCCTCCTCTACATCGGGGAAACCAAGCGGAGGCTTGGGGACCGCTTTGCAGAACACCTGCGCTCAGTTCGCAACAAACAACTGCACCTCCCAGTCGTGAACCATTTCAACTCCCCCTCCCATTCCTCAGATGACATGTCCATCCTGGGCCTCCTGCAATGCCACAGTGATGCCACCCGAAGGCTGCAGGAACAGCAAATCATATTCAGCCTGGGAACCCTGCAGCCCAATGGCATCAATGTGGATTTCACAAGCTTCAAAATCTCCCCTCCCCCAATCGCATCCCAAAACCAGCCCAGCTCGTCCCCGCCTCCCTAACCTGTTCTTCCTCTCACCTATCCCCTCCTCCCACCTCAAGCCCCACCCCCATCTCCTGTCTACTAACCTCATCCCGCCCCCTTGACCTGTCCGTCCTCCCTGGACTGACCTATCTCCTCCCTACCCTCCCGCCTACACTCACCTTTACTGGCTCCATCCCCGCCTCTTTGACTTGTCTGCCTCCTCTCCACCTATCCTCTCCTATATCCATCTTCTATCCGCCTCCCCCTCTCTCCCTATTTATTTCAGAACCCTCTTCCCCTCCCCCATTTCTGATGAAGGGTCTAGGCCCGAAACGTCAAGCTTTCCTGCTCCTATGATGCTGCTCGGCCTGCTGTGTTCATCCAGCCCCACACCTTATTATCTCGGAATCTGAATGCAGATACCTTTTTGAACAAATCAGCTGAATTGATCGTGCAAATAGAAATAAATATGTAGCATCTGATAGCAATTACAGAAACATGGCTTCAGGAAGAAATAAGTTGGGACCTGAATATTGAAAAGTGTAGGACATTTAGGAAGGACAGGAAGTTAGGAAAAGGTAAAGGGATGGCTATGTCAAGTAATGATGACATTGGCACAAGAAAGAGAGATGACCTACATTCAGGAAACCAGAATGTAGAAGCAGTTTTGGTAGAGGTAAGAAATGATAAAGGTCAAAGTCTCTCGTGGGAGTGTTGTACGGGCCTCCTAGCTGTGACCACACATTAGGATGGAGTGTAAAGGAATAAGTAATGGGAGTTTGTCAGATAGGTCTGGTGGTGAACACAAGAGATTTAAACCCATATATCGACTGGAAAAATCAGATGAGCGAAGGTAACCTAGATGAAGAGTTCATCGATTATGCAGTCTTAAGGAACTAACCCGTAAACATTCTAAAGCCGATAAGAGAGCAGATATACTCAACCTGGCATTGTATAACTGGATAGGATAAGTTCATAACCTCATAGCGAAGAAGATCCGAGAGAGCAGTCCTGCTTGAAATAATATCCTTAATCTTGCATTCAGTCTGAGAGAAGAGGAATTATTCCAAGATTAATATTTTAAACTTAAATCAAGACAATTGTGAGGGCATGAAGCCAGAGCTAGCTAAAGTGAACTGACAATTAAAATTAAGGGATGGGTCAATAGAGATGCAGTAGAAGATATTTAAGGCAATATTTCAGAATACACAGGGTAGATATATTCCAACAAAAAAAAAAATTCAAGGTGAAGACCCACCATCTGAGGTTAAATTAAAAGTTAATGAAGGTATCAAGCTTAAAGAAAAAGCATGTATTTGTGCAAGAACAGATGACAGGTCGGAAGATCAGACTGAGCGGAATAAAAAGTGGAAGAATTCTTAAAAATTAACAAGCAAGGTAAAAAAGAGTATGAAAGAAAGCCAGCTAGGAACATAAAGAATATAAAAAGGAAGGGAGTTAACAAATTGAACATTGAACTTTATACAACATGAATCTGGGGAATTAATAATGAGTGGAAAAAGAGATTACAGATGAATTAGAGATATACAGCAGGGAAACAGACTCTTCGGTCCAACTTGTTCATGCCACCAGATATCCTAAATAAATCTAGTCCCATTTGCCAGTATTTGGCCCATATCCCTCTAAACACTTCCTAATCATATACCCATCCAGATGCCTTTTAAATGTTGCAATTGTACTAACCTCCACCACTGTCTCTGGCAGCTCATTCCATACACTCACCACCCTCTGTGTGAAAAGGTTGCCCCTTAGGTCCCTTTTAAATCTTTCCCTTCACCTTAAATCTATGTACTCTAGTTTTGGACATCCCCACCCGGGAAAAAAAAACCTTACAATTTACCCTATCCATGATTTTATAAACCTCTATAAAGTCGCTCCTCAGCCTCCGACACTCCAGAGAAAATAGCCCCAGCCTATTCAGCCTCTCCTTATAGCTCAAACCTTGCAACTGTGGCAATATCTTTCTAAATCTTTTCTGAATCTTTCAAGTTTCACAACATCATTCCCATAGTAGGGAGACCAGCATTGCACACAGTATTCCAATAGTTGCCTAACCAATGTCCTGTACAGCTGCAACATGACCCCCCATCTCCTATACTCAATGCACTGACCAATAAAAGCAAGCATATTGAACGTCTTCTTCACTATTCTGTCTACCAGTGACTCCACTTCCAAGGAAATATGAACCTGTACTCCAAGGTCTCCTTGTTCAGCAACACACCCCAGGACTTTGCCATCCAGTGTACAAGTCCTGCCTTGATTTGCCTTTCCAAAATACAGCGCCTCACGTCTATCTAAATTAAACTTTAAAACTTAAAAAATTTGAACAGGTTATTTGCATCAGTTTTTACTGTACAGGATATAAGTGGATGTAAATCAGAAAATGGAAGGGATAGAGGAACTCAAGAAAAAAATACAATCACAAGGAAAACGGTGTTGAGCAAACTGATGGAGCAGTGGGTTGTCCCTAGGTCCTAATGGACTTCATTGTAGCATCTTAAAGGAAGTGGTTAATAAAATAGCTGATGCATCGATTTCAATTTTCTAAAACTCCCTAGATTTAGAGAATGTTCCATTTGACTAGAAAATAGCATATATAACACCTTTCAAAAAAGTGAAGGGGAAAGAACTCAGGAAAATATAGGCCAGTTAGCTTAACATGTCATAAGGAATATGTTTTCATAAGAAAGTATTATTAAAAATGTTATAGCAAGCACTTCAAAAAAATCAAGGTAATCAGGTAGAGTCAACATGGTTTTGTGAAAAGGAAACCCTATTTATCAACTTTATTGGACTTCTTTGAGGAAACAACATGTGCTATGAATAAAAGGATAAAAGTACTGTATGAGAATTTCAAGGAAGCATCTGATAAAGTGCCATATCAAAGCTTACTGCAGAAAATAAAAGCTCATGGTGTAGGAGATAATTTATTGGTGTGGATAGAAGACTGGCTAGCCAACAGGAAATATAAGTCATAAATGAGGTTAGATCACAAGGAATCCAGGCAGAACTAACTATTTGGATACGAAATTGGCTTGAAGGTAGGAGACAGAGGCAGATGGTGGAGGATTGCTTTTTGGACTAGAGGCCTGTGACCAGCAGTGTGCCACAAGGATCAGTGCTGGATCCACTGCTTTTTGTTATTAATATAAATGATTTTGATATGACTATAGGAAGAATGGTTGGTAATTTTGCAGATAAAACCAAAATTGCTGTTGTAGTGGACAGTGAAGAAGGTTATCTCAGATTAGAACATGACCTTGATCAGATGGAATTTAATTTAGATAAATGTGAAGTGATGCATTGTTGGTAAGGCAATCAGGGCAGGACTTGTTCACTTAATGGCAGGGTCCTGGGGAGCATTACTGAGCAAAAAGATCTTGGAGTGCAGGTTCATAGATCCTTGAAGGTGGAGTCACAGGTAGACAGGGTAGTGAAGAAGACATTTGGTATGCTTGACTTTATTGGTGAGTGCATTGAGTATAGGCATTGGGAGGTCATGCTGCAGCTGTACAGGACATTGGTTAGGCCACTTTTAGAATACTGTGTTCAATTCTGATCTCCCTGCTACAGGAAAGATGTTGTTAAACTTGAAAGGGTTCAGAAAAGATTTTACAAGGAAGTTGCTGCTGTTGGAGGGTTTGAGATATATGGAGAGGCTGAATAGGCTGAGGCTATTTTCCCTGGAGTGTCGGAGGCTGAGGGTTTACTTTATAGAGGCTTATGAAATCATGAGGGACATGGATAGGGTGAATAGCCAAGTCTGTTTCCTAGGAGTCATAATCAAGATGGTGTAGGTTTAAGGTGAGAGGGGAAAGATTTTAAATAGACCTGAGGAGCAACTTTTTCATGCAGAGTGTGGTGCGTGTATGGAATGAGCTGCCGGAGGAAGTGGTGGAGTCTGGTACAATTACAACATTTAAAAGGCATCTGGATGGGTACACGAGTAGGATGGGTTTAGAGGGATATGGGCTAAATGGTGGCAAATGAGACTAGATTAATTTAGGATATCTGGTCAGCAGGGATGAGTTGGACTGAAGGGTCTGTTTCCGTGCTGTATATCTCTATGACTCCGCATCATTATCTGACTGGCAAGATGTAACAAGTGCCAAACTAAAACGATCAAGGCAGGAGCCTTGAATTTTGACAACTGATATAAATAATTTGGATGAAGGAACTGAGGGTATGGTTGCTGAATTAGCTGATGATAAAGATAGGTATGCAAGTAAGTTGTAACGAGGACATAATAAAAATGCAAAGGGATCATCATTACGTTAAGTGAGCAAAAATTAGGTATTTTATGGTGATATATGAAATTGTTCACCTTGGCAACAATAAAGAAAAGAAGCATAATATCTAAATGGTGAGAGATTTCAGAATGATGTAGGCAGCCTGGTGTAATAATTACAAAAGACTATTATGCAGGCACAGCAAGTTATTCGGAATGCTCATAGATTGTTATCATCTATTGTGAGGGAAATTGAAGGCAAGTCGTGCTTTAGAGCACTGGCAGGAACATATCTGTTGTATTGTGTACAAACATTGATCTCCTTTATTTGAGGAAAGGTGTAAATGCATTGGAAGCAGTTCAGAGAAGGTTTTCCAGACAAATACCTTGAAAGGATGGATTGTCTTATGAAGAAAGGTTGGACATGCTAGGCTTGTATCAGCTGGAGGTCAGACTAAAAAGCAACCTATTTGAAACACGTATCTTCCTGAGGGGACTCGACAGGTTGGGTGAGGAAAGGATGTTTCCTCTCGTGGGAGAATTTAGAATTAGAAGTCACTGTTTAAAAATAAATGGTCACCCATTTAAGACTGTGAAGACATTTTTTTTGGAGTGGTTTGTGAGCCTTTGCATTGTCTTCCCCAAGATCTAATAGAAGCAGAGCTTTTGAATATTTTTAAGGCAGAAGTAAATAGATCCTTGTTTAGGAATGGGGGGGGGGGGGGAAGGTCATGACTAGACAGGAATAAGGATAAATCAGATTAACTGTGATCTTGGAACCAAGTGGTCTACTCCTGCTCCTGACTCATAGGCTAGGATATAAGATGAAAATATCTTTTCCATGTGACTTTATTTATCAACATTGCCAATGGATGCAGAACTCATACTGACTTTGCTGCAGAATCAAGAACTCAATAAGTTCGATTGCTATTGAGTTGATTGTTGGAATCTCGGAGACTCCTGTCTGAGTTAGATGTGACCACTGTACTGGTGGCAAGTGTGTTGAGAGTAGAAAGCAATAAATTGGCTGCTCTTAGAAACTGGAAAGCTGATGTTTCGGGTCTAGACCCTACTTCAGAAAAATGTTTTCCTGAAGAAGGGTCTAGACCCGAAACATCAGCTTTCCTGCTCCTCTGATGATGCTTGGCCTGCTGTGTTCATCCAGCTCTACACCTTGTTTTCTCAGATTCTCCAGCATCCGCAGTTCCTACTATCTCTGCTCTCAGAAACTGACAGTTTTCAAGAACTTGATGTGTTGACTCTCAACATGACAACCATGCTGCCTTATGATGACATACCTTTGTCAAAGCAATGTGTACCTTTTCTTGCCTCCCTTCTCAGAAACTTATGCATCATAAAAGAAATGGAGTGGAGAGCAAAGTGATTTGGTGGTGATGGACTGAATTGTTCATGATTTCCTCTCTATACTGCATAGTCCCACTGCCAAAACATACTGGGATGATTCAGTGTTTTGATTTCCTCCTTCCAATTTCAGCATTTTTCGTTAATACAAGCAACAATTTGTTTGGATAGAGCTTTGTTAAAAGACCAGTTCCATCACTGGTCACTGTTGCTTTGAGTGAAATACATTTCAAGAATGTTGAAAACCGATGGTTACAGCGGTTACTTCCTCAGACGGGGACCAGCAGAGATTCAGAAGCAAGATTTAGAAAATAGGAACAACATTAAAACAACACTTAATTCTTCTGTGAATCCATTGGCCTACTTCTAGAGGATGAGGCTGAATATCCAGGGGGTTATTTGCTCAGGCTTCTTTGAATCTTACTGAATTCAAATTAAGTAAGAGATTTCACAGATCAGAATGTTTTTGTCGTGTGAATTTAAATTCAGTTTAAAAGTGATTAGGAATTAAATGAAAATGTTCAATTTAAGCAATAAATCTTGGATGCATTTGCAGTTTTACTGCATAATTTCAATTTAAATATCCTTCTCAACTTGTTCTGTTTTAATGAAAAGTGTTACTTTTTGGTCTTTCTTCAATACTTTTATCTCGTATTCTGATCTCTTATTCTTTCCACAGCCTTTACATCCTTCCTATAATGAGGCTTCAATACTAAACACAATAATTGAACTGCAACTTAACCAATACTTTATCTAAATTTATTATTTCTGTCTTTAATATTATATATACTATATGTAATTCTCTTATGTTTTGATAACTTTATTTGCTTGCTGTTGTTACTTAATAAATACTCATCTGTTTCTGTCTTTTTAAAGAAAAAATCATACCAGTGTACAAAAGTGGGAGATTAGGGAGCATTCCAATGTTCCTGATGATTATGTCTGCAGGAGTGTTTGGTTGCGAATCCTATCGGATTGCATGGATTGGTTGGAGCAGCAGTTTGAGGTATCAGGAACCGCAGAGGGAGGTCGGGGGGTGACAGATGGCATCATTCAGGAAGACACACAAGCAGGTAGATGGGTACCTGCGGAAGGGGTTGGGAGGGGGGTAATAGATGGCATCATTCAGGAAGACAGACAAGCACGTAGATGGGTAACCTCTAGGCAGGTAGTCCAGGAGTCTCCTGTGGCTATCTCCATCTCAAACAAGTATGCTGTTTTGGAAAATGGGTGATGCTGTCACTGCTACATTCCCCTGAGAGTCCAAGTTTCTGAGACTGGCTCTACTGTAATGAGGGGTACGGCAGGTTCCCAGTGATCTATGTTGATAAGGAATCCTCTAGGCAGGGGCACAAACAGATGTTTCCGTGGCCAACTGTGAGACATCAGCATGGTGTGTCATCTCCTTGGTGCCAGGGTCAAGGATCTCTTGGAGAGGGCGTTGAATATTCTCTAAGGGGAGAGTGACCAACAGGAGATTCATGTACATGTTGGAACTAATGACACAGGGAGAGAAAGGGGCAAGGTTCTGAAGGGAGAATATAGGAATTTAGGCAGGAGGTTAAAAAGTAGGTCCTCGAGTGCAGTGATATCTGGGTTACTCCCGGTGCCACATGCTAGTGAGAGTAGGAATAGGAGGATAGGACAGATTAATGCATTGCTGAGGAGCTGGTGCAGGGGGTAGGGATTCGCATTTTTGGATCATTGGAATTTCTTCTGGAGTAGAATTGGCCTGTATAAGAAGGATGGGTTGTACCTGAATTGGAAGGTGACCAATATTCGAGCAAGGAGATTTGCTAGTATTACCCAGGAAGCTTTAATCCATTAGGAGTAGAGGGCAAAAGACATGGTGGGAAAAGAGATGTCTGAGGCCGGTACAGTTGAAAACAGATGAGCAAGTCAAATAGTAAAAGCAGGTAAGAGCAAGGCAGAGAATGAGGTAAGACTGATAAAGTAAACTACATTTATTTCAATGCAAGACGCCTGACAGGTAAGGCAGATGAACTCAGAGCATGGTTGGGAACATGGAACTGGGACTACCATAGCTAATACAGAAATGTGGCTCAGGGAAGGGCAGGACTGGCAGCTTAATGTTTGAGGGTATAGATGCTATAGGAAAGATAGAAAGAGGGGGCATGTGAGGAGGCAGAGTAGTGTTTTTGGTTAGGGATGTAAGCAGTGAGGATATTTCTAGGAGTACATCCAGTGACATTATTTGGTGGAACTGAGAAATAAGAAAGAGATGGTCACCTTATTGGGACTGTGGTGAGAAGCAAATTTGTAAGATCGCAGCTATATATAATGATAGGTTTGTAATGGTTGGGGATTTTAACTTTCCAAACATAGACTTGGACTGCCATAGTGTTAAGGGCTTAGATGGAGAGGAATTTGTGAAAAGTGTACAATAAAATCTTTTTATGCAGTATGTGGATGTGCTTGCAGAGAAGGAACAAAACTTGACCTGCTCTTGGGAAATAAGGCAGGGCAAGTGACTGAGGTGTAAATGGGGGAGCACTTTTTGGCCAGTGATCATAATTCTATTAGTTTTAAAATAGCTATGGAAATGGATAGACCTGACCTAAAAGTTAAAGTTTTAAATTGGAGCAAGGCCAATTTTGATCATATTAGGCAAGAACTTTCAAAAGTTGATTGAGGGTAGACATTCATGGGTAACAGGATGTCTGGGATGTGAGAGGCCTTCAAAAATGAGATAACGAGAGCCCAGGGACAGTATGTTCCTGTTAATGTGAAGGGCGAGGCTGGTTGGTATAGGGAATGCTGGATGCCTAGAGAAATTGAGGCTCTGATCAAGAAAAAGGAGACATATGGTCGATATAGATAGCTGGGATTGAGTGAATCCCTAGAGGAGCTCAAAGGCAGTAGGCGTATACTTAAGGGGGAAATCAGGAGGAAAAAGGGGACACGAGATAGCTTCGGCAAATAGATTTAAGGAGAATCCAAAGAGGTTTTACAAATACATGAAGGTCAAAAGACTAACTAGGGAGAGAATAGGGCCCCTTATTTTCAAAGCCCACCTACTTGTGGAACTGCAGGAGATGGGTGAGATACTAGATGAGTATCTTGTGTCAGTATTTACTGTGGAGAAGGATATGGAAGCTAAGGAACTTGGAGAAATAAATAGTGATATCTTGAAAAGTGTCAAAATTACAGAGGAGCAGGTGCTGGATGTCTTAATGCACAAAGGTAGATAAATCCCGGGGACCTGATCAGGCGTATCCTAGAAGCTTTGTGGGAAGCTAGGGAAGTGATTGTTGGGCCCTTTGCTGAGATATTTGTATCATTGAAAGCCACAGGTGAGGTGCCGGAAGACTGGAGGTTGGCTATCATGTGCCACTATTTAAGAAGGGTAGTAAGGAAAAGTGAGGGAACTATAGACTGGTGAGCCTGACATCAATAGTGGATAAGTTGTTGGAAGGGATTCTGAGAGACAGGATTTACATCTATTTGGAAAGGCATGGACTGATTAGGGATAGTCAACATGGCTTTATGTGTGGGAAATTCTCGAATTTGATTGAGTTTTTTTGAAGAAGTGACAAAGAGGATTGAACGCAGAATGGTGAACTTTGTCAATATGGACTTCAGCAAGACATTCAACAAGGTTGCACATGGTAGACTGGTTAGCAAGCTTAGATCACATGGGATTCAAGAAGAACTTGTCAACTGGATACAAATTGGCTTGAAGGTAGGAGACAGACAGTGATGGTGGAAGGTTGTTTTTTAGACTAGAGGCCTGTGACCAGCAGTGTGCCGCAAGGATCCGTGCTGGGGTCCATTGCTTTTTGTTATTCATATAAATGATTTGGATGTGAATATTGGAGGAATGGTTAGTAAGTTTTCAGGTGACATCAAAATTGGTGATGTAGTGGACAGTGGAAGAAGGTTATCTCAGAGTACAACAGGACCTTGATCAGATGGGCAATAGGCTGAGGAGTGGTAGATGAGTTTAATTTAGATAAGTGTGAGGTGCTGCATTTATGGTAAGGCAAATCTGGGCACGTAATGGTAGGGCCGTGGGGAGTGTTATCGAGCAAAGAGACCTTGGGGTGCAGGTTCATATTTCCTTGAAAGTGGAAGTAGACAAGGTAGTGAAGAAGGCATTTGTTGCGCTTGCTTTTACTGATCAGTGCATTGAGTATAGGAGTTGGGAGATCATGTTGCAGCTGTGCAGGACATTGGTTAAGCCACTTTTGGAATACAGGTATTTCTCCTACAACATGACAGTTGTGTTCTTGTGTGACCTCACGCTACAGAAAAATCACGATAGAAGATTGCTATATCTACACAGCAGAAAGTTCGCATTATCCAACCAGTGTCTTCTAGTCCTCAATTATGTTGCAGCCAATTCTCATTAATGAAACACGCATTATAGCAGAACTACCTGTACTGCATTCAATTCTGGGCTTTTTGCTAATAGTAAAGATGTTGTTAAACTCGAAAGGGTTCAGAAAAGATTTATGAGGATGTTGCTGGGATTGGAGGGTTTGAGCTATGGGGAGAGACTGAATTGTCTGGGGCTCTTTCCCCGAGAGTGCCAGAGGCTGAGGGATAACTTTATAGGGGTTTATAAAATCATAAGGGGTATGGATAAGGTGAATAGTGAAGGTCTTTTCCCCAGGATAGGGGAGTCCAAAACTAGAGAGCAGAGATTTAAGTGAAAGGGAAAAAATTTAAAAGGGACCGTAGGGACAACTTTTTCATGCAGTGGAATGAGCTGCCAGAGGAAGTGGTGGAGTCTGGTACAATTACAACATTTAAAAGGCATCTGGACGGGTACACGAATAGGAAGAGTTTAGAGGGATATGGGCTAAATGCTGGCAAATGGGACTGGAATAATTTAGGATATCTGGTCAGCATGGATGAGTTGGACTGAAGGGTCTGTTTCTGTGCTATATATTTCTGACTCTGTGAACAGTTTCGGCATAAAATACATTTTTTAACCATTTGTCTATCTACAATCAAACTATAATCAAGTTCTGGAATCTTTCTCATATTTGGTCATGCCTGTAAATTTATTTCTCTGGATACTGCTGTAAGAGTAAAGGCAAGATGTTCACTGTTCAACTCTTTTTCAGTTGTCAATAAGACATTTTTGTGGGCTTGTCAGAGGACATTTCTTATAATGGAGATCTTTGGGTTTCATGCCCTCTGCAGAACTTGTAGGATCTCCGTTTAATAACAAATCAGATTGTGGAATCCTCACTGAGACATGCAAACAATAAAATATGAAGCAAAAATGGAAATATAAGTTGCATTTAAATAATTGTACAGGAATGAAATATTAGGACATAAAACATGGAATGAACAGAATGACATAAAACACAAAAACAAGCCCTTCTAAACTCTGGATCATTGATTGTAATCCAAATGAATAGAGTTCATATTTATAAAACAAGTTAAGTTCAGTTCAGCAGTAATTATTACTGCACCCCAAACAAATCAATAATTTCAAAGCGGAAAAACCCCAAAACTTATTTCAGCCACATTGAGAACAAGAATATTGGGTAATTACCCCAAGTTCACACCTATAATTTTTATGCAGATTCTAAGATGGGAACAGCACTACCTGTGGAGGATCAGGGTATCACTCACAGTAACTTGTGCATTTCCATATTAACTATGTGTGCGCAGATTCTAGACGTCACTATCCGTTTTAGTGTGTACAAATAGTGAGTGCCAATTGCCTTGACGTTATCGGTCCAACAAAATTTGAACTAATGTAACAAGCAAGACTCAGGATCTGTGTTGAATGAAAGATAAAGGATGTGAAAGTACAATTTTCTGGGCTCCCATTACCCAACTCTTGCGAAGGCTTTCTAACTATCTCTGTGGTTATGTTTCCTTTAATTGTACTTGTTTCACACTGGAGTCAGAGTTAGCCTTTGAACTGTCATTTTTGGCAAGATATGCCACAAATTCCAACAAGATGGCTGCCTCTACGCTGTTGACTGGAGTTACAAGTTGAACCCACACAGAGTTCGTAATGCAGCTGATTCCCAGGGAATTGCCTGGGAAATTGAAAATTCCAATGAGTAATTCTCCTGATGATGATAAAAGTTCCTGCCATTATATTTCTAATTTTTTTTTTCATGGTATCTAAGTTATTTCTGCTAAGGCCCAGATCTTCTGATCAGAAGATTGTTGTTACAGCAGTGGGGATGGGAGGCGTTTTGGGTCCTTATGTAAGTCTCAACACATAACTCTGGGTGTTATCAGGGAAGGGGAAACTTTGGATTTGGCAATTAGCTGAATTCTGTGATAGAGTAAGAGACTTTGAATGGGTTCAATTCACTTAACTGAACATTTAGACAGTTTATCTTGACTAATTGCAAAACTAATTTCCCTTCCCCTGACTCACCACCAAATTCCCCCAAATCTACATATCCCACCCTGACATGATCCACCAATCTGACACCCAACTGATGCCCAACATTCTCCCATGACACCTAACCCTCAAACATCTTGGATCTGACTGCTCCCTCCCACTCCCTGACAGAACTGATCCCCTCAGACCCACACCCTGGATGCCACCTCTGGGCCCATCCTGAATCCTTTTTTGATTCCTGGACTTGTCTTGGCCGGCACTCACTGGCTCAGATGTTTGCCCAGAAGCTTTTTTAAACATGTAAGTAGCAACTATTTGCCTGATCAGAAATAGGGATTCCAATTCAGAGTGAAATAACCGGGCCCAAGTGGTATGCTTAATAGTGTGTGTCATCCTTCAAATTAAATGATAAAGAAACAAAGGAGTATAAAATGAGTGGCAGAATGCCTGCAATCTCTTAATACACTTTTGTATGATGTCACCCAGTATTTAACCAACAGTTACTAGGCCCTTCCATCTTAACAGTCATACACGGACCTTTATCATTCTATAAACATCACTCGTTCTGCAAATCTAGTATTATGTTGTCTATTGTGCATGCACCTGAACATATTTTGCTGGTAAATAAGAAAGACATAAATAAAACAAAGCACACACAAACTATCACTCACACATTCTGGTTAAACATATTTTATTAAAGCCCAGATGAAATATTTTAATAGCACGGACAAATCAATATTGCCTGTCCAAAGAATGTTAGCACCCACAATGACACTTTTGAAATGTCTGAATCAAAGCAGGGGAAAGCAGCTTAATACATAGTTACTACTTAAAATAAAAATGGTTACCCATAATTTAAGTTTAAATGAGTTTATATCATAAATGCGAATCACAGAGGAAGCATCTTAGTGTAAGCATACTGCTCAAAACAAATGAGGTGCCACTTTGCTTTGCTGCTGTCTTTGAGTTTGCAGCTTGACACACACCAACCTGCAGAAGGAAAGAAAATCATCGTGCAAACAGACATGTCCAAAGGATGAATTCATAACAAAAGTTAACAAGAATAACATACACAGAAAACAAAAATAAATCTTTTTTTGTACAGCCCACAAATTTCCTAAAAGGTTTTTGTTGATGTTTTGGTTTTCTTTAAGCAGTCCTTCAGTAGTAAAAATGTGAACCGTGCATTTCCCTGTATGTTCTCAGTGCCCAGGATATCCTATTCCAAATGTGCCTTCTGTAACTAGCCTGTTATCAACACCATTTCCCTGAGCTCATTATTCAAGCATGTATATCAAACTTAGGCACAGTGTGGTATCCTGGCCCAGCAGTAGACTCTTGTAAGCTACAGCAAAACAGGCAGGAGCAGGCTTCAAGCAATTTAATTCTTTCTAAAAGATCAAGAGAAATTAAGTAAAGGGACTCCAATTAAAAGACACTAAAACCTCCAAATCAATTTATCTATTTTAGATTTAAAAGTTCTTAACTTGCAAATTAGCATTGAATGTGAACCTGATTGAAACATTCAAAAATCAATTTAACAGGAAACAGTGAGATAAAAATGTGACACACACTGGTGAAGGGTTTAAAAATAGTTAAAGGAACATGGAAACAAATAGATTAAGGTTTGAATTGTTTTCCATTGCCCTGCCTTCTAATAACCTTTTAATTAAATGGAGAACTTTCAGTTAACAATCTGTTCACTAAAGTCTACAAGATGAGCACAAGACTAATCTTAACATTATTGTATCACTGAACAAAGTTGTGCCTTGGAAACTTGTTGTTGCTACATAGGGGCCATCACAGGTCACTCCATTATACCTTTCAGAGGCCAACTGCACCCCAGAAAGGTCTCCGCCTCTGACCTCTGCCATATGGCTGCAGAAAACAACAGAGGGCTCACACGTATATTTTAATTTGATCATTTTTCAATTTAAAAAATCGACATCAATTTGCAAATAATGCAACAATTGATGTAACCTATGTTACAAATTGGTTAATTACAACTTAGGTGGTGGTGGGAATGTAGGTGAGCAAATTTCAGAACAACGAAGCTTGCCTTAACAGTAAACTTGAACTTAATTAACAAAATAAAATAGCATAATTTAAATGAGTGAATTAATACAAATGACCATTAAAAGGTGCCAAGTAGCAAAACTTAATAATAAAGTCCTTTCTTTTGCCTTTTTGGTTAAGAAGTGCATCTAAAGTGAGCTGAAGAATCAAACGTATGATCACCAGGGAAGGGCTCCCAGGTAAAGCTCCTCCTTTCTGTACACCACTGTCCTAACACACAGATTGCCCTGTGATTGGACAGCACCGAGCCAGGGATTTTACCTGGAACACTGTCTCAGCGTCTTACCCCCTCCCCCACAAGCCTGCAAAAATAAACCATGAGGTTTTGAACTCCAACCATTTTCACCAGTATTATTATCCCATGAGCAAACATTTTGCATTGAAATGAAATGGGCCATGTATTTTAAATGCAATTTGATAAAGGTTTTTTGAAAAGAGTTTTTTTCTAAACATGAATTCAAACTGAATCTCCAATTAGCTGACCCAAGTGGCCTGACCAAAAGGTCAAAAGGGGATGTGCAAACTGACCAGTATAGCAAAAAGCTGATCAATACCCAAGGTTTTTGAGAAAGAAATATTAGCCATAGAGACCCAACCACCTGACTATCACATCTTTTCGCATAGTCATGGGCCTACTCTCAATTCCTCCTTGTCATCTGACTCTCAATGCCCTTTTCACATGGTGTGACTCCTATCTCCTTCCCCTCCTGTCCACTCTTTCTGAATGCCTCCTTCAACCAGAGTTGACCCACAGATTCAGCACCATGGCTCCAGGACTTGGGCTGCTCACCATTCATCCAATTACAGACTGGTTCTCCCCTGTATTTGGGCTGCTCAATGGACAAACACACATTTAAACATAATTATCTACCCAGGCTGTTTCTCTTGACAGCCACTCTCCTTGTGTATTTCCCCTGGAGAATTGGATCTAATGAACTGAATGACCCAGCAATGCCAATTGTCGTTCAAAATTCCAGGAATCACACATAAAGACATCCATGAACAATCTTAATATAAGTCTGAACAGGTGATAAATTTGAATCGAACCTTTTCATAACATGCAGATCTTCAACTTGTTTGAATGTGCCTATTTAAAATAAGTCCCCAAGATACCAACAGGGAGTTCTAATAATTAGTGTGTCACAAAGAATGCTATTGCAAGTTTGCATCTGTCCCTTGTTTAAAAAATTCAACTTCTTATTCACAACTTAGCTACTACAATCAACAATCTCATGTACTTGTCAAAATAAAAATGTAGAAGATAGAAGCTGAAGGAGAGCATTTGGCCCTTCGAGTCTGCTCCGCCATTCATCACGATCATGGCTGATCATCCAACAGAATACCCTAATCCTGCTTTCTCCCCACAACCAAATAATAAATATGAATCGCTTTTTGACCTTATCAGCAGAATACTTCATTTAGAGTGATAGCAGCAATATAAAGAGTGACACATTTTACTGAGGAATGCACTGATCATTAAAATTTCAATGATAAATTAGTTATTTTGGGATTACCTTTAATCTGAGTTAGTTGTCAATTTTGATCAGATCTGCATTTGTCAGAGTCAAATGAAATGGGATGGCTTTGCTTATTTTTCTTTCAAAATATACATGGTGCAGATCCCAGATCAGTTACCCATTGGTTCATATTCAAAAAAAAGAAGAATTATGTATAAAACACTAACATTTCAACGCTCTGTAACCGCAATTTTTTGCTGGACTTGGTTTCAATTCTGGAAGTGACATTCATTTATGTTAAGTAACACAGGAAAGAAAAAGCACAAAGCATGCTAACAGTGTTTATACTATATAGGCAGGAGGAATAAAGTAAGATTTTAATCTGGCAACAATTTGCAGCAAAAGAATCAAAGAGAAAACCTATTTCATCATGAAGACAAATGAAGGCAGTACAGTTTTTAGTCAATGTAAATGCCAGAGAAATCAATCTGCTAAGCATATAAGATTTTCATGTAATGCACCAAAGCCCATTAAACACATCCATTTTTGACAGCTTCTATCACATAGACAATGAACAGGCCAAAAAGAAAATAAAATTAAAAATATTAACAAGTATAGAATTACAATACTCTTTCAACATAGATTAAAATTCATCATTTTACACTATTTTTGACACTAGAAACATTAAACAAGTTATTTAAAAAGAGAACCAGCAAAACAATTTTGTTCAGTAGGAATTACTAAGCACATTTTTTTTAAAAAAAGGTCATTTTATTAATAAAGTGAAGCTGTACCAGTCTTGTATATAACACTTGTTTCTTTGCATGGTTTAGTTTTGTACCAGATTGTGCAATGGCTAGTGCAAGTCCCAAAGGAATAATGGTTCCATCACTGGTTTGAATAACAGTTTAACCATCTTTTGGATGCTTTAAGTTAGCAGTAGACCAAAACAGTCAGATCAATGAATACATTTTTGGGGAGAGGCACAAATTGACAGTAACATTCTGTGAACTTTCAGCTTGCCTTTTAACCTCCCATTCAACAGTAGGAAATTTTCATTGCAGGTTCCATTGTACATAAATAGAGACATAGGAACAAAGTAAAGATGGAAGAGGGTTTGCTTTTGTATCTTGGTGTGCCATTTAACCCTGGCACTGCTGTACAGGATCATTACCCATTCCACAATTGACCACACAAATTCTAAACTTTTCTGTAATGTTGATTT
This sequence comes from Ginglymostoma cirratum, assembly GCA_024137785.1. Classification (NCBI taxonomy): domain Eukaryota; kingdom Metazoa; phylum Chordata; class Chondrichthyes; order Orectolobiformes; family Ginglymostomatidae; genus Ginglymostoma; species Ginglymostoma cirratum. The sequence goes on from JAHRHZ010000021.1 coordinate 36,981,608, forward strand.
CCTTATCAATGTGATCAAAGGCAGGATAAAGCTGATTCCATACAGCAAGATCGAACATTACTGTGACCTCAGAAGTGACTGCATCAGAGAGTTTTATGTATGTGGATATATGACTAAAGAAACAAAGACTGAACTCTTACAATATTTTGCCCTTTTTTTCCCAACAGACCATGTAGACATTACTGCATCGGAACAGGTTATTTGGTCCAATTGGCTTATACTGCGCTGTACAGTCAACCTCTCTCACTCTGACTACATTTGTGTGGCCTTATTTAGGTATGCATCAAACCTCCCTTTTAAATCCTAATTCAACTACACCAACTATTCCACGTGTCAGAGTTCCACGTCCTTTTTACACTCTGCATGCTACTTTCTATGATGTGTCTGATCAGTTACCAGACAAAGCTCTCAAAAAAAATTTAATCACTTCACAACCTCATCCAAAAAACAATATCTAATCCACTCAACTGTGGACTGTTTAAAAGAAGAGTTGTAGTTTTAAAATAAAAACTATAAGTCTCCCTCTCAAAGAGAATCTGACCCTTTTGCGTATAATATAGTCATTTTATTTACTCTTTTCCAATTTTCAACCATCTTCTCTTGAATGTACTATCCCCTTTCTTTGGGATATTGAAAATATAATGAAGGACTCAGTCATTGGAGCTGAAGCCCTCCAACCCTTCACCCAGTTTGCGTCATTGACCTTAGAGTAAATGGTGGTTAGTTTCACCATGTTCTCACTTGAGACTCCAAAAGTCCATGTTCCAGCAAGCTTCACTGAAGAACAAACCATCTTGGGAACTTTAGACTCACAGCATCGCTGCAATGCCTTGCATTTTTGCACGTTGCCCCCTAAAGTGAGTCCAAAACCGGATACAAAGTGTGACCGCTATGACAGCAAGCTAAAAGCCCTATGATGCATCTCCTCCAATCCATGAGATGGGTCTTAAAACATGAAATCTTGTTGTCATCTTTTCAGTAAGTCAATACATGTCATTACAAATCATTTGGTCTCTATGAGGATTCTAACAAACCTAATATTTGTTTGACAATCCCACTGAGTGAGAAATAGGATGGGTAAACAAATGATCCTTAGGTTCGCCAAATTTAATAATGCAGAATTAAGAAGCCATTGTAAATGAGTTTCTGTCTATCATTAATAAAATGTAGCCAGTTATACATGGACCCACTCTGCTGGGCAATGGAGGTGTAATGTCAGAGGAGGTCATTGCAGTTAACCATGTAAAAAGACTCTAGAAAAGGATGAGGAGGGATTATCCCCATGGCACCAGACATACAGAATGAAAGTCTTTATTATGGCTGGTTCTGTACTGCAGAAGTGGGAGAAATGTGATTGGAGAGGTGAGAATGTGGAGTTGCTGGTAATATGTTCGATGATTTTGAAGGTCAAAGACTTGAGATGAGAAGGATATTAGAGAAGAAGTACAAGTTTGCAATACTATTGAGCAATAAGCTGGTATGCTTGATGTCATTGAAATGCTTACGCATTGCTGTTCTGATATAGACAAAGGACAAGTAAATCCAAGTCCTGAGAGTTACCTCCTTTAGACATCCTGCTTCTATTTCTGGGGAAGGAAGTAGCTCTGCTGACACAAGGTTAAACAAAATTGATGGGGAAGACTGGGGACCCACCCATATCTCTACTGGTCTTATGGGGGCATTGCCTTCAAAGGCCTGTGGAGTTTTAGCTCCATAGTTAATACTGACACGAGTGCTGCATTGTCAGAGGTGCTGTCTTGCTAAACCCTGCTTGTTTCTGTCATTAATTGGAGAAAAGTAGAAGTGTTTGATCCATCATTTGTTCTTCAACCAGCATCTTCAAAACAAGTTAACTGGCCAATCATCCCGTTTCCAGTTTCTGGTACCTTGCTGCACATAAATACGCTGCTGCATTTTCATTCAAAGTATTCACTGTCTACATGGTGATGTGTATGTGCTAAAGACTTGAAAGGGATATTTAAATGGAAGCTCATTTTCCTTAATAGACAGTTGTCTATTAAGGCAAAGGGGAGTGGTGAGAACAGGGTTCCAAAATGGGGATCAAAGGATAAAAAGGAAAAATAAGCTCTGAATGTTGCATGGCATTGTATTTTCATGGAACGTGCCTGTAATGCATCATCATGATATTTGCAGTAATTTTTTTTTGTTTATCTATCTTAAGAGTCAATTTTAATATGCTCTATATATCTTAATTTGGAAGAGTAAGGCAAGTTTCATAAAACCAAAAATGGAATGGGGAGAACTTCATAGATTGATGATTCTTCATTTTGACTATCAACTCTAAAAGTGAAAGAGATTGAATCATTTTAAAAATAGCTTCTCTAGGTTAAGGAAAATAAAAAAAGTTATTTCCCTCTCTAATTTGCACTGTTTAGGTTTGCACAAAATCAGCCAAATTAGAGTAAAAAGATTGAGAAATATTAAATGGAAGTTACATTGAGTATCAATTGAGTTTCTTTGATCTTTAACAAAAACAGTACTGGGAGACAGCCCTGCCCAAAAAATTAATCATGGCCCAGATTGAAATAACGAGCAGAGTGAATTTTCAATGAATGCCCAAGTTTCTGATCATTTAAGGAGGCTCTTCAAATTTAAGTTCATTTGTTTTAGGCATATAGGCAAATTTTTAGAACATTCACTTAATTCAGTAAGCAACTACGGCAAACCAATGAAATAGTTAACAATTCAGTACAATTTTTTAAGAAATAGTTTTCAATAATTTAGTTAGATTACTTCCAAATGGTGGCACAGTCACTAGTGATAAGCTTCCTACATTTTGTAAGAAAAAAATCTTTATCTGCATTAATAAGATCTGCACGAGGCTTACGCACCTACAAGGAAAAAAAAACTGTTTTATTATGATGGTCAATTGCATTGATTCATGGGCAATGTTATGCCTGTGATGATCCAAATGAGTCTGAGTGAAAACTTCAACCGGAACTTCATTCAAAAATCTGGTGTAATTTCAAGCATAAGTTGAACCCGGATTACCGAGTATGCCCAAAACTGAAACTCTAACCTGCTATTTTCATTAAATCTAATATTTAACTAAATACACCAACCAGCTGAATTATTCACACAACGCTGCATTCATGGTTAATCAACTGGATAATTATGTTGCAGAAATAATGAGTTTTAAAGAATTTTAATTGGACCGCTGCACACTGGAACTATTAGTTGATCATCCGCATGTAAATGAGAAAACATTAAATACAATAATCATTTTCCTGTTGGGAGATGTGGTTAATGTTGTCCGTACATATGTGCAAATGTACCAAGAGCAGCACATACTCTAATAGGACTTTCATAGGCAGTTTTATCATTCTTGTGGTTATTAGTAAATAAATGGTACAGCTATATTGAAGAATTATAATTTTATATGCCTTGCTTGACTTTATATTTGCCCATATATGTCACTGGGAGAGCCTACAATCAGTGACTGTGGGATAGAGACTACTTTGTCCTGACCAATTGCATCATTATTTTATTACACATCAATATGCCTCTGTCTTTGCCCATATATGTCGATGACAAGAGGCAACACAGCTTGTGATTGTGAGGTAGAGTTCACTGTGCCCTGACTGGTTTTGAAAATTCTTTTTTTCTGCAAGTGGTCTCAGATTCCTGCAGTGAATAATTATGGGTGATGTGCTTAGAGAAAAATGCATTGATGGTTCTTAAAAGTACAGTGGTAAAAATCAGGCAATTTCCAGACAAAAGGCATGTTGCACATGATATGAGCACAATGTCTGGCTGGAAAAACACATGTAAGGTAATTATCTGTGTTACAGATGCATTCTTGTCTGAATAGGAATCCGACAACCCTTAAACACAACAATAAATCAAATGGATTATTCTATAAAATACAAGTACTTGACTGAAGAAAGGCTTACACATTGAGAACACTCTGATTTATAAATGGAAAAAATGTGTGCAAACGTGGTCCACTTAAAGATACATTAACTTACTTAATCACCTTGAAATAATACCCAAAGTAAATATGGTTGATTACAATGGGTGTCAATCCAAGTTGTACAATAATCCTGGAACAAAACTAGGAGATTCTCTGACCTCCGGCTGGTGATATTCACAGCTCAACAATTAGTTCAGATCCAAGCCTGATTTCTACCAGAGAGGGATATTGTCAAATTGCAAGGTAAATACAGCACGAAAGAACAACAAAAATTTTAAAATAAGCTAGCTGGCTCAATCCAAATGAATCTCAGCATCTTGCTCTAGCTACAGTCTTATATTCTATGTTGGAAATCCTTCCCTTACAACATGCAACGGTGCCTTGCTTCTATAAGTAGAAATTCTCTCTTCCGGTTTTAACACAATGATTCCATGCACAATTTTAGTGACTCTCCAAACACAAATATTATTTCCATATTTTTCCTTCCAAAAACTCACCAAAATGGTAAAATCCTCAACTAAATCTCTTTTTTCTTATTTTGTCCTAGTCTTTTGTCTTCTCGCATTCTGTTTGTTACGTTGGGGGTATGAGAAGTTGTGTCACATTGATCTCAACGTTGTGGCAGATTGTCAATGAATCTATTGGGTGAAGGATAGCATGCGACCTTGTCAGTATAAATTAAATGTAGGGGAAATGACTCGAAGTACATGTGTAAATAAGCACTGAATGATAAATTTCTGAACAAAGGTATGCCATATCAAACTCGTCAAATTCCAAATGAGGTAAAAAGTAGGAATTTCATTGAAGTTTCTGGAAAATTACATTGAGAACTCTAGTTAAAGGCTGAGGAATATGAAAAACAGATTATTTTGAAATGGTTAGAGCATTGGTTTAAAATAGATTGGACTGTTACAAATAAAGCTCCATGAAAGGTGATGAAAAGAATATTGTTTGAAAAGTGCAAATAAGAAATTCAGAACTGTGAACAATTTCCTAGCTTAATGCTACCGCAGTTGACAGCTTGTGGATCCCTATAACTAGAAATAACCTTGAAATGATGTTCTTCCTTGTTATTCCAGTTGCCAAGATTCTAATCAAGTGTGTTGAGCCATATTCCAATAAAGACATTTCTTGTGTGATAAATATGCTCGGCAGGAAATGGCTCACACAGCAATGAAGGAAATGTGGTATATCAAAAAAAGAACGGTTGAGGGATGCAACTCTGGAATTCTGTATCAATTACTTTCAAAGGGTGGTTACTTCTTTCCTCCAAACAGCTGTTCCTTTGCTTATTGGTGGTCTGTAAAAGGAGTAACCTTTACAAACCTCATTCCTGGTCTGGTCTGCCCTACACCTAGAAAAATGACAGCTTGCAGTAACTTTCTGAAGTCAGGGATGTCACCAGGATAGTTCTGCAGTTTAAAGAGAAAATAAATTATTTCATTTCAATTACAGTAAATGTACATTTACCAGATTAGTTTTCTTCAATTCAAAGATGCAGTAATAACAACCCAGGAGTTGGGGATTAAAGGATATCAAAGTAGATTTATGATTATCTTAATTGATGTGTGGTAGATGATTGTGACGAGTACAAATTGTTAATTAAGACGATAATTAATAGGCAGAAGTAATATTGCAAACACTAAGAAAATTTAGAGTAAAGCACCACAATTTAAAAATTGAAGGTAGAAAAACATGCTTTTGATCAACTGGTTTCCTGGAGCATTCCCAGAGGGAGGTTAACTGTAGGAACTCAGCTGCGTTTTTTAGGAGGTCTCAATAATGACGGAGCTTTTGTGAAAACTGGTCTCAACTGAGGGGCACTCAAATGTTAAAGGGGGTAGGTAATGCACTGCTGAAGATTTTGACTGGCAGCTAAAGGAAGTTCTGTGTCGAAGAATGCCTAAGTTTTCCTCTCTTATCCAAATTTTTGACATTAGTTGATGGATTGGGTTTCTATTGCAAACCACCAAATTTGGTCCTCAACAACATTAGTGTGGAAAACCTTAAAAGAGTATTGTGTTCTGTGCAGTTGGTCAGATAGCAATATCTTTTGAGCATCCTTCTTCAATCCTCTAGGTATGCCTTATTAAAATTCTTGGTGGGGGGGGGCACAAAGGAAATCATGTCAGTCCTTCAGCCCTATTTTGACCTCTGCATGGCTCTATATGTCAACTTGAAAATTCCAGTTGGTGTTGGTAGAGTGATATTAATTGGTTTTCAATTGTGCCAAATTGGCTGCCCTCCAGTTGCTGTTTCAAGAAAAGAGGGGGAAGAGACGGAGACCGCTCCTTCAATAAGTTTCAATTAACAAATTACTATTGCTTTTCGGACAATCATTTTGGAGTGACAAATGTTGAGACTGATAATCCTAGGCAGCCCAATGTCAGAAACCCGAGGACAAAGTTGGAGACCTTGTGATGAGAGCAATCCGAGACCAGGTGATGGGGGAAGAACAGAGTCCGCTGATTACTGGGGGATTGGAACATTCTGGGGAAATTAGGGCCTCGGTAAGGTATGAGAATCTGGGCCTGGTTTGGGGTGGGTTTGGAGGTTAGAGGAGATGATCAGGACTTGGTTTGGGATGAAAATCAGGATCTGGTTGGTGCAGAAATTGCGGCTCAAATGGGTCAGGGGAAGTCAGATGCTCCAGTGGGGAGATCATTGCAGAGAGCCCCAACTGCAGAGATTCCTCAGGCAGACTTCTGAATGCAGATGGTAAATGTAAATGTATATACCTGTTGAAATGACTGAGCCCTCTTCTTGAAACAGCCAAATTCTTCAATGTTCAGAAAACCTGGCCAACAGCAATTACATTTCAAAAGATGAATGAAAACAATCATGTTTAAACTTGCAACCTGGCTCCTTGGAGCAGCTTGGTTTCCCATCCCGCTTTTATACAAAAAAATTACACATAGAAATTAAAGGAGGGGAAAGAGTAAGTTGGAAAGAAGAAGCCAAATTTATCAGTTTGCTGTCCTGTAACAACGATAATGAATGAGAAAACGGAGGTGCTTTTCTTCAGGCTTGGGGAAACGTCATAGATTCCTGAGACATAGGCTTCATCAGTTTATAAAACTGATGAACTGAAGCAACTGCAGGAGATTATTTGACAGCAGAATGGCATGTTCCAGTGATTTTGGGGCTTAGATGAATCTCCTTGTAATAGTTCAAGCTGCAGTGTTCAAATTGGTAGTTTTGATGTTTAGGGTTAGTTTGTAAATTCTTTAGAAGGTGCAGAGGCTGATGTTATCAGCTGGTTTAGTGAATTTTTTTAAATGTCCATCTTGATATGTTTTCAAGTTGTGTTCCATAAATGGATTTAATGTCTGCCAAATCTAATTCAAGATGGCCGAAATTAGTGTGAAAAATTCATGAGTGATTTCATCTTGTTTTGCAGTATTTGCTAGTTACTTATTTAAATAGTTAGTAAATAGTGATTGATATATACACATTTTGCACATTGGAACTTAATTACCTTACTGTCCTTTGTTCATTACTGATTGGCTTGATTATAAACAATGGATCACTTTATTGACAGTGATTTTAGTGTCAACGCTAAGTTGCATCCTTTATCAACACAACATGTGAGGCGCCTCTATCAATTTCAAGATAATATTTTCTCACCAAGTAAAGATAACGCTAGGTCTAAGACAACGGGCTGTATTTTCCCATATTTTTGGCCAAATGTCAATTTCAACGTTTCCCAGAGGGTTTCCTTCTGTGGTCCCTGGTGATTTTTCTCTTGCAATACTCCGCTACTCACCTCATTAATCATGTTATCTGTCCCCACAGTGATGCTCTTGTACCATTTTGTACTCAGCAGTGGCAAAAGTGCTTGCCAATGCTAGGACCTTCTGCATGCACACTGGCTGGCATATTTAAACCACAGTTGTCCAACACTCCAAGTCAGGTCTGAAGCAAGGTTCTTGTGGGGTCCACAGTCCAGAGAAATGAACACAAGAAGGTTAATGATCTTTGCACTCCAGAGAGTAAGTGCCACCGTGTCCTCTCTGCTACCTTACACTTTGCACCCACCTCCCATCGAGGCTCATTCTCAATATTGCCTCAATGGTTCTCACCCACTCCAGCCGCCAAACCACTTGTCCCTCCTGCCTTCTGCACTTTCTACTCACTCACTCACTCACTCAGGACACCTCACTAGCTTTCCTAACTGACAATGTCTGACCATAGTCCGCTTGATTGGACTAAGGAGTACCTCTCTTAAGACTTTCAGATGTGGGCATATGATTGAAGTACATGCCGCGAGTTTGTAATATAAGATGCTATGACATGCTGTAGGTGTGACATTGATCTTGCCACAGGAACATGTCCACCCCTTGACTGACCATTGCTCACAACACATCAAGGTGCCTGACTTTCTGCCTGCGCTAAAAAGCAAGAAAAGGCAATGATCCTGTGAGCTATGCAATGAGTGAATGCTAAGAAAGCAAGCCCTAAGGTGTACTCTGTTCTAATATAAAAGATGACTGCCTGTCCCTATGCACAAAGCAGCCTGGCTGCAGCATTGCAATGTAAGATGAGCTTCAAAGTGCAGTATTGAAGTGAACAGTATTAGAAATGAGTCCAGGATGTGCCATGATGATGTCCTGAGATTGGTGCTTTGCTGATGCCAATCTCTGTGGACAGAAGGTGCAGGCAGTCTTTTTTTTCCCATGGACTGCGCCCCATGATATTTGGGGAATCCTGACTAACTAAGGTTGATGCTCAGAGAAGACACTGGTAAGCTACAGCCATCAGGGTCTTTGGAGAATAACAATGTACATAGAAAGGAGTTGGGCTTAGCTAATAATGAAATGTTAAAGCATGCAAATAGGCCTCACAACTGCCCTCTCTTAAGATTCTCACTAGGTGTTAAAACTTCAAAGTGGAAAATTTTTCTCAACATTGAGAGATTTTTTTTTCATTGTCACCATATTTTCCTAACTTTCCCACCAATGCCTATGTTGTTCAAAGGCTGGGAAAAATCCTTTCTTTTGTATATTTTCTAATTAACCTGTTCAGAGATGTTATTATTCCACACCACATGAGTGGGTGGGACTTCAACCCGGGTCCCCTGGCCCAGAGATAGGGATACTACCACTGCACCACAGCAGCCCTCTAAAACCAACCTTAGGTTTTCCACATAAAAAAAATTCTAATGAACCTGTTCAAAGATGTTATTATTCCACACCTCTGGAGCGGGTGGGACTTGAACACAGGCCTCCTGGTTCAGGGGTAGGAACACTACCACTGCATCACAAGAGTCCACCAAAAATGTCCACCTTACACCAACAAAAATCAATCAGAAGCAGCCACTGCTGGTCTTAACTACCAAGAAACGGAAGAGGGCTAAAAACATTGTGCCAACTGGTAATTAAACAATGGAAAATAAAATTTTAAAAAAAGCATTCTTTTTTAGCTAAGTTAAAACAATTGACCCAGAGTTGCTAGATCCCAAAGCTTAGATGACAATACTATAAAATGGATGATAAAATGGTCAATAGCAGATCAGTCGTCATATTCTGTCTGGTTTTGCTTTCTAATAAAGTCAACACATCAGAGCAAGGACATAAAAATGAAGTAATGATACGGAAGAGCATTAAGATATCCCTGTGATAGATTTATTTCATGTTTTGTCAATATTCTGTTAGTTGTGCATGGAATGGATGGTTCTGGTTGAGTGTGTGTATAACTAGGACAGACTGCTTCATCAGTTATTTAAAAGCAGAGAGGGTGAAACCTCAGAGTGGACACTGTTTTCAATCATTGTATTTATAGTCTTTGGAACAGTATTAAAAAATGAATGTTTTACATGGGTAGCAGTTTGAAATCTACATTAATGAGAAAAATATTATGTGAAATTATCAAATATCTGACTACTTCTGTGGCTATTTTTTCAGTTTGTTTCCAGGTTCCTAATGTTATCATTTCAACATCTACCACTAGAGAGGTTTCTTTATTATCCCTAAGGGAAAGTGACTGACCTCTCCTCATCACCTCTCTACCACAGCATACAACATCACAAATACACAATAAGGAGAATTGTAGTCCAAACCAACATAACATGGTAAGCATCTCATCTAACCCACATCTACATTTTCTGGATAGCAAATCGCAAGTGGAAATCTTACTTGATTTTTTTCCAAAGCCACAGGGTCTATTTGTGAACCCCAAATACTGTTTTCAGAGATAATCAAACACAGCCCTGATGGCAATGATAAATCTTGAGCCTTATACTCTGTATAACTGAGTTCTCAATAGGCTGTGTGTTGTCTACAAGATTTTGAGGAGTTTCCAAAAATCGATATTTCTATAACACTAGTCGAATTCCATATATCTTCAGCTCCTAACTAACCATTCAAATATTCTTCTGCTTGTGTAGATCACAATTTCCATACTCAACACAGATTTAAAACTATCAGCTATCAGAAATGTTGTACGGCAATGAGTTAAGACAGTAATTCAATCCAATGGATCTGTTGCTCTTCAGAAACACTAGATTTTCTCTCTCATTATCTGAGCTAACAGAATTGAATTGCTACTTAAAAGTGTGTTACCCACTTACTAATATAGGTCTCATGTCACACCACAACACCTGCAAAATCAGATTGTGAGAGAAAGCAGTTTCTGTCAGTGATTATTGATCATCACTTCCTTTTAATTAGTAAACTCAAATAAATATTTATAAGTGTATTTTTCTCAAAAGAATGAAAATGTTACTGGTTAGATTCATTAGTACTGAAGCAGCCTATCAGGAAACTCCCAAGTTCAATCAATTCTGCCCATTTACATGGAGTTTGTTGATCTCAACTGGTATGGAATTAAGGCTTTATAGGTGGCTTGGTTATCCTTGGGTTAGGAAGGAGAAAAATCAACTGGCACTCCTATTGCTGATCTCTAATCAATGATTCTTCTGGAAATGACACATATGAAAATTGGTGATTAAAGGATTATGGTTGGCTTTGATAGTTTCATAACCAAATCACCAGTTGCCCCAGTAAGGTACCAGGCAAACTATATTCCACCATGCCTAGTGTATTCATATTTCATCATGCTCCGGTGTATCCACTCTTCCATGTGCAAGTGTTTATACACTAGTGTTACTCAATGCAACTTCAATGCTCACCAAAATGGGCAATCAAGTCGCCATGTTCATTACATAATATGAAATATATATATTACATTATAAAAATCAGAACTGTTTTTGATAATAAACTTGAAGTTATAAAATGTCAGCAATTAAGAACAATAGACTCAGTCACTGCCAGAATCAGATTCAAACTGGTTTTGCAATCTAGCTGTTCTACAAAACAAGCCGGCTGCATTCACTCTCAAATGGTGGTGGCAGTCTGTTAACTGAAGTGTTCTGTACCTTAGCGTCTTCCAGTTTATTTAAAAAGAAACATTTCTTCAAGAGCAAACTGTCTCTATTTAATTACAATTAACACATTAGCAGAATCAGAGGGAAAACAATCAACAAATCTCTATGTATTGGCTTCTGTGCTCTGATTCCTGTCTTGCTTACACTGTTGCCTGCCAAACCAAACACTGTTTTCAGATATTTAATACATTTCGGCTCACAATCAATCTCCTGAATTCTCCATTTTTATGTGTCCAATTTGTATCATTTCTTCATTTCAACAGACTTACTAAGATCAAGGCTGAACACATTTGATTCTAGTTGCATCACCTCCACTTACAAAATTTGCACAATTCAAAACATTGGTATCAACACACCTCAAATATTTTGTGAAAACTCCCAACTTCCGGAGAAATAAAACTACTTCCTCAGTTAATATTCTAGGTGCTTTTAGATTCCCGGAGAAAATTGACAGCAATCAGACAGCTGTCCTTTTGAAGGTTGGTCCTGCCTTTCATAGTGCTGCACAGATCTGAATGAATCATCATTCAGAGGCAGCCACAGAGAACAATAGAGATGGCAACATATGGTGAATGGGTTTTCATGTTTTATTAAGTGGTCTGTCAGGTTTCAGGTGACCAGAAATCTGTAAGTGAACGAAATTTTGTAAAACATCATTACTGTCTGCCAATGTGATTTCTGTCGACCAGCAATATGGTTGATTCTTTACTCAATTAGGGACGGTCGACAAATTGCAGTCTAACAAGTGACATCCAAACCCATACCCCAAAGCTGCAATTCCAACAAAACTCAGTATCGTGTAGCTCTGGCATAGTGTTAAGAAATGCTACCTTTTCTTTTGGTGGGGGTACTCTGGCAAGTACTTTTGAGAGACTGAATTCCCTGTATGCCCTGGGAGTCCCTATGCTTGTATGTTAGTATCACGGGCTGCACATGCTCCATTCAAGCTTTTATTTATGGCTGAAGGACCTGGCCATTTTAAGAATATGGAATGTAGTGGCCTTGTGGAGACTGGCATGGGTCCCAGTTAATTGATCAGTTTGCTATCTTTGGCCTATTGGTCAATCAGAGATGTAGAAGTTGGGAAGAGAATCCAGGCAGTAAAGATGCTCATGTTAGCAGTCTCCAGCCACCCCAGCCTGTGAGACATTTTCAGGATCTGAGAAGGTGATGGGCAATTACTGACGCCATGTTGGAGAAGGTTGGGGGTCAGAAGAAATCCTGGGGACCATTGATTGTTCAGAGCAATTGCAAGGAAGATGAAGAAAGCTCTCAAACAGCACTTACTTGGTGCAGCTGAGAACTATTGGTGATTAGAAACACAGGGGCAGTGTCTTCTTAATAAGGTTAGCTGTCTGCAAGAGAGCTGGAACTGTACACATCTGTCAGTGCTGGAGTGCATCCTTGAAAATCCCATGCAACACAATCTTGAGGGATGAGATTGAAATTAATGTGAGCAGTCTTTGAGACAGTCTATGATGGAGCTGCTTCCAAGATTAGATCTTTAAAAGTGAAGAACTGGAATCCTAGTCAAGGAGGAAAACCTTGAATGAGATTTGGTGACTGAAAATGTAACCATGCCTGGGTAAACTGCTGAGAAATCTGTGGGAATTGTCTTGACCACATCTATTATTCGATATACTCTGTGGAGTATCTGAGTATTTGACTACAATTTTTGTTAGCCCATATTTACCTGATATTCATTCTGAAATTTAAAGTATAAGTTGCAGATACTTTTAGGATTGTTTTGTTTATCTAACCTTGTAGAGTTTATTTTTAGAGATAGTAGGAACTGCAGATGCTGGAGAATCTGAGATAACAAGGTGTGGAGCTGGATGAACACAGCAGGCCAAGCAGCATCAGAGGAGCAGGAAAGCTGACATTTCAGGCCTAGATC
>JAHRHZ010000021.1:36995222-37095879 GCA_024137785.1 Ginglymostoma cirratum
AGAGGAGCAGGAAAGCTGACATTTCAGGCCTAGATCTGAAGAAGGGTCTAGGCCCGAAATGTCAGCTTTCCTGCTCCTCTAATGTTGCTTGGCCTGCTGTGTCATCCAGCTCTACACCTAGTTTATTTTTAGCTTTGTTTGCTAAAACTATTTGGATTTTTTGGGGTTGCGGGTCATGATTGGAGCTGGGGGTTGAGTTGAGGTGAATTGCACTGAGTTAACCCAGGTCTTAAACTGTGTAATAATTCCTGGGTAAATATTTAAGTTAAGTCCAACATTTCTAAGCCAAGTTTCACCTTGAGCTCAGGGTCAGAAATATTCATAAAAGATCCTGGGTAGAGGAAATTAGACCAGTGGAAGTTTAAACTTCCTGAACAAATTTGCATCTATGTCTTTGTGTCAGCACTCCGGAAGGTCCTGATGTGCGATTCTCAACTCACATGTAAAAGAGCATGTAGTTTGTTCATGAATGCTGTAACAATTGATGGTAAACTGATGACATCAACAACTGTATTTCCATCAAATAAAAAAAAAACTCCCACTGTGAAGCAGGTAGAGGAACAAGTAAACCAAAGATCTAAATACAATTTCTGGCTGGGGGAAGGTGAAGCAGAACGATACTGTCGGTTTGAAAAAAAAACCTAAATAGCAAAACTACATTTTTAAAAAAAAAACTCTATTTATCACTCAAATTAGTGATACCTTATCACCATTTCCTAAATTAAATTGTGAATAAAGTGGCATTTTTGTTTGATTCTGACTCAATATTAAAACACAGAACAAATTTTTCTGATGTTTGAGAAAGAATGTGAGCTTGTAGGAATCAGCAATAAATCGTGTCCCAGGTACTTGTTATAAATCAGATTTACTAAAGGTTACCTTGAAAAAAATCAGTCTACACTGATATGTTGAGTAATATGATATTTGCAAAATGCAAATATACTTCACTGGAACTGGAATCACAAAGTAGGTTCCTGTGGCCAGCAACATGCTCTCTGGATTTGCAGCTTCATTGTTACTTGGATTGGAGTTAGGTCATTGTTTCTATAAGATCAACACCAAAGGTACTAAGCTACCAATTCCCTCAAACCTCTGCTTAAGAATTGGATAATTATTCCATCCAATGTTACAACTTTATACAACAGCAAAATTTCTTGCTCTGGTTGCAGTCTTACCTACTTTCTACAGGAGAGTGAATGAAAGAAAACTGGCAATTTAAGCGTCATTCTTGGGTTGCTGTCAATGCAGGCATATTGCTCTGCTTTGTTTTAGGCAGAGCAGCCCTGTTAAGGAGGTCTGGAAGCTGGTTGGATGTTAATGTGAGTTACCGTATTTGGCTAGTGGCCTGAATAATAATGGATTAACACAGACACTTCACCTGGAAGTAGAAGGATTGTAGACTGCATAAATACATGGCTGTATTCTAATACCAGTTTAGATAGTGAAGAAGAAATCTCTCAAGATTACCCCTCATAGTTTAAATAATAATTTGCCAACAAACAGTATGTCTGTTTGAAGGGCATTATTGGCAAGAATGTTGAATTATTTTCTCAATTTACAGACCCTCTGTAATATTGATTTTAAAATATGTTTACTTTTAATGACCAACCATTAATGCAAATTTTGCAGAGAGAAATTTGAGGTTTTTTTGTGAAGCATATTTGCATTTGAGTTTTGAGTTACAATTTATTATCTATCAGTTAACATTAAGCAACAGAGGGAAATGTAGCAACTGTTACATAGAAAATATGTTGATACATTTTAAGAATGTTGTTGAAAAATGTGGCTTAACAGAAAAAAATGAAGTGTGTTTCCATTTTTTTTGACACCTCTGCAGTGGTATGAGTTTTAAAAACCTCAATTTTCAGTCTTCTCAGCTTCAAACTGAATTTCCTTTGCGCAAAACAATTCAACATCTATTTTAACAGATTTTTACTACACAAAACCGATTCTAACAAGTAACTTTTGAAATCATTGTTCAGAGTGCTTTCAGTTTACAAGCCCAAATGTGGCATTACGCACTCTTTCAGATAGACTCACTGGGGAACTGTTACAAGTTGATATCAGCAAGCTGCAGCACATTTACAGAGAAACAAGACTTCAAGGCCATTCTTGGTATTAATATTATCTGAAGTACACCAACGTGCAGTTCACTGCAGATTGTTTGAACCAGTTAAAAACCAATGCCATGAAAATCTTGAGGAACAGAATCAAAGCACCCTTTAAGAATTTCCACAAACATCACAAAACTATGATGTGAAAACATGTTGTGCTATCGGATGTAGACTTAATCCTTTGCAAGCAACAATGTTTTTGGGTTAATATGCACACAAAATTGACTTTTAGAAATAGAACTTTTGTTTTCAATGTCTAGTAGATTCATCAGAGCTGGCACATGTTTCAAAGATTTCTGAAATTCATTAAATTGTCAAATTGTTTCAGATACTTTTTCCGTGGTAGTTTCCTTCTGTCGTTCATCTTTTTCAAATGAATTGTATAAAATAGTGACAAATTAATTTCCTTTTCTAGTTATGCTAGTTGTCAACTGCAAAGTATCAAGATTATTCAACTCTGAATGTTTTAGTGCATTTACTTTCCTACAAAATATGACCTTTTGCAGATACGCTCTGTTACAATACTAAAACCATGCAATGAAATAGTATCAGTTGTGCTGGTAATTCTCATCAGTAATGTTGCATTGGAGACACAGATTTTAGGAGTGTAATGCTGGGAAAAAGGATGCTGTTCTCAATTTCCATGTTCCATTTAGGAACTGATAAATACAGAGTTGGCAGTGCTGTGCTTTAAATATTTTTTTGTTTTGTGGATCTATTGCAGAATTTGTGTTACAAGTATCTATCCCATGCAGTACAACCTCCATTATCTACACTCCAATTAATTTCCTTCTCAATTACTTAGATTTCTCATAGATTGCTTGCACAATCCACTAAAAATGGGGTTCCTAATCAATGGTGTAAATCACGCACAATAGACTGTACAACACAAAATTCATATGTGTGTATGTGGGTGCATGGGAGGGAGGGTGGGAGGGTGTGTGTGTGTGTGTGTGTGTGTGTAATTAAAATTTGACATTCTTGTTTTTCTGTCAATTTTCTATTATCCCATATTAGGTAGACAATGGAGGTTCCACTCTAAGAAAGCAAACTTGTAGTGTCTGTTGAAAAATTTACAGTGATTAATTTCTAAAATTATGTGTCATGTAAGCAATATCAAAATCATACAGAATTCTTACAGGTATATGGCTAGTCCTCACCTGTGAGATGAGGCTTGTGCATAGCTTCAACCCTTTAGATCCCAGAAAATGTTCACAAATATCATTTATCATCTAGGTCCTCTGGTAAAAAATCATCATGGACAACAACTTAGTGAGGAATTTAGGACTGGCAATGATAATTTGAAGCTTGAAAAGGTTAGTTCCAATCCCTTAACTGAGAATTTGTAGTTTGATTTGAAAGATGAAACCATAGGTCCATTCTTTGACTAGCTCACAATCCTCAATTTCCCTGATATACAACAAGATGAGTCCATTAGTGTTGTTTTAATGAGATTTTCTGTTTATTCCTTTGCAGCTTTAAAAAAATGGCTGCTTGAAGGTTCAAACAGGTATGAAATATTGTATGACTGTATCATCTATGCACAACAAGATTTGAAATGGGACCGGACCACCTTCAAGGAAGATTTAATATGTACTGTTTGACCAATTTGAGTACAACTGGGGATGTTCTAGTTTGTGTGCCAGATTAAAAAAAAATCAGTAGCAATAATATGATGCACAAGAGATTCTCAGAGTTAAAATATTCCAATATACTCATAACTCCTTTTGGATTTGCCACTTTGGGGGCTTTTGATCATTTTAGGATCTATAGGGTTCAACAGAGAAAACTGAAACTTGGTGCAGTATCCTTTTTTTTAAACCAAAGTTTGCATAGTCAGTTTACTGCAGTGAGTGTTGTCAATGTCACGTAACTAATAAATTGTAAAGAAAGAAAAAAACTGCAGCAACATTGCTCATTTCTTAGCTCAGCTCTGATGTCCAGGCACAGCGTCTCATGAAGATTCTTCTAAGGCGTTGACTACCAGTTCAAGGATGTCAGGGCAGTGGTCCGCAATCTGCTGTAAGATGGTGTTGGCATAGTCTTGAAGTTCTGAACTTTCCTTTTCACACTGTTCCAACTCAGCATTTAACTTTAAAACAAAAACAGACAAGGTACATTTTTTTAAGTATTTTAGTTTGAAAGAGAAGGACCAACATATTTATTCTGTTGTGAACACTTGCATTTATCTTGTTGCCTATACTCTTTTCTGACATAGGGGAACAACCGGAATTCACCTCATTGCAACTTTGGCCAATGCTTCTCTTTAAAAGTATCTTTGCCCCACGAAGAACATAATTTTGATGTTTAAACAATAAATCAAGTGATTTATGAACAAGACTATTGGCATAATCCAATGACAAAGACATTGTACTGATCGTCCTTCTACCAATGCCACACTCACTCCGTTTTGAAGATACTGTGCTGTCTTTTAGGAATGGGAAAGACTGTCATTATGGTGATAATAGCATAAAGGATGTAAGCTGAGATATTAAGGTGTGGAGCTGGATGAACAGTAGGTCAGGCAGCATCAGAGGAGCAGAAAAGCTGATGTTTTGGGTCTGGACACTTCTTCAGAAAAAGATATAAGTTGCTTCACTTTCAGTCATACAACTCCTAAACTATGAGAATTGGGGGAATGGAGAATTGGCTGTTTGATCTTGCTTCATTCTTTTGACTTGTAATTGAAGAGATTAAAAAGCAGTCTTCATGATTTTTCCATATGAAGGCCTCACATTTCAAACCGGCCTAAGAGCACATGGAAACAGTCTAATGACTGATATCAAATCCACCAGAATGAATTTACGGGTTGGAAATGATTTATTATGTATCAATTACTTACTTAAAACTATTTTAGAATTATTCACAATTCCAAGATCATGGATTTAGACAATAAATCTGTTCATTGTTACAGAATAATTTGCAAACTTTGAATCTGTACTATTTAAAGAAATTGATGTGTTCTGACAATGTAAAACATTTGTACACTTAAGGAGATTGGATTTTCTTTGCTCAGATTCAGTGACCTGAGCAATGAAGTGTCAATTGACACTTGGCATTGACTTCCAAGTTAGCATTGGCATTGACCTTCAGGTACTATGCTTTCAGATACAACCAAGCCTCTGATTGGATCTCCACTAAAAGAAACATCATCTGAAACAACATCAGTTTAAAATGACTATGACTGATGTTATCATACAAACAATTAACATGGCTACAGCACATTTCTCTCTTCACTATTTTAACAGAGTTGTTAAACTGTTTAAAATACATGGGTTAATGCCTTCGCTGAGAGGAACTTGATGTCAGAGCATTAAGCTTTTATTTGATATCAATACACACAGTCATTTCCAGTCTTATGTATATAAATGTGTTCCGCAAGGTAACATGTTCTACTCATTTCTCCTTTTGACAGTAAAAATAAATTATTTTTCCCTCCAACTTTGACCCCAAATCTCCAAAGACTAACATATAACTTCCAGTTTCCATTACATTGGGATGCAAACATTTCACCTGCAGACTGAAAAAGCATTTATGGAAAATGGACATACATGACACACCTGAGGCCTGGATATACAACGCTGAGACCAGCTCAAACTGTAAACAATTCATTAACAGCAGATTAAAAACCCCAAAACAACCATTTCAAAGTGCAATGAAGCTTACTATTATTGTTCACAGGTGTTCCAAGCTTGTTCAGTTAAATACACGTTTGGCATAGTTCCAACTGTTAACAGTTTTTTTTTCCCCCTCTCCTCTAATCTTATGCTGTCACAAAGGACATTATATTGAATGATGCCCATCTTATTGCTTTAGTACAGATGGTGCTCCTGTGTTAGACATCAGTCTCATGTGCTGTGGCAATATGCACTTTTACATGCATGATGTAATCTTGAACTATGGATAGTGAAGGTAGAGGCTCTAGTTCGCTTTCCATCTCCTGGCTTAGCAGGAACATTTCCTGCTCTTACCACCTGTCACTGGAGTGAGTTGGAAGTCTTTTCAGGTTGAAAATAATCCTGTTTTGCTGCAGTAAATGCACTTTTCTCATCAACTTGTCTTGAGATGGGGCTTGAACCTAGAGTTTCTGACTTAGAGGCAGAGATGCTTTCCACTGCACCATAACAGAAAGGGGAGAGAAAGCATTCACAATCCTTCAAGAAATGGTCAAAGTTTCAGGCACACATTTAAACTTGGACATCCCTTCACTAAGTGCACAGCAGGAGAATGACAAGAGTTGGTGGTCATTGCTCCCAACCCCTGTCCACTAAGCATCAGAAAGTGACTTGCTAGATTAATGGTCTCATTGGAAGTGGATTAAAGATCTCCTGCACGCCCCAAGGCTAAATACTGTGCACTATTTTCTTACAGCAGTCCTGGGGTCATCACTCAGTGTAACTCTGTCACTATACAGTAATGTCACACAGACCTGTCCACCACCCCATCTAAGGCATGGTGTGCCCTGGAGGGTTTACTCCCAACGTGTGCTGCTAGGCACGCCACTTCCTGGGAACGGCTCACCACTTGGCTCAAGTGCTCACTGACAAATTTCTTAATTCAGTGCTCATTATCAGTGGTTAATGGAATATTGGCTCCTCTTAATTGCAAAATAATCAAAGTCTGTTCTTTATGTAAATCAGAGTGGGAGTGTAATTCTTGGGATGGAGCTCTCAATTGTTGGCTGAGGAGTTGCCTTCCTGTTGTCTCAAATAATTACGACCACTACATTACGTACCCACCGGGGCCAGCAGACTGCAGGGCCAGCAACAGACCTTCTGTGGGATTCAGGACTTCTTCTTTCTGGGAGCCAGCTGGCAACCAATTAGACAGTCTTTGTTACCTGCAAACATTATTGGTGATGGTAGCGGATAGTGGCAAAACACCCACTAGAGGTCTGTCAATGCCAAGGGAGCCAGCGTTTCAAGGACATTTTCTTAGGGCAGCATGCTCTGATGCCAACCAGAGAGCAGGCAATACTAGATCTGGTAATGAGCAATGAGACTGAATAAATTTTAGTAAAAAGAACCCTAGGCAGTGGTGATCATAATAATATTGAACACTATTTAACTTGAGGCAGAGAAGAATGAGTCAAACACTTATGTTTTAAAGGAGATAGCAAGGATTGCATATGCTGGAGTTAGAGCTAGTATGGTGTGAAACTGGAGGAACACAGCAGGTCAGGCAGCATCAGAGGAGCAGGAGAGTCAACGTTTTAGGCCTAGACTGTTCATTAGGACGGGGGAGGGGTAAGACAGGTGGGAAATAAATAGAGGGAAGGGGCGGGGCTTTGGGAAGGTAGGTGGGACAGCATTAGGTGGAGACAGTTAGGGATAGTGGGGATTGGTCAGTGGGAGGGGTAGGGCAGATAAGTGGGGAAGAAGATGGGCAGGTAGTGTCAGATCAGGGAGGCGGGGATGAGAAGGAGGATTGGACATGGGATAAGGCCAGGGGTGGGGAGATTTTGAACCTGGTGAATCATACGTTTAACCACTGGGCTGGAGGCTCCCCAGACAGAATATGAGGTGTTGCTCCTCCAGTTTGCGTGTGGTTGGTGGGATGGTATGTGAAGCACCCGCATCCAGTGCATCATCCTCCGCCACTTCTGCTACCTACAATCCGACGCCACAACCAAAGGGAGATTTCCATCCCCAACCCTATCTGCCTTTTGTAGAGACCGCTCACTCCGCAACTCCTTTGTCCGCTCCACACTCCCCACCATACCCGGCACCTTTCCTTGCAACCGCAGGAAGTGCTACACCTGCCTGACACCTTGACCCTCACCTCCATCTGAGGCCCAAGACAAACTTTTCATTTCTGGCAGGGGATCACCTGTACATCCTCCAATCTGGTCAACTGTATCCGTTGCTCCCGATGTAGCCTCCTCTACATTGGTGAGACCAAGCGCAAACTTGGTGACAGATTTGCGGAGCTCCTGTGCTCCGTATGCTATAATCAACACCACCTTCTGGTTGCCAACCATTTTAACTCCCCCTCCCATTCCCTTGGTGACATGTCCATTCTGGGCCTCCTCCAGGGTCACAATGACACCACCCGCAAACTGGAGGAGCAGCACCTCATATTCCTCCTCGGGAGCGTACAACCCAATGGCCTAAACATGGAATTCACCAGTTTCAAAATCTCCCCAGCCTCATCCCATGTCCAACCCTCCCTCTCATCCCTGTCCCCTTGACCTGACACAACCTGTCCATCTCCTTCCTCACCCATCTGCCCTACCCTTCCCACTGACCAATCCCCACTACCTCTACCTGCATCCACGTATCGCTAACCTAGCTACCTACCCCAAGCCCAACACCTCCTCCATCTATTTATTTCCCAGCTCCCTTTGCCCTCCCCAGTCCTGATGTAGGGTCTAGGCCTGAAATGTTGACTCTCCTGTTCCTCTGATGCTGCCTGACCTGCTGTATTCCTCCAGCTCCACACTGTATTGACTTGTGTTTTAAACTTGATTAAGGACAATTCTGAAGAACAGCGCTGTCTAACTGATATTGGAAATTTAGTTAAGAGTTTGGTCAGGAGAGATACACTGTCAGATATTTAAAGACATATTTAAGAAAGCTCAGAAAAGACACACAAAAGAGAAATATTCTATGTGAAGGGCACACTATCCATGGCTAATTAAAAAAAAGTTAAAGATAGTGCCAAACTGAAAGAAAAAGTATATAATTCTTGTTTTATTCACTTGTGGAACATGGGCATCACTGGCTGGCCAGAATTTATTGCCTACCCCTAGTTGCCCTTGAAGATGATGGTGAACGCCTTCCAGAACTGCTACAGTCCACATGCTGTAGGTTGACCCACAATGATCTTAGGGAAGGCATTCCAGGGTTTTGATCCAGCAGCATAGAAGGAACAGTGATATATTTCTAAGTCAGGTTAATGAGTGGCTTGAAAGTGAATTTGCAGGTGGTGGCCTCTCCATGTATCTGCGGGCCTTGACCTTCCAGATGGAAGTGGTCGTGGGTTTGGAAGATGCTGTCTAAGGATCTTTGGTGAATTTCTGAAGTGCATCTTGTAGATGGTACCCACTGATGCTACTGAGCGTCGATGGTGGAGGGAGTGAATGATTGTGGATCTGGTGCCAATCAAGCAGGTTGCGTTGTCCTGGATGGCTTCAAGCTTCTTAAGCGTTGTTGGAGCTGCAGGCAAGTGGGAAGTATTCCATCACGCTCCTGACATGTACCTTGTAGATGATAGGCTTTGGGGAGTCAGGAGGTGAGTTATTCGTCACAGTATTCCTTGACTCTGACCTGCTCTTGTAGCCACTGCATTTATGCGATGAGTCCAGTAGAGTTTCTGGCTAATGGTAACCACAAGAATGTTGATAGTGGGGGATTCAGTGATGGTAACACTGTTGAATGTCAAGGGACGGTGGTTAGATTGTCTCTTATTAGTGGGGCACGAATGTTTCTTGTCACGTTTCAGCTCAAACCTGGATATTGGTCAGGAATTGCTGCAAAGCTGAGTTACAGGTTAGAAGAATGTGTAGAATATAAAGAATAGCAACAAAAATGACTAAAAGATGAATAAAGAGGGAGAAGGCTATCCAGAAATAGAAAGAACAGATGAATTGAACAGCTATTCTGTGACTGTCTTTACTATAGATGATACAAATAATATCCCAAATATAATGGTGAATCAGAAGGTAAAAAGAAATGAGGAATTTTAAACAATCACAATAACCAGGGAAATGGGACTGATAGATTTCTAAGATCAAAAATCTGACAATCCCCCGGCTCAGATGGACTTCATCCTAGAATATGAAAAGAACTGCTGCTGAGATGGTATGGTCATTAGTTTTAATTTCTTAGAATTCCCTAAATTCTCAGAAGATCCCACTAAATTGGAAAATAGAGAGTGTTACTCCTCTATTCAAGAAAGGTGGGAGATAGAAAGCAGGAAACTAAAGATTGGTTAGCCTAATATTTGTCATAGGGAAAATGAGGAACATCCATTATTAATGAGATTACAGCGCAGCATTTATAAAATTTTAACAGAATCCAGCAGTCTTATTTTGTGGAAGGGAAATCTTGTTTAACTAATTCATTGCTTTTTACTTTCTCAAAGAACTCCAATGCAGTGGGGAACTGGCGGATATACTATGCTTAGACTTCAGAAGGTATTTGACAAAGTGCCACATCAAATGTTCATATGTAAAATAGAAGCTCATGTAGGGAATAACATTAGCACAGATACAGGATTGATTAGCTAACAGGAAACAGATCATAGGCATAAATATGATACTCTCAGATTTACAGGAAGTAATAAGTGGTGCGCCACATGGAGGCTCAATTATTTGTAGCTTATATTATTAATTTGATGAAAGGACTGAATGAATGGTTGTCAGATTTGTTGATGATACAAAGATAGGCAGGTAAGTAAGGTGTGAAGAGTACATAAAAAATCTGAAAGGGATATGGAAAGGTCAACTCAGTGGGCAAACATTTAGCAGATGGAGCATAATGTGGGCAATTATGACCTTGTCTACTTCAAATAGAGAAGCTACACACTATTTAAATGGAGAGAGATTGCAGAGGTACAGAGGGATTTGGGTGCCCTGATCCACGAATTACAAACAAGTTAGTAGGTAGGTACAGCATGTGATTAGGAAGGTAAATGGAATGTTGTTATTTATTTTAAAGGGTGGGTGGGGTGTTCTCTGTTCAATGCACCTAATGGGAGGTTAGAAGTGTAACCTATGATTTTTCAAGGGAATATAGATGGAAAATTCTGAATTAATTGGATTTAATTTCCCAAGCTGCACTCCCTATGAGTTCTACACCCCACACGGAGAACAAAATTTTGGACTCATCCTTAACATCTCCTCTTCATTCTCATTATTTCCCTGTAAGTTAAAGATGTTAGATTAAAACACATTTTCAGAAAAGCATGGGCGCATTTAGTGCACTGGGAATTTAAGATCGAAATTAAATTGGTCTCGTACTAACAGATGTTATGAATATCATGCACTCATCCTCGATAAGTTTGTAACATTCATGCCCCCACTGTTTCACAAGCTTCACAAAATGTATAAATGTATATAATCCCAATAAAACCACCAAAATGAATGATTTGCCTGACCGACTGCTACTCAGGACAGATGTAATTCACATCAGGTCGCTTCAGTAGCAGAAAACATTTTCTCTACTTATTGTAACATCTAACTTTAACAAGAGTAGTGTAAAGCAAAGACTTCAAAGTTATCCAACTTAAACTACATCCTTTCAAAACCTCAAATACACATGCACAGACAATCACAATCAAGGCAGACAAAAGAGAAACCATTTCCATGCATAATAAGGGTAGAAAAATAATGTAGACAAGGTAGACCAAATTCCAATGATCAAAAGCCCAGACCACAAGGTGGAAAGTTATTTTCCCTTTTGTCCTTTTGATTTTTTTGCAATGATAATACACGGTTGTCAATAGGGTGACAGTCATTCTTCAATTCGATGGTTGAACTGGTGAATGTGCGTCTTCTCTTGCTTGGTATTTTTCTTAAACTTTCTTGGTTTCCCATCTTTTCTCCACAGACAGAGAGACAGAGAGAGAGAGAGAAAGAGAGATGGAAGCTTTCTGTCTGCAGGCTATGGATGGTATTACCACTCCTCTTGACACTTAAGCTTTTTAAAATTCTGCAGCTCAACCAGAGGGCTGTTGCCAGACAAATTTCCTTAACTCAAATATTTCTCGGGGCTGTTCAGTCTTGAATTCTCTCTCTCATCACCTCCAAAAAGCAAGATTGTATTGCACAGCTTAACAATATGCGCAACACTTGATCTTCAAGTTGCAAAACTTTTCTGGTATTTCAATTATAGCAGTCCAACTTTTATTTCAGATGATTGTCCCAAAAATGAAAAATATGAGCTCTCTTACATGAAATAAGAGATTTCTATGATCAAAACAAAACTGCTCTATAATCTATATATTTTCTTCTCTTTCATTGTTTGAAATTTCTGTTGTAGGGTTTTGTTTTATGTTCTTGGGCTACAATGGTGCACAATTCTGACCACAAACACATATTAGGAGATTAATCCAAGTACCTGCTGTGTTGTGTCTTGGATGACAGGACATTAATAGTGGGCGAGGAAAAGAGGGTGGCTGTTACTAGCAGCTGGGTTTCACTGACCTTCAATGTCAAGTTAATGGAACTGAACTCCTAGAGTCATAGTCATACAGTATGGAAACAGACCCATCGGTCCAATCAGTCCATGCCAAACATAATCCCAAACTGAACTAGTCCCAACTGCCTATTCCTGACCCTGATCCCTCCAAACCTTTCCTATTCATACATTGATCCAAAAGTCTTTTAAACATTGTAATTGTACCCCCACCCACCACATCAAGAGGAAGTTCATTCCATATGCAAACTGCTGTCTGTGTAAAAAATTTGCCTCTCATGTCTTTTTTAAATCTTTCTCGTCTCACCTTAAAAATGTGCCCCCGAGTCTTGAAATTCCACATCTCAGGAAAAAGACAACTACCATCAACTCTATCTACACCCCTCATTATTTTATAAACTTCTAGCAGGTTATTTTATAAATCTCTAGCAGAAATTGCCCAACATATCATATCTCCCTGGTGAAGCATCAAAATATTTCTATGGTCTAATATAGTTAAGAAGAATTTACTGACGTAGTTACAAGGACCTTCAGTGAGAAAAGAAATTCACTCTCTGTACTGATAATAAATTCTCCTGCTCTATTATTACCCAAGGGTTTCTTTCTCTATGGATCATTTCAATTCAAACTGTGTTTTCTTTTTGCTTGATGATTGCTACCCTTGAACATCATAAACAGCATTGCATAATTGATTTGAATTAATTGAACAAGTTTATTTAATCTGGGCCACTGGGATTGCTATTCCCTTTCCCAAACCAAAGTCCTCATTTTAAGTTTTAATCTTCAAGTATGAGGATCTAACAGAAAAAATAATGAAAAACCAAAACTTTCTAGCTCTTTTGGCACCCAGAAAACAGAGAATTTGTTTAGTACTTTATATAAATATGTGGAAAGTATTGGGTGTATTTTTCTTTAATTAAGGAATTCCCCAAACTTGAATTTCCACTTTTTCTTTTCAAATCCAACTACAGCAACTCAAGCAGGTTTTGAAGAATCTTCTGGTTAAACCATAATCATTTTAGTTTTTGTAACTATTGTCATGATCCATTTGAAATAACACGCTGATGCTTGAGCTCAAGTACATATAGTCCCCAATTTACCTATCTAATAGATTCGGTTTAACAGAAAACACACACCGGGCTTCTGAAAGTTACAAGAACTATTATTTATGGCAATTAAATAAATTCTGACTACAAGTAAATAACCATGAACTATCAACACAGAGCTCTACTAGATGAAATTCTATCACCACCCTTATCCCCACCTGCACAGATGTACAGACGAAAGAAAAGATGATATTATAGATGGAGGAAAAATACTGGGCAATCACAGACCCAGAGCACCTGTTCATAGATTTGATGAAGTGTTTGTTTGGCTTCCCAATATATTCTGTTCTCTGATTTATTTCCTTCAAGATTCTCAATCCTTTAAGGTTTTGGAGTAGATCTGTAGCTCGCGTTGTGGGTGTTGAGGTTGGTTGGCTCGCCGAGCTGGTTTGTTGTTCCGCAGAAGTTTCGTTACCGTGCTTGGTAACATCCTCAGTGCAGCAACTGAGGATGTTACAAGCACGGTAACGAAATGTCTGCAGAACAACAAACCAGCTCAGCGAGCCAACCAACCTCAACGTTCTCAATTCTTGGCTGAGGAGTCAGTGGATTTACACATTAATTGTTCAGTTTGACTGTCACTAGTTAGAGGTGACAGCTTATAGCAAATAATGGGAGAAAGTAACTGACTGTCTCTACACTTGAGTCACTGTGTTACAAAAGTGTTGAGACAGATCCTGCTCCTTCCAGTCTGGAAACCTTTTGCCCGGTATTGTTTACACACACCAGCTATTTAGCTACCCCAGAACCAATCAGAGAGCTGTCACCAGGCCGATGACCTCTGACATGCACAACTCAGAACTCTGTTGCTGGCCAAATCTCACTCTGCACACATATCCAGGGTCCATATTGTCTTGTCTCTGTTCCCTACTGCTTACAAAGAAACAGTGTACATAAAACTCACAATGAGTTCCAGTAACTCCAGTTTAAAATTGTGGCAATTCCTTCCACAGTGCTTGTTTTTCACAACATTCTTTTTTCCATTTAAATCCATCACTAAAAATATAGAAAAACAAAATGATATGGTCTTTATGAAATAATTAGAAAATTCTTCAAAATTTGTATTTAAAAATCTCTCTATTCTAATCAGAATAGTTCACAAGGAAGCAATAATTAGGAATTATTGAGACAAACCAGCTATCAATGTCTCAGTTGAGCTAATGGTCCACTGTTTGGTTTGTCCTGACCAATTGTCTCGCTAAGCTTGGATTGGATATTGTCACTTTCACCGTGTTAGCCTGTGAGTAACAGCAAAATGGACCTCTGCTTTATACTTGCATTATCATATGATGTGCAAAATCTGGCACAAATTGCTTTTTTGGTTTGACAAACATATGATTACCTTAGCAGGTCTTGCTTTAAACTTTGCAAAATTGCTGCTTTTTCAACTGTACTTATAAATGTTCCCATGAACAGTATTTTAAATTCATTTATTAGCTAAATTCTTCATATGCCCTGTGTCCTATGATGGAGAATGAGAGGATCCAATGACAACATTGATCATTCCTATTCAATATCCCATTTCATAAGGGTGCATCCATATACTGGCACTACACTCGTAGATTGTTTATCCTTACACATTCAGTGTAACTGGCAGAAATGTAAGTAGTTTGAATTGTATACATGGAACGGCTTGTACCAAAAATTGACTTCAGAGTGTTGAAACACATTTTACTTGGAATTCTCAACAGCTATTCAAAGAAATAGTGTGGTCAAATTTCTGTTTTGGGTGCAGTTAGGATATTGTTCCAAAATGTATTTGAAATGGCTATGTTAGATTACAACAAATGTTTCTAACACATTAATTTGCATAATCAAATTGTGTAAAATTTTAAATTAAACAGAACTCCTGGGCTGCATACTGGAATGTAATTGCTTTCTTTTTGTTCTATTAAAAATATTTCTTGATGCTTTTAAGCGTGTAACTTGATGCAAATTTATTACACAACATAATTTTCCCTTCAACAAAATGAAGGAAAACAAGGAAGTTCTACATTTTAAATGTGAGTAACTTGATATAAAAACTTAATAAAATATTACGTTAGTCCATGTAATTGTTTAATTGGTATGCACTAGTCTGTTTTGTACTTTTTTTTAATAGGCAGACCTTGTAACGTGGAGCTACCAGTGCCTACACACCAAGAAAAGAAGTGCCATTTGGTTTCTGTCAGGTCCACTCAGTTCCTGACCTCATTACAGCCTTGCTTCAGACATGGATAGAAAAGCTGAATTCTAGAGATGAGGCGAATGTGACTGCCCTTGATATCAAGATAGGAATTGACTGAGTATGGCATCAAGGCATCTGTACAAAACTGGAGTGAATGACAATCAGTGGGAAAACCCTCTGCTCGTTGGAATCATACCTAGGAGAAAAGAAGACGGTTGCGGCTGTTGGAGGTCAGCGACTTCACTGAAGAAGTGTCTCAGGGTAGTGTCCTAGGCCTAACCATCTCAGCAGTTTCATCAATGACCTACCCTCCATCACAAGATCCGAAGTGGGGATGTTTACTGATGATTCCACAATGTTCAACACCTTTTATGACTGCTCAGAAAATGATGCAGTTTTTATCCATAAGAAGCAAGACCTGGACAACATCGGAGCTTGGGCTGCTGATTGACAAGTAATTTTTATACCACACAAGTGCCAGGTAATGACCATCTTTGACAAGAAAGACTCCAAACATCAACCTTTGACATTCAATTGTATTACCAATGCTGAATTTCACACTATCAACACCCTGGGGATTACCATTGATCAACTGGACTAGCCATATAAATATTATAACGAGAACAGTATGTCAGAGGCTAGGAATACTGCGGTGAATAACTCAATTCCTGTCTCCCCAGCGCTTGCCTATCATTTGCATGGCGTAAGTGAGGAGTGTGACTGAATCCTCTCCACTTGCAGTTCTGATGACAATCAAAGAGCTTGACATCATCCAGGACAAAGCAGCCTGCTTGAACAACACCACATCCACCACTTTCAACATTCACTTCCTCCACCACCAATACACAGTTGCTGCGGTGTGTACCATATACAAGATGCATTGCAGTAACTTACCCACGCTCCTTTACAGTGCCTTCTAAAACTGTGACCTCTACCACCTAGAAGGACAAGAGCAGCAGATACATGGGAACACCACCACCTACAAGTTCCCTTCCAAATCACACACCATCCTGACTTAGCACTGTGGCAAAACTGGGTCCAAATCCTGGAATCCCTTTCTATTAGTATTGTGGGTGTCCATACACTGAAAAAGGCTGCAGCCATTCAAGAAGGCAGCTCAGCACACTTCCTTCAGGACAATTAGAGATAGCTATTAAATGTTGCCCTAGTCAGCAATGTCCATATCCGCTAAATGAATAAAAAATAATTTGAAGTTCTATTGCGATTGGGCCCGTGGTGCGCTGGCTAGTTTTGTGGAGCATAATCTGGTGAACTGAATCTTAAACTAATGTTTAAAAATGAGGAAAACACAAAACAAAGTGGTTTTGGATAAAATCTGCCAATTGCGTCTGCTGATTTGGCCTATTCCACCTGGAATGTGCTTACATTACTGATAATTATAACTGGTATATATCTGAGTTCTCATTATTGTAAAATCTGTACGCTATGCTCATGAATTCTACAGTTCAACTTATAGTCTACAGCAGAAAGCATAATATTCTAATTTCCTTCCCATACTTGGTTAGGCTTTCATTATAGCTATTGCTTACCATCTCAGTACACACAATACCCCAAGGGAAGATCTAGTGGAATCTTGGACACTTCTGAAATTCCCACCCATTATACCCCTTGGATGACCAGTTTGGCTGGACAAACCAGCCTTAACTTTTGTGGTCCCCATAACACAACATTTAAAAGACAATGTACATCATCTTCCAGGCCTAGATGTGTCTGAACTGGAGGTGGGATGCCAGCGGTCCAGAACCCCACCACCTCCCTGACCTCGCACAAATTAAGTTCTGCACAAAAAGGCCAAAGTTCAACCTTCCTGGCCTGCTGCCAATTGTGGCCCTGAGATGGTCAATCAATGACCACTTAAAGGTCTCATCCTGCCTGGACTGAAATTACACCAGTTCCAGGAAGTTAGGGGCAGGGGAGCGGAGGTTGATTCGCTTTGATCTGTGCGACTAAGGGAGTGTAGAGTCAGACAGCAAGGAAACAGACCCTTTGGTCCAACCAGTCCATGCCAACCACATTCCCACTCTAAACGCCTGCGTGCACTTGGCCCATATCCTTCCAAACTGTTCCTATTCATGAACTTACCAACTGTCTTTTAAATGTTGTAACTGTACCTGCATCCACCACTTTCTCTGGCAGTTCATTCCACACACAAGCCACTCTCTGGAAAAAAAAGGTTGCCCCTTATGTCCTTTTTAAAATCTATCTCCTCTCACCTTAACAATATGGCCCATAGTTCTGAACTCTCTCACCCTAGGGAAAAGACCCTTGTCATTCATGTTATCTATGCCCCTCATGATTTTATAAACCTCAATAAGGTCACCCCACAATCTCCTCCGTTCCAGTGAAAGAAGACCCAGCCTTTCAGTCTGTTTTTATATCTCAAGCCCTCCATTACTGGCAACATCCTGGTAAATCTTTTCTGAACCCTCTCCAGTTTAATAATATCCTTCATATAACAGGGTGACCAGAACTGAGGGGAGGGGATAGTCACTGAGAGTCACTCCAAAAAGAAAACCTTAATCTAAAAAGTGAGAAGATTCTAGCAAATGAGTTTGAAATTCGCTGACATGTACCTAGGCATAGGCATGAAATGCCAAAACATCCTATCTAGCTTCTTTTTTCTTTGATCTTTGCAGGCCAGCATTTGCTGTCCATCCTTAACTGCCCTTGAACAGTGCAGACCATTCAGAACACAATTAAGAATCAATTACTTTACTTTGGGTCTTGAGTCACATTGATCAGACCAGGCAAGAATTGCAAATTTCCTTCCCTAAAGGACATTAATGAAACAGGTGGGTATTTCCAAATCAAACTTCATATTTCAGATTTCTTGAGTGAATTTAAATTCCATCAGCTGTCACAGTGGGATCTGAACACAGAACATTAATCCAAATCTCTGAATTACTATTACCACAATCTTCCCCAATGTGCATTAACACACCTTTATACAGGACTTGTGCAATGCACAATACTGTTAAAGCAAAAAGAAAGATGTCCTGGGACTTCTTACACAAATGTTTGTTGATGGCAATATGCCAAAACTGGGCTATCTTGAATGCATCTGGTACTGGGCAAGCTACATTCAGCGAAATGTATTCTACATGTGGTCTACTTGATGGGCCTTAAAGGAACTGCTGGAGACCACCACATGAAAGATAAGTTTGTTCAAAAATACATTTCTCAATTTGGAGCCAGGAACTGGAGGAATGCTGCAGCAATGCCAAAGACTCCTGCTTGGCTTCTCTCAATCCACCTCTTCTTCTGACATATTTACACAATCCTTTTTAAAATCACTTTCCCTTTCTCTTGCTCAGCTTCTTCCCCACTATTTCCCAACCCTAGATCTACTTGAGATCACTCTGGCGATTCAAATCTGAAAGTCAATGTTGATTTGCTAGCTAGCCTGGGGATCCCTGATTTAAATTAGGCTAAGCACCAAAAACGAGAGTTGCTTGATCCATTACTGGGATTGTTTCCTGTACCCAGTTTGTGCTGGCAGGCCACAAAAACTAATTTCCAGCCCATTGAGTTATTGCTGTTTGCATATTAGATGTTTTAAATATTTTAGGTGCTCAGTCAAATGGATCTGCGGTATGTCCCAGACGGAGTGGTAAGTCATTGGTCTGCAAATCATTTAACTTTGTCAAGTTGATCCTCATGTAGCATCATTAATGGAGCTTGCCCCTAATATTCAAATAATTTTGTTGCAAAGATTTAGCACTGTCACTCTGGAGCAACAAAATCCTACCTCAAATGTAAGACCTTGGCTATTGGTTCTAGGTCTCATGTGTGAACTGGATGCTGGACTGTGTCTCTGAATGCACTCAAAAGTTCTAGCTTTCTCTCCCTCTCCATGTGAAAATTATTTGGTCTCCACCCTGCATCTCTCCTAATTGCTCAACCAAGATTAGAAGTCCATGATGCATGAGAAATGGTGCAAGCTTGTATCCAATCAGCCTGCAATTTAGTATTTTTGATTTGGGAAAGAAACAGGTTTTTCAATCAGTTATGGTGGGAGCAGGCTGAATTTGTGCACATCACACAAAAGGGAATGGAATATGTCTCACTGTTTATTCATGGTAAGCATTACGTACTCCCAGGGATCAAATGCAATACTGGTTACATTTAGGATGAAGATGACTGTAGCTTACCTGTTTTAACCTAAAAATCTGCATTAACCCCTACCTCAGTACAAAATATCTTTCCATGTTACTATGACAGTACTTGTTTTCTTCCCTCACAATAGCCATCTTTTTGCTATTGGTAGTTAAAATGCCAACTTCACGTCCAGGTGTGGTGAATTATAGATAGATTTGTGGTTTGTATTTGTCATCTCCATTTGAAATGAAGCTGACATGGTGAGGTTCAAACCTTCAAATGCTCTATTTAGGACACTCTAACCTGCCAACATCAGCAGAAGCACAAAACGTAATTCACAAGCAACCCATGTATACATAATTTGAGTGAAGAATCCAAAGAATTCAACATTGCAGAGCAAATAAAATTCTTAAGACAGCTCTTGAATTGCTAAATTAAATGGTATTATAACTTATAATAGCACAAAATTGTTTTTGAGATCTGACATGAGGTTATCTATCAACAGTACTAAATTCATTCAAAATGCAACTAAATTCTGTTGAAAATCTTTTCTTTGTCAATAAATAAACACCCACAGGCTTCTAAGATACTTAATAAAAACCAAAAGAACTGCAGATGCTGTAAATCAGAAACAAAATAAGAAATTGCTGGTAAAGCTCAGCAGGTCTGGCAGCCTCTATGGAGAGAAATCAGTTAATGTTTCGGGTCCGATAACCTTTCCCCAGAACAGGGGAAGTTCTGATGAAGGGTTACCGGGGCCAAAACATTAACTGATTTCTCTCCATAGATGCTGTCAAACCTGTGAGCTTTTCCAGCAATTTCTGTTTTTGGTTCTGAAATACTTAACCGAGATATTATATGTAATTAGTATCTGCCCATTAACAAAACTAAATACAGTAAGTTAGAATAATGTATTTATGATGAACATTTTAACTGCGTCCAATTCTGAGCACCACACTTCAGGAAGGAGGTGAAGGCTTTACAGAAGGTGTAGAAGCTGGTGTTATTCCCCTTAGGAAAAAGGAATTGAGGGGAGTTTTAATAGAGGTGCTTAACATCATGAGAGGCATAGACAGAAAATAGAGATAAATTGTTCCCATTTGAGGAGGTGTTGAAAATCAAATGACAGTGATATAAGGTGACTGGCAAAAAAGACTAACAGCAACAAATAGAAAAACCATTTTCACACTGAGTGGTTAGGATATGGAAAGCACTGCTTTTGATTATGTTGGACTCCAATTCAGTGTGGGCTTATGAAATAGAATCAGATGAGCACCTGCAGTGCTATGAGGGAAGCAGGCTGTGTGGGGTAGGGTGGTGGGGAGCAGGGGGAGAGATGCTGGGAGTGGGATTTAATACCCTGATTTTTCAGAGACCTGACATGGAGATGATGGGCTGAACAGTCTCCTTGAGTGCTGTTACTACTTAATGATTGTATTCCAGTTTTTGGTTTTAGTCTCATAGATTAAAATATCACTAGATCTTTCAACTGTCCGACATTAGAGTTAAATGGAGTTTAGAAAAGTGAGGGGTGACTTGAAGTATACAAGATCCCAAAATCTCTTGACAAGGTGGATGTGGAAAGGATGTTTCCCTCTGCAGATCAGTTCAAAACTAGGAGGCACTGTTTTAAAGGGTGCCCTTTCAGGAGAGAGATGAGGATGTATTTCTTTCAGAGGGTTGTGTGACTTTGTCCTCTTTGTCTCAAAAGATGGTGGAGGCAGAGTCATTGAATATTTTTAAGTAGACATGGATAAATTTTTGTTAGGTATGGGAACCATGGGTTATCGGGGTGGATAGGAACATGGAATTCGAGACACAAACAGATCAGATCAGACACAAACAGAAGCAGGCTCATGGGCTGAATAGTCACTTCTGCTCCTATTTCATAAGTTCACAGTGATGATAATGATTAACAAATATGACTTGCACTACAAGTATACAGACTATTAAGGAGATTTATATATGTGTAATAAATAAAATTTGATGATGTGCTTCTGGAATTTCAAATGAACAAATATTTATGCTCACTTCTAGTCTCCACAGCTGTTGAAGGACTTTGAGAGGAAAAATAAAAACAAAATGCATGCAAGACAGAAGGTATCAGAAAAACATTGTGGGAAGTTGCGTGTTTTGGGGAACTTTAATTAAATAGTGCAGCATAGCACACTCAAGGCCAGCAATATCCCCACTGTGTCTTACTCCTCCAGAACTTGATTTGTGCCAACAATAACTAGGGATTGATTCCACCCACAGTCCAAAAAGCTTCCAAAATCTGTCCAATTTAGTTTGGAGCACTTTTCAGCTACATCTGAATTCTGATAAATGCATTCCTAGTTTGCCAAAAAAAATGCTTTTCTAATGCTGCAAATGAAAAATGAACAACTTGTAATATTTGCACCTTATCTCACTTAATCAATGATGCCTCAAATGTTTCTGAAGTTAAACCAAAAAATAATTCTTGTATTTTAAAGAAAGTATTTAAAATCTTTCAGAAGGAAGGCAAGTGCGTGGAGTGATCGACATGCTGTGCTGACAGCGTTCAATTAGGCTGTGCAATCAAAACACACATAATTGGGGCAGCCGTTTCTGCTCTTGCAAGACTATACTTTAAGTGTAATGCCTGGATCAAGAATTCTATAGAAGGGGAGTGAACAGGAAGTGACTTTATACATTGGAATGCTATCCTTGGATCAGCCATACATTCATCGAGAGTCAACTGCGGTGAGGGCTGGGTAACTGATGGCATTTCAGAGTGCCAGTTTTCTCAGTATTTTATGTTTAGATCATAATTTACTCTGCTGATTGCAGCTGCAGAAATAATTTCAATAATAAATTCTGCATTATTTCATGACTGAGTTACACTTCATAGTGAGGGAGTGCCCAGTACAAACAGCAGGGGAGATAATTTAACCCTCCAAAAGTTTTCTGAATCAAAATATACTTTAAAGGGACTAAGAAGTTAATTCATTGGCCCAAATCTTCTGATAGAAAGGTATTCGTTGTAGCAGTATAGTCAGGACTTGTGCATTAGGAGTACGTGGAAGTCTCAATGCAGCTGACTTACTTAGCTGAAAAGTTAGCCTGGAAAACATAGAAGAATTAAAATCTGTTCGAACTTCTGGTATTGGAGCGCTGGAGAAGTGCAACAGGGTTGGCAGTATCTGTACAGAGACAAACAGAGTTGACATTTTGTGTCCAATATGACCCTTCCTATTTCTCTCTCCAGAGATGCTGCCAGACCTGCTGTGTTTCTTGAGCATTTTTCGATTTTATTTCAGAGTTCCAGCATCCAGACTATTTTTCTTTCATAAAACTGACTCTCCTGACTCACAATGCACCATGACCTACCACATCACCTGAAAACTCCTCTACAGACCTGTAAGTCTCAATCAATAGTGGACCCCCTGAAGTTACACCCTCCAACTTGACCTCTGTCACCCTGGCCTCGATACACTTCCATTGGATTTGCAATTCTTCCCACCTCCATGGCCCCAGTCACCACCAACAGCATTCTGGAACCAACCAACAGATCTGACCTTCACTACCTCACAAATATCCCATTTTGCCGACACCTGTAACCCTATCTACATGGCATCTGCACTCTCATTCATCTGTCACCTTAACCTCCCTCACTTACCTGGCACCCTAACCCATCTACCTGGCATTCTACTTCACTCACATACCTGTTGTCCTAGGCCCCTGCCCACTGACACCCAACCACCTCACCCACTTGGCATCCTAATAGCTCAATTACCTTTGCTTAGTTGCTGTCAAAGTAACCGTACAATCTTTAAACCATGGAACATGGCAGTAAAAGGATGTATGGTTTCAATGTTGCCCCATTCAGCTGCTGCTGGCATGCATCGCCATTCCTGGACTATACAGTTTAAAAGCAGGTGGGCAATGTTTAGTTTTATGGGGCTCAGAATTAGGGATTTTTGACCCAGTTTAGAATATTTGGGTCAACATATGCAAGCCATATAATGCTGGAAAGGCATTTCAGAATCCCCTTCCTCTTCCCATTTCTGAAAAGGATCTAGATCCGAAATGTCAGCTTTCCTGCCCCTCTGATGCTGCTTGGTCTGCTGTGTTCATCCAGCTATCCACCTTGTTATCTCAGATTCTCCAGCATCTGCAGTTCCTCCTATCTCTAATGCTGGAAAGGTCCCAGATTTATTCCTTAATCCATGTCGATGACTTTTTACACAAGTGTCTTAGCTTCTCAAAATATTTATTTCTTTAAATTGTTATTACTTCATACAGTGGTAATGATCAAGAATGATCTTGTAATTAGAGCATGTAAGTTTAAGATCATAGCCAAGGGAATGAAAAGAGAAGGGTTTTAGATCATGGAATGCCTCCCAGGAAAAATAATGCAAACAGAAAATGTAAGAGCAATCAAATGGAAGTGGATAAAATTTGAAACTTAATCATTTGAAAGGGAATATGGAAAGGAATTGGAATAAGTGAACAAGTGTTTCAGAATATTGGTGCACAACTGATGGGGCAAAATGTTTTCCTGCTCTTATAGAAATTCTATGATTCCCACTGTTACAGTATACAATTTACAGGACTGTTCCCTTATTTGGAAAATAATGTGCATTTTGGGGCACCATATTTTACTGCTGTCATTTTTTTAGGAATTGTTCCTTTTTTTTAAACTCTCTCGTGGGATGTAGGCATCTCTGATTAGGCCAATATTTATTGCTCACCCCTAGTTGCCTAGAGGGCTGTCAAGACCAGCCACATTGCTATGGGTATATAGGCCAGAGGAGGTAAGGACACAGTTCCCTGCTCTAAAGTGCATTAATGAACTAGAACAATCAATAGTGGTTTAATTTCAGATTTTTATTGAAGTCAAATTCTAGTATCTGCCATGGTGATGGTTAAATCCATGTCACCAGAACATTACCTGGCTCTCTGGATTACTAGCCTAGCAATGATACCACTAGGCCATAACTCCGCTATTTCACGATGCCACAAGAAAAGAGATCCATGATGTCATATCCAAAGAGGATTTCCTTCCTTCCCAGATAAGGTCATTGAATAGGAATTTGTTGTATTAAAGGAGAATATGTACATCAGTTGTGCTCTGTTATTCATGCAAATTAGACTCATACAGGAACAGTTATACTTGGCTTGTACTGATACTCATCAAATCTTGATTCTTTGCATAATTCTCGAGGCAAGTCAATCTGATATTTAATGTCCCAACATCATTCCTCTAATTCTGGCCCATGTGCACTCCCAACTTTAATTTCGCAACTATTGGTGACTGCATCTGAAATATTCTGCCTACAGCTCTCCACTTCTTAGCCTCAGTTGCTTCCTTTCAGATACTCTTTAAAGCTTACATCTTTGACCAATCTTTTGGGTATCTAGCCTCTTATCTACTTCTATGTCTGAACATCACATTTGTTCATACTGCTGCTCTGAAGCACCTTGCAACTCTTTATTGTGTTAAATCTGGTAGATAAATACATGTTGTTGCTGTTTTGTTGTTAGGTAGATGATGTGGAAGGCAGAGATAACAAAGAAAGTGTATGTTAGATAAAAGAAGACACAAAACTAGGTTGTGTCCTTAACTTTCAAATCAGTGACAGAGCAAAACTTAGATGACGGGCTTAATTATGTACTTCCTTGTATTTTTGCTTCCATAGGTATTAAGGTTGCCCACTGGAAATTGAGATAGGTTCCATGGTTTCAAAACTTGTAGACTTTTGAGATCGACCTTAACTGAAAAGAGAAACTGTGAAGGGAAACTGACTCTTGCAGTTTCCAAGGAAACTAAGACTGAAACTAAGATTGGAAATCACAACTTCTAGGAGACTGAAACATGCTAATATACTACTTCTTACATCATAAGCTGTTACCTAAAGCAGCCTACTGTGCGATACCTTATAAAATAACTTCTAAAAATCCAAATATGTTACATCCACAGCTTCCCCTTTACCTATCCTGCTTGTTACTTCCTCAAAGAATTCTAGTAATTTGTCAGGCATGTTGACTCTGCTTGATTATAGTATATATTTCTAAAGGTTCTGCTATTACATCCTTTAAACAGATTCTAATATTTTTATGACAGACATTAAGCCAACTGGCCTACAGTTACCTACCTTTTTGTCTCTCTCCCTGAAAGGTGTTACACTGACAGTTTTCCTCTGGGGCTTTTTCAGAAACTATGGATTCTTGGAAGATTACTACATGTGCATCCATTATCTCTGTAGCTACTTCCTTTAAGATCCTTTCTTTTTTGCCTTGTTTTTAATTTGGTTGCCTTCTGTTGATTTTTAATACTTTTCCAATCATCTGTCTTACGACTAATCTTTGCCACTTTAAAAAAAAATTCAATATGATCCTAGCGTCAACTTCCCTGATTAACCATGTTGGCTTCTTTACTTTCTAGAATACCTCTCCCTCACTGGAATATGCCTTTGCCATGAGCCATGAACTGTTTTCTTAAACATCTGCCTTTGTTCATCAGGCATCTTTGCTTCTAAACTCCTTTTCCAGTGGACTCCACCTGGATCTGCCTGCATTGCTTCAAAATTAGTCATGTGATTGTTATGGAAGATGATTGGGAGAAATCCAAACTCCATCCTCCTCCTCTAAAAATTCAATTTCCTATTTCTGATAATGCAGGATCATGGGGCTTTGCCTCACTGGGAATGGCCCAAGTTTTAGGCACACTGGAAGGATCTGGTTATTGTGTAGGTGGTCCTCAAGTTTCCGTTGTAAAGTATGAGCCAGGGTTTGTGGTACTACACAGTATTACGGAAAGGGTATTTGAGAGTTTGATAAAAGTAAGATAGAGAATATGGAGTTTGATTTATTGATGGAGTGCTGGGCCTGAATTATGTCCTACACTTCTAAGACATGATAGAAATTACTTCTCTAAACATGTGTAATTAATGCCTAAATAAATGTACACATTCTAGTCTGCATCTCTACCTGTCCGAAAGTGAGGATAAATATTACAATGTTATTACAGGTATCAAGATTCAATCGGCCATTTTTTGCAACATTGTAAATCGTTTGTCTTCCCTTCAATCAATGCACATAGAAATTAACTCAAAGGAGTTACTTCCTTGAGGAGTTAGTACTTTTGCTTAACTTATTTGCCTGGATGAGTGCAGTTCCAACAATACTTAAAATGTTTGACACCATCCAGGTCAAAGCATTCCGCTTGATTGGCACCACATCCCCAAGGATCCATACCCTCCATCATTGACACTCAGCAGCAGCAGTGTGAACCATCTACAAAATGCATTGCAAAAGACAGTACCTTCCAAATCCATGACCACTTTCCCCCAGAAGGACAGGGGCAGAAGATACATAGGAACCACCAACTGCAAGTTCCCCTCCAAGCTACTCACCATCCATACTTGGAAACATATCAATATTTCTTCTCTACTATTGGATCAAAATCCCAGAATTCCCTCCCAAAGGGCATTGTAGGTCTACCCGCACATGTATTGCAGCGGTCCAAGAAGGCAGCCATGCACAAATTGCTCAGGGGCAACTCGGTGTGGCTAATAAATGCTGGCCCAGCCAGTGACACCCATGTCCAGTGAGAGAAATTAAAATAATACTAGTCCACAAAACGTATCACATCATCAGATTAACATATGAAAAACCGTATATCAGTTGTTGTCATTTTATCTCAACAGCTAGTAATGAACATTTCACTTCACTCACAGCAGCTGTGTAAACAATTTTTGCATAATGAATGATTACAGACAATGGGGCTGGATTTTCATAGGCCAAACTTTCCTTGGTAAAAATTACTTTGAATTATGTAACTTCAATTGCAGGGCCTGTGTGTGGGAAGGAGTCTTGCCCACAGACCCTGAAAGCACAGCACAACAGAGGGCTGGGT
This sequence comes from Ginglymostoma cirratum, assembly GCA_024137785.1. NCBI lineage: Eukaryota > Metazoa > Chordata > Chondrichthyes > Orectolobiformes > Ginglymostomatidae > Ginglymostoma > Ginglymostoma cirratum. The sequence goes on from JAHRHZ010000021.1 coordinate 37,022,750, forward strand.
GAATGGGAAGATAGCAAGGTGAGAAAGCCCACTGGTGTACTCTGTTACAGATGTTTCAGAAGCTGCGGCTACTCCTTTAGCCCTTATCCATCACACTCCCTAAACAACTCCCCTCCCTACCCACATGGCCATTCCTGCCCACCCCTTGCCAATTCAAATCATAACAGCTATATAGGCCTAACTTACCCATCAAACATTCACTCCCTCCACCATCAACGCTTAGTAGTAGCAGTGTGTACGATCTACAAGATGCAGTGCAGAAATTCACCAAAGATCCTCAGACAGCACCTTCCAAACCCATGACCACTTCCATCTAGAAGGACAAGGGCAGCAGATATATGGAAACACCACCACCTTCAAGTTGCCCCCCAAGTCACTCACCAACCTGACTTGGAAATATATCGCCGTTCCTTCACTGTCGATGGGTCAAAATCCTGGAATTCCCTCCCTGATAGCCTTTTATCAACCCACAGCAGGAGGAATGCAGCAGTTCAAGAAGGCAGTTCACCTACACCTTCTCAAGGGCAACTAGGGATGGGCAAGAAATGCTGGCCAACCAGCGATGCCCACATCCCACAAAATGAATAGAAAAAAAAGCACTTCTGTTTACTCCATAATGTGTGACTCCCTCACTCAGGATAAGGCCCCTGAATCAGCAGAATGGCATGACCCGACAGAGGTCAGCCACCTAAACATCATGTTAGAAATGAGACTGGAAGTCTGTTACAGGATCCTGCCTATGATAAAAACCAAAAGACCTGCGGATGCTGTAAATCAGGAACAAAAACAACAACAAAGTTGCTGGAAAAGCTCAGCAGGTCTGGCAGCATCTGTGGAGGAGAAAACAGAGTTAACGTTTCGGGTCCGGTGACCCTTCCTCAGAATCCTGCCTACAATGTTGAATCATCCTAGCTTCATGAGAATCTAACTGTTTCCCAGTCTGTCTCAGTCTGACACTTCACAAAGCAAAAAAAAAAATGAAATTAATAACATTTATTTAACTGAAAACCTAATCAAATTTAACATTTCATCATATTATATCAAAGACCAACAAATGCTGTTGTTCAAAAGGGAAACAATTTCTCTTTTCGTATGAGAAGTATAAATAATCAAAATGTTTTTAATTTGAACATAAATGAAGGAACAGTTGTGTCAATAGCACAGTCTATAATATCTGAAGTTTATTTTATTTCTCCCTCTCAGCACACCGGACAGTTCTAAAAATTCTCAACATAATTTTGCTCAATTAAAGCTGTTGAAATTTGTTCTCTAACCTTTCTTTGAGTAAATGTTCAACACAATCCAGCAGATTTAAAATAAAATTGTTAATGCATCATGGATGTCACTGGCTGGGCCAGCAGCCCATCATTAACTTCCCTGGAGAAGGCGGTAGTGAGCTGTCTTTTTGACCCATTGTGGTACCAATAGGAAGGGGGTTCCAGGAATTTGACACAGAAACACTGAAAACACAGCGATGTAGATAGTGTCTAGAACTTGCTTGTAATAGTGTTCCCATATATCTGCTGCTCTTATCCTTCTAGGTGGTATAGTTGAGGGTTCGAAGGTGCTGTCAGAAGAGCCTGCAGCGCATCATTTAAATGGCACACACCGTAGTCACTGGGTGCCAGTGTTGAAGGGAGTGAATGTTGAAGGTGATGGATGTGGTGCCAATCAGTTGGGCTCTCTGTCCTGCTTGGTGTTGAACTTCATGAATGTTGTTACTGAAAGTGGGAATATTCCTTCACACTCCTGATCTGCCTTCTGGATGCAGGACAGGTTTTGGGCAGGCAGCACATGAGTCAGTCGCTGCAGAATTCTCAGCCTCTGACTTGCTCTTGTGGCCATAATATTAATATGCCCGGTCCAGTTTAGTTTCTGATCAATGGTAATCCCCAGGAATATTAGGAGTGGATGATTTAGTGACATGATGCCATTGAATGCCAAAAGGCAACGGTTAGATTCCTGTTGGAGGAGGCACTTCATGGCATGAATGTATTGGAGCAGGGGAAATGACAAAGAGAGAAGTAAAATTCCACTTGCTTTGGTTAAATATTGCTGATGCAGCTTGGGAAACTGTACACATAGACCATGCTCCTGATCTTCTTTTAACTATATTGGCTGCAATTTCTGGCTCTATGGTGCATTTTCTTTTGGTGCTGACAGAAGGTTTTAGCTCCAAAATGGAGATCCCAGTGCACAAACCTTCCAGTACCAGGTATGCCAGCTGCTATTTCAGTGAGGATATTAGCATGTATGCATGAAGCATGTGCCTACAAGAAGAATGCTGAGTGGACATATCTTTGTGTAATACATATTTATTACCATATTGGAGCTGTGCTCCAGCTACTGCCTTTTCTTAAACTTGCAAGGATTACCCACTAACATTGTTTAAAGGGACTATTAACTGTTTTCAGTGATGATGCTTCACTGGGTTTTATTGCAGCTGTAGGTGTGCTTGGTGGTTTCCAGAGCAGTTTCATGCTTTAAAAGCCAAATGAGCTAGTGTGGTGTGAACCAAGAGAATCTGGCCTGATTTGAAGATTCTGCACAAATAGCCATCTTTGCTTGCCTGGGAGCACATGGCTTTCCTATGTTATAGGGTTCTATTGACTGTACACACATCATAGGAGCTGCACATCAAGTGAGACATACCGATACTGATATTGATGTATCACTTTGTGTGTATGGTCACAGGCCAGTTGGATAGTCATGTAGTTCAGTACATCCTATCCTGGCAGCTGTCATGATTCCTTCACACTATGATATTCCACCTACTATTTGCACTTGAGCCATCAACCAACTGGTGGCTTCCAGGCAACAGAAAACATCTCTATCTACATACCTCATGATCCCAGTGTGAAAGCAATGTACATGTGGGCACCTTGCACTACATCCTCTGAACGCAAGTGCTAAAATGCATCATGACCCGCTGTGTGCTTCATCAGAGGCAAGAGACAAGGAAGTGGATGAAAAGGAAAGGTGGAGGAAACCAACACAGATGCTATCTGAGATAGTAGGAACTGCAGATGCTGGAGATGCTATCTGGCTGGGTTTAGCATCCAAGTATGGCACTAATGAACACCACCCCAATTCCTTGTCCAACTAGAGCACCACAACCCTTACTAACCATTAGTGTTCTTTTAGTCATAATGCAAACAAAAAGGTTACCATGAAAAAAACATACCAAATCAACTCTACAAACTAAACCATGCCATATGATGTATAAAAGTAGATAAGTCCACCCTTATGCATTCTCATTGTGCCTGCTTTTCATGTGCTTTTGCTTGCCCGCATGCTCCAATGTAGTGTGACCCCAGTGGCTGCAGCATAGCTGGAACTTTGAAAGACTGATAGCTTCCAGGGAAAGTGGCAAGTTGCATCTGGAATTGGTTCGGTGTCAGGAAAGAAAAGGTAACAGATGGCGGGGAAAGAGACGTTTGTTTCCAGTCGGGTTTGGCAGGACTAGGTACTAGATCCCTTGCTTTTCTTGGTACATATCGATATTTTAGACATAGGTCTAGGGGAATGATTTGGAAGTTTGCCACTTGACATGTGGTTAACAGTCAGAAAGAAAGCTGTGGACTGCAACGGGCTTGTCAGGTTGGCACTAAAGTGGTAAATGGAAGTGGTAAGTGGTAAAGAGAAGTGTGAGGTAATTCATTTTGGGAGGGAAAACAAAGGAAGGAAATACACACTAAATTGCAGGATTGTGAGATGAATAGTAAAACAGAGAAAAGTTAGAGGTCACACCCACTGATCACAGAAAGTAGCAGGACAGGTCAATAAAGTGGTTAAGGTGGTACACGGAATGCTTTCCTCATTAGTCAAGGTACAAACAATAATAGCAGGGAGATGGTGCCAGATCTGTATATAATGCTAGTTAGGTTACAGCTTGAGAACCGCATGCAATTCTAGTCACTAGAAGAATCCACAAGAAGGATGCGATTGCACTGGGGAACACTGTTAGAATGATGAGATTGCAAAACTATGTTAAGATTTAGTTAGGCACCAGCACTTTTTTTGCTTAAAGTCAGGCCGGATCTGATTAATGTTGATTGCAGTTTACTAAGTTACTACTTTTAGACAGGCAGAGGGAACAATACATACATTTCTGTACAGCAACAACAGGGTTCTGAAGCACCAAGTAGAAGAGTCTATTTCAATCTTTTGCGCATATGGCAAAACCTGTCTACAGCCTCAAGTCTGAAACTGTGCACCATTTTATGTTAACTATATCCAGCAAAATAAAACACACTTCTGATAAACAACTAAATTACTTGAAATATGGCTGATGTAAGAATAATGAATGCATAATTTGTCAGTCTTTTAGTAACCTTTTTAAAATGAAAAATCATGTCATCCTCTTTCTAAACGACTGGTATTTCCCGTGTCCAGGGACTGCCTCAATGTCTATGCCTAATAAATTTATTTCCTTGTTTTTTTCTATACCCTGGAATAAACGTCAACTCGCCCTTTGGATTTATTTTATTCTAGGTTCTTTTAACTCACCTAGGTATTACACTCCTACTTACTATGGTTAAAGTAACTTGAAGAAAATTGAACTTTAAATACAAAATGAAACATCAAAATGACATATCAAACTGTGTGGTCCATCTACAACTTATCTTTTATTTATTCAAGAAATCTGGAAGTATCTTAGAATGATAGTCATTTGCAACCTACTCCGGACTTCCCTTCAAAAAAGATAACAATTTGTGTTATTGGTATTTTGTTATGGACTCTCCTTCCATAAGGATATAGTTTATATTTCCTGGGATAAGTTGACTTCTCTAAGGACATTGCTTTGAAAATAAACAAACAGACATGCAGGCAAGGACACACACACACAGCTACACAAAGAGCAGCGAGCAATCAGCCAAAATACCATTTTTGAAAACATGAGAAATTTTCCAAAACAAACTCGTAGCTAAGATATTTCTCTATTTACAGAAAGTCTAGTTTTGTAGATTTAACTTCTCATTTATGTCCTCCACTGTTATTTTGATTCCCAGTGACTTTGGCGATTGATATCCATTGACAAGAAGAACTGTAACTAACTGGAAAGCATCTCAAAGGATCAAGGAGATCAGAAATTGAATTAAAGGTGGAGATAACTAGGGGTTTAAAAATAGTATTTTATGGAAAAAAAATCCTGTAAAACCAATTTGCAATTCACTATGGATTAAAAACATCTGAAATAATTCCGCACTTTTGTTACCTTTATTTTTAAAATTTAGAATATCAGAATAGAGTAAACTCTTCTGACTCAGGATCACAGGATATTGAAAATTGCCTGAATTATTTCATTGAAAAATAATTTTCTTTCTAATTGATGAGCTTAACATCAAAAAGTGAAACATTTTCTTCCAAATCTAAGACATTTACAAGGACCAACTGCCCTGTAAAAATGTTAGTGGCTGGTCGCTTCCTGTTAAACTTAACCTTCTGCAGCCAAATAGCTTCTCCTTCTGTGCATTTTTATTAATGTTTCCCATGTGTTTCATGCCAGGCAGCTGACAATGTCAATTACCTATTACTCAGGAGACTTTACATCTTGTTTAACTCTGCATTCTCATAGGAAGGGATAAACACAGAGAACGGAGTCAGAGCTTCACACAAAAATCCCTTCAGTTTTTCCTTACATTTTCTCCACATATTCTTCCATATCTTTCTCAGAGAGACCACCTCATTTCATTTTCCCCTAGAAAGTTAGGAAAATCTTTGTTGGCCTCCTTGCGGCTCTCATCAACACTACTGTAACAATCTTATAAAGTGGAGCCTTTTTATAATTATTTTCACTCCCCTCTTCCACAGCTCAACATTGTAAAATCTTGAATTTAAGTTGTACGGGGCCTCAGTGGCCCCAAAAAAGGATAAAATATTAGCTGAAATCAAGTGGTCAATTTTCTGATGAAGGAATTTCACTGTTGGTGAGTTTCAACCTGTCTAGATTTCCTTATTTCTCAGGATATAGGTGATGATGGCAGTCTTACTCCTCAAGATTGCTTGTTCTGAGAACTGAATAGGGAACCCTTATCTTCATTGAATCATAGAATCATCATAGAATCCCGACAGTGTGGAAACAGGCCCTTCGGCCCAACAAGTCCACACTGACTCTTGGAGCATCCCACCCAGACCCATCCCCCTATAACCCACCAAATCTACACATCCCTGAACACTACAGGCAATTTAGCATGGCCAATCCACTTAGCCTGCACATCTTTGGACTGCGGGAAGAAACTAGAGCACCTGGAGGAAACCCATGCAGACACAGGGCGAATGTGCAAACTCCACACAGACAGTCGCCCGAGGGCGGAATCGAACCCGAGTTCCTAGCACTGTGAGGCTGCAGTGCTATCCACTGAGCCACCGTGCTGCCTGAAAAGGAGAGCATGTATTCCCTGATCTTGAACTGCAGTTGTTCTTCGAGGGGTGGTGTTCACACAATGGTCTCAGCCAAGGAATTCCTGCTTTAGGGTGAGAGCAGCCCTAACCGATTTTGATGTAACCCTAATTGATTTTGATGAAAGTCACCAAAAATTTAAGTTCTATGTTATCTGTTGCAGCTAATATTAGCTGTGACATTACTAGTAAAACAGCCACAATTAGAGTTTTCATTTCACATTTGGACCTTTTCCTTTTCTCTTTGACACAATTAATCCTTTAACCCTATGACCTCTCCAGCAACAGGTTGGGAGAAGTGCTGGATTTATCTGACACCTATTGCCAATGGAGTAAATATAACAAAGTCACCCACACATTGCCAGTATAACACATAATTTTATGAATGGTGGAAGACTGATTGCCAGTGACACATTTACTATGATTTGTGCTGCTAAACTCCCAATTGTATTGTGTTGGGTCGTTCTAATGCCTTTTACAGAATATAAGAATTAACTGAAAGATGAATCAATTCAGGACCCATTGTTTACACCACACAGTGAAACAGCATATAGAGGTAAACCCTAGAAGCAGCCTGTTGAACAGCTAGGGATTATACCCAGTATTTGGAAATTACAGAGAAGAGAACAAAAAAGGAGAAAAAGTACTCCAAAAGCTAGCGAGAAACAATTATGCCATTTAGTAGCTTGTATTTTACAGGCGCCTTTACTGAATCCAAAATTCATTAGAGTACCTGTCACATGATGACTGATACAAGCATAGAGAGTCAGTGATGAACTTTTAAAGATTTTGAGCACTGGAGGTAAGTGTATTTCTATAGGTATACATTTTCTTCATAAGACACTTAACTAAATTACTTTAAATTCTGGAGTAAAAACTAGCCTAATGGCAACAATGTAATCTCTAAAGATTGTTATACAAACCCAAATGGTTCAATCATGTCTTTCAGGCAGCCTTATTTGGTCTGGCCTACATGTGACTTCTGAGCCACAACAATGAGAGTGATCTTTTTTAACTGCCTTTGGGCAATTAGAGATTGGTAATAAATTCAGGACTTCAAAAGCACACCTTCTGGAGAAGTGTAGAATTACTGACAGCAATGACTGGATTCTGTGTTTAACTTCACAAGTGCTTGAACATGTGGGGCACAACTAGGAAGTCTGCAGACTACACAAAAGTTTGCCATGTCATAGATAGTGCAGAGGATACCTGTAAGTGCAGAGGATAGCTGTAAGCTGTAAGCCAGCGATACCCACATTTAGTGATAAACTTTTAAAAACCCTACACATGGAGTATAAAAGACTCATTACACCAAGAATCGCCATTTAACATTTCACTTGCCAGCGAGCTGTTAAGTGACATTTGTTAGTGAGGTTTATGATTAGTGCACATGATCAATAGTGTTATCACCTCATTGTCACCGGACGCAGTGGAGTATTGGCCTGCATTTTCTATTCAATGGCATTTTTCAGATATCTGAAAGAAAACTGCCCACAAAGAGCAAGCAATCTCTGGATAATGAATTTAAAATTGCCAGACATAAATCTGGAGGTCAAAAGGATCTCCACACACCCAATCAAAGTGACGCTATCAAGTAAGGTAAGCATCCAATCATGTTGGGTATACAGCAAACTAGTGAGTAAAATGCACTATTTATCCTTTTTAAAATTGTTTTACAGAAAAGAAATATTGGGACAGATACAAGAGGTAGAAATATTGCAGACAAACTTTATCATTTTTAAATACGTATAATCTTTTAAACCATAAAGGAGAAATGTAACATTCTAAACCTATAAAATTAGTTATTCAGCATGGTAGAGATTGTTAACAGTAATTATGATCTTAATTAATTTCATTCATTCATTTCACCTCATTGGACAAGCTGAAACTATTTCTAGTGCCTTCATAGTGAGACAAGTAGGATAAAAGTGGAAATTTTCATCAGTTTGATGACTTCTTTTTAACTTCAGGATTTCAAAAGCACACTTTGTGGAGAAGTGTGGAATTACGGCCAGCAATGACTGAATTCTGTGTTTAACTGCACAAGTGTTTGAACATGTGAGGCACATTTAGGAAATTTGCAGACTACACAAAAGTTTGCAGTATCATAGACAGTGCAGAGATCAGCTGTAAGCTCCAAAATGATGTAGATGGGTTGGTGGAGTGGGCAGGAAAATAGCAGATGGAGTTCAACTCTGGTAAATGTGAGATAATGCATTTAGGGAGGTAAAAAGGGAATATACAATAAATGGGAACATAATGAGCGGAGTAGATGAAGTGACAGATCTTGGCATGATCATGCAGAGATCCCTAAAGACAGCAGAAAAGCTAGATGAGGTTGTAAAAATGGGCATATGGAATGCTCTCCTTCATTGGCAGAGGTATAGAACACAATAGTAGGGATGTGATGATGAAATGTATAAAACACTGGTGAGGCCACGACTGGAGTATTGTGTGCAGTTCTGGTCACCACACTACAGGAAGGACATAATTACTCTGGCGAGATTGCAGCAAAGATATAGTAAAATGTTGCCAGGGCTAGAGAATTGTAGTTATGAGAGACTGGAGAGGTTGGGATTGTTTTCCTTGGAATAGAGAAGACTCAGGAGTGACACGATTGAGGGATACAAATCTGATGGGTAGAGATAGCACAGACAGGAGGAACCTGTATCCCTTGGCAGAGAGTTGAAAAACCAGGAATCATAGATTCAAGCTAAGTGGCAGAAGAATTAGAAGTGATGCGAGTGTAAATTTCTTTACACAGAGGGTGGGGAGTGCATGGAATTTGCTGCCTGAGATTGTGGTGGAGGCAGAGACCTTAAACTCTTGTAGAAATTACCTGGATCTACAGCTTAAGTGCTGTAAGCTTCAGGGTTATGGGCAGTGTGCAGGAAGATGGGCGTAGAAACGGCATCTGGGTGTCTTTGGGTTGACATGGACAAGATGGGCTGAATGCACTCCCGCCCTCCCCTTTTGAGCTGTATCATTTCTATGGTTCTGAGTTGCAGGACTGCAGAGGTGGTTGTTCATTTCAAACAGGTATTGACAGTAAGCACTGACAGTTTCAACATCATTACAGTTGCAAAGTTTGGACCAATAAGTTGCACTATTAATGATACTGCACTATAATTTTCTACCCAATCATAGGGGAATTCAGTTGCAAATGTATCAACATACTTCTTCTATAACCTCCGCCCTCAAATGGTCATAGCTTCGAGAACAGTGCACTGTTGCTCCTTTATATCAAGTACAGGTCCATGTATCATTGAGTAATTTTTATCCCTGCAAAGGCCCAGTCTTAAGGGTGATACTTAAAATCTATCACCTTAACCTTGCACAAAGTAATGTTTCCTAAAGATGGACTCTGACAGGATGCACATTGATATCATCTCATCAGTATTTTTACCAACTGGATTTGTCTACTTTCTCAAATGGAAATTTCCATCGACAGAAATTTTTCACAAAGTTGGTTGCTGACCTCTGGTGAAAACACTGATTTCTTATCAGATACAGGTTGCTGTGCTGTGACTGCTGTGTGCAGTACTTTCAGCCTTGTGATAAATCATGCAACAGATCCACATGTCAGCTTCACTGTTAGTACATTTAACGCCTGCCTGTCACTTGCTATGTTATTTAGAATATCTAAACACAATTTGGATGAGCAAATCACATTTCTAATGATGGTTACATAGACTTCTGGTGAAGAGTTCACAGTCGACATAGAGCATATCTTTGTGCTTTAGAGATAATGGTTAGCCTGCTTTGTATTTCCAATCTTTTCTGTTTATGATAAATATCTTGTTGCCTTTTCTGCAATGCATTTTGCTTTCCTCCTGAAAGAGCAATTAGTTCCTCCCCAACTGCATTAGCATTGTACCCCAGAACTCTACCAAAGAACTTTTAAAATGGCCATTGTGACCTGAAAGCTATCCAAAGTGACTCTCCCCTGTGAAGAAATGGTCAGCCTTTCCCTGAGCCACTTTAAACCACAGACTTTCCGTCTGGTGTCAGTGATGATCTTATATTTACTTTCGTAAATTCAGCCTACGTTGATAAACTAAAACCACATTGACTTAATCAAATGGACCAGACATCATGTAACAAGACAATGATTGGGAAGTAAATATTTCAGGATACTTGTCATTACAGAAAGCCAGACAGAATAGAAAAGCATGAAGAATTGCCATGACACAAGGGCAACAATAAGACCTTGGTTCAGAAGATCAGGAAGTCGAATCAGTAAGGCTAGAAGTTAGAAAGAGTTTGAAAATGGTGGTGAGAATAATTTGGAGACCACCCAACAGTAGTTATACCATTAGAGAGACCACTGAGTAAGAGCATTTTGAGCTTGTAACAAAGACGTGATAATAATTGTGTGGGAGTTTAATCTTCATATTGTTACAACTGTGATAGGATGAATGTGTTGGTAATCAAGACCCACTAATCTATGAGTTGCAACATTTGTATAATTTTTTGATCTAATCACCAAAGTGGCAAATTGTTTCCTTTTTCTATTGCCATCCAGAATGAAAGAAACTTTCACCGGGCTTCCTTAATTAACTCGAAAATAATTCATTTTTTATAAAACTCTTAAAAACAAGTGGTAAAACTAGGCAACATCTAAGCTATTATTTGGAATTAGAAATATATCCTGTTTTAATCCCAAACCAGACACTCTCACACAACACTAAAGACAATAAAACTCTGCAAAGGTGTTATTTTAGAAACAGAAATAGAAATATCTTTACTATCCAATGGTTTGAAACTGAAGGATAAAACATGATAGAATTGAACTGCTGACTGCCAATGGAACAGCTTCCAATCAAGGATTTAGTTTGATGGAAATCAAGCTGGATCCAAGTTTTTGGATAATGGTCATATTTCAGCTTGTCACTTGTTAATCAAAATACTGAACAGCGGAAACTTTATTAAGTTCCCACATACTACAGAGAGAGATATAGTCTTACAGCTGCATTACTGCTTTAGATGTTGTTTCCTTCCTCATAAAGCTCCTAGGTTTTTGAAACAGAAAGCCAAGTCCAGAAATGCTTGCTAGACAACCATCAGCACAGGTGTCTGCATAATCTTTTCCAAAGCTAGATTTTCCAGCAATTATGGGCTACAAACTTCATCCCTAAAAGCTTTGCTTGGATATTTTTACAAAATATTTGACTTTCTGTAATCAGCAGGTGGATTAGAACTGGCATTAAACTGTTGACCTCATTTTCAAGAAAACAGATGGATTCCTTTCAAACTGGTGGTACAAAAAAGGTTTTTAAAACCAAAAAGTTCGATATCTTCCAGATCTTCACAAGTGCATAATTATAGATATGCATTCCCAACAACATAGATGAGACAGATCAACTGGTTAATGTCATCGACATAGTCACTCCTCCCACTGATGTAGGTAGCTTTGCTTAAGTTTAATCTTCTTATTTTGGATTCATATATGGCATCAAACTTAATGTGCAGTTCAGTTGTATTATAAATATCCTTTCCCATTGGATTTCTTTTGTCATGAGATAACAATTTAACCTTGAGTACTAGCTCTATAATAGTTTTATTCCTGCTTGCTTCCACAAATATTGTTCTAGAAACTGTCATGAAAACACTTTACAATTACACCTTCCAAACAATCTGTATCAAGTAGATTTGTCCAGTTTTCATTCTTTGGTGAAGATTAAGTTCCTCCACAATTATTGCATTGCCTTTGTTACACACTCTAATTATTTCTTATTAAATACTTTGTACAACAGTATAACATACTAGGTTATAGTAAATAATATTAGATTAAGTACTGCAAAGAACAGTATAAAGGATGAGGATTGGATAGTTTTAGAAACCAGCAAAGGGTGACCAAATGCTTTTGAAACGAGACAAAATAGAATGAAAGCAAATTAGCCTGGAACATAAAAACTGATTGTTAGAGCTTTTACAAGTGTATTACATGTTGTAGCTAAAATAAACGCTGGGCCCTTAGAGGCAGTCTGGAGAAAATATTAAAGGGAATAAGGAAACAGCAGAAGGATTGAATAAATATTTTGTTTCTGTTTTCATGACAAATTATACATCTGAAATACAGGATAACCTAGGGACTAATAAGAATGAGGAATTTAAGTCAATTAACATTAGCAGAGAAGGGACTAAAAGACAACAAATCCCCAGTCTTGATGGCCTACAGCCTTGGCTTCCAAAATAAATAGCTGCAGAGATAGTGGATGCACCTGGTCATGCTTTACCAAAAGTTCTTAGTCTCTAAAATGATCCCAGCAAATGAGAAGTTGTAAAACATATTACCACTATTCAAGAAAGGGGATAGAAAAGTCTGACAGTGAGAGACAAAGGGATTTAAAGAGATCTAGTGAGCTTACAACAAAGTTGTAGGTGAACACTAATGTGGGGAAGTGTAATGTTATTCACTTTGATAAAAAAAAATTTGTTTCCATTTTCTTATTAAGTTTTAAATACTGGTGTTGAGGCAGACTAGTACACAGACCACAGGAAAGGAGCATTCTGGCTAGGAATTCTAAGACAAAAGGCAGATTGATCTCTTTTGCAAAGAGCTTAGAATACAAGAATAAGGAAGTCTTCCTACAACTCGAAATAGCTTGTGTGAAACCACACTTTGAATAGTGTGTGCAGGTTTTGTCTCTATATCGAAGGAACAATACATTTATACCTAAGACAGTGCAGCCAAGATTTAGTAGATTGGTTTGTGGAATAAGGAATTTTGCCTGTGATGGGCGACTAAGTAAATTGCACCTCTATACTCTCTGGAATTTAGAAGAATGGGAGGTGACTTGTTGAAAAAAACAGGATTCTGGAAATCTTTGGCAGAGTAGACACTAACAGGTTGTTTTGCCTGGCTGGTGAGTCCAAAACACTAATACTACAATAGACAATAATGTTTAAACTCAAGAAGCAGGTTAGGCGTCAGATTAAAGGATTGAACTTACAGTTCCTTCACTGTCGCTGGGTTAAATTCCTTGAATTCTTGTTTTAATAGCACTGTGAGTGCATCTATACCACATGGATTGAGATGTTCAAGAAGGTGGCTCATCACCAACTTCCCAAGGTCACTTAGGGATGGGCAACAAATCCTAGCTTTGGCAGAAATGCTCACATCCAATGAAAGAATAAAAACAAGGCAAGCACATCTCCAGTCTGTGATTTACACATGTGCAATGCAATTTGTAACTTGTATCTGGAGATCTTTCTTCTATAGTTTGGATTAGGCCACGTTGTTGAGGCAGAGTAGAGGGAGCTGTGATCTGCTTCCAGCTGCACAATACTGGACTAGGGAGTGCCTGATACTGACAATGAATGCCACAACATTGAAATTAAATTGGCAGCATGGATAGTCCTAATTTTAAACAATTGAAAGAATTGCTCATAAAAGACGACTACTAAATCCTAAAAATAGAAATTATTCTAAATCCATGTCAGTTTTAATCACAGCAATCAATGTTGAAGTTAAAATGGCTTCGACAATAAGCTAAATTCTAGGCTAATAATAGTTATAAATTACACATGCCTTTATTTTAAGACCTTTCTGATTTGCTAAATGTGCATTTTAGGAGGTTAAATACCAACTCTTTGACCATACTTTTGGTTATCAGACCTAAATCTTCCTAGGTAGTTTGGTGTCTTACCTTGCATCATAATGCTCTTGCAAAGTGTCTCAGGATGTTTTGTTATGTTAAACTGACTGGATAAATAAATGTTATTGTGGTTAACAGAATATAACTTAAGAATTAAGTGGTACTGAAACACTGGATAGAATCCTATAGGGGTATCAGCAATGTGGGCTATGGTGAGATTGCTGCAGAATCAGATGGCATCAGGAATAATTCACATCATCTGCTATGGGATTGACAAACAGTGTAGTAACTTTCTTCTGAGGCAGCAGCAAGTTGCCAACTGAGAGGAATTACTGCTTGTTGGCAGTCTAACTCTCCTCATTTATGTATAGTTTTCCATCTCATCAAACCTGCCAACCAGCTAGATATTGCAAAATCTCAGCATGGTAGTTAGGAGCCGGTACATGGTGACTCCAGCTTGCCACTTGCCCCACAGGACCTCTGTGTTGGCCACCAACAGCTCAGGGCATGTTCAATGGGCATCAAGGCACACACATCCCACATCCACGGACATTAGCATCTGACACATGCTAGTCTGTAGGGTCCTCAAGGCACATCCCTGATCCACTTACAGGATGCTTCTGCACTTCCATGCTGCACTAGCAACCATCATTGTAATACTCCCAAAAGGACATTTTATGCTCTGCGACACACACCCAGCTCAAGGACTGGACCAGCCTGCATCTCTGGGTTCTGCACTTGCTTTCATAGCACTCGCTCACTCTGAGCCTATGTGGATGCTCACAATATCCCTGCTTTGCTTTTTTTTATGCTATGCCCCTCAGCCAGGAATATAGGCTTGTATTGCTTCTGCCTTGCCTTGCTGTTTAACCCTGACACAAAGGATGTCATCAGCAAGCCTCAGTCAAGTCATAGAAACATAGTCCAGGGGAAATAGCCATCAATCTGGGAATCCTGGTACTTTAAGTAAAGAACAACGTTTGATATACGTCCCAGCTACATGGGCAGTCAGATTCAGGATCTTCTCCACTTTAGGGATTTTATGGACTGGACCAGACACCCTCATTATATTTTATGAAGGTGGCCTAGACTGTAACTTTTTCTTATATTAAAGGCAAACGTAAAGAGATGTGTTCCAGATGCAATTCAACTGGTCAAATTACTCAACATTAGGCAAAACACAATTTATTCAAACACTATAGTTAAAATAATGACAAAAGAAAGAAGAACTTAGAATAATACATACAGTAACTATTACTAACTGTTTCATTATAGTAGCATTCCATAAACACACCCTTTGGTAAAAAGGCAAATTCAGAAATCAGATTTCGTCTTACATGCAACCCAGCAGCCAAGGAAGAGAACCCCCAGCTTTTGGCTGTAATGGAGGCAGGGAAACATAGCTTCCACTTCTTTAAGCCCACAGCAGCAGCTGCTGAAAGCTAACTAAAAATCCTTGATCTGTGAGAGCTTGACCACACCTACTCAGGCTGCTTCAATTATACCAACTTTAAAAATAACCCCAAGGCCTCACCAGGACAAAACACACCTCTTAAAGCCCCAGCATCGTCAAGGGGTAAGGAGCTGAATGTTGGGCAGTGCAATGCCCATCAAGGTACTTTCTGCCCTAATTGTGCTTTCTTCCTCCTGGTAATTAGGCAAGTCAGAGGGCCTGCAGGGTTCGTGCAGTCAAGGGTTGTTGGGTGACGGTGAGTGGGAAGATGTTGTAGGCAATAGTGACAGTAGTACAGCATGCACCTTAATGGAAGATGGATACAGTAGCAGTGTTGGTGGGGATTTGAGGTATAGGAGAGAATATACTTATGCTGAAGGGGTGAAGAAGGTCTTTGATTTCTTTCCTATATTGCTGTGCATTCCTCCAGACAGCTGAGACTGCACTGAATCTGGTGGCAATCTTGGACCAGGTCTGATGTTGTGGCCTCCTCTGTTGGCCCTGGGGAAAATGGAAGTTCTATGTCTTCATAACTGCATCCAGGAGCTCCAGGTCTTGCCTGCCAAGGGAGGGGCCAATTTCCCCTGTCTGCCATGCCTAGGGCAAGTGTCAATACTTTACAGGGTAACTCATTATTGACAATGTTGATGGTATGAGTGCAAAGAATGCTGGTGAATTCTGGGATATCTGCAGATTGGCAAGCTGTTCTGGCAGTGGCATATGCTAAGATGGGGCTGGAATCAAATGTGAAGGATGTCATAGGGGAAAGATAGTCCATTAATAGAGCAGGTTTAGTAAGATATGGCAAAAAAATCTCACTAGGGGAAATCTCTACAAAAAACTCATCACAACTTAGACTCAGCCCAATGTTTCTGTGTAACACTCTCTCACAAAAATGGGTCTTACAAACATAAAACTATA
Source organism: Ginglymostoma cirratum (assembly GCA_024137785.1). Classification (NCBI taxonomy): domain Eukaryota; kingdom Metazoa; phylum Chordata; class Chondrichthyes; order Orectolobiformes; family Ginglymostomatidae; genus Ginglymostoma; species Ginglymostoma cirratum. The sequence continues at coordinate 37,039,127 of JAHRHZ010000021.1, forward strand.
CTGTTTCTGCACTGATTTCAATAACGTTTACCCATCTGATCTTTCTCATAAGGTCCCTTGTGATGATCAAAAATGTGGCTATTCGTATTTGTTCATGTCTTTTCATATTCTCCAGATAAATGAAAAGTGATGCCATTTTGCAAAATGCTGAATGGTGTTATGAGCACAGATGATGGTAATACTGCATAAGTCAGAGCCTAGGGTGAAACTTGGTCTGATAGATCATACTTCTGCAGTTTGGTTACCATGGTGGTCCTCTACTGAACATATTCACAAAGGTTGCCAATGTTCTTTTAATTAAAAAAAAGAAGTTTACTATACAAAAGAAAAACATTGAGTATATATATATAACAAACCATTTAAAAATATCTTAAAATGAAAGAAAAAAGATTCATCCCTTTTCCCAACAATATTCTTTGGTCACACAATCCCAGTGAGGTATCATCCCTTTCTTAATTGTTTATATTCTGACTCAAGTGACTCTTTTCAGCCCTTCACTGTGGACTACTGAAGCAGCTTTAGGTTTCTTTTTAGTTTTGACGGTCTAAAGACTTCTTTACAGCTCAGATGGCCCAGACAGATCTTTCTAATTCTGAAGTCTAAAGATTTCTGCCACTTTCACAGCCTACCTACAGACTAAACATTCACAGTCTGCAGAATTCTACAAAACTAAGAAAAAGCCTTTCTGCTATGATTACATTTGTTCTTCTGAACTCAATCTACTACTGGCCCCTCACCATCTGTTTCAGTATCATAAAACTCAACTCTATGAAGATTCAGCAATTAACTCTCCAGGTAGCTAATTGAGTCATTGAATTTAAGTCACACATTTTCTTGGAAAAGCTGTCTTTAGTTCAGTGCTCAAAATGACTTTCTGACATTTGTTTAAAAAAAATAACATTTACAGAGCCGAAAACAAAAAATTATTCTTTTTATCTACTTTCCAATTCAAGATCCTAAATCATAATGCATCATAAACCTACCTTACAATAATTACAGATTGAAAGAAAACAGTTTTTTAATAGCTACATTGTTGGGTATCTCAGAAGTGTCAAGAAACCTTATATTGTCTTGCAAATGCAATGGATGTTATATCACTGAGGTAAACCATACAGATTTGCAGCAATATTCCAAGAAAATTAAAGGACAAGGCCAGACGTAAATGCTCTCTAATGTCTTACTTCTTTTCCTCTTACTCACCAGCAATGACCAAAGTCAAAGTAAATGCAATTATGTGTTTATCACATGGATCTCAAGAATTCATCCCATGATTGCATTTGCTTTGTTGTTGACGAGTATAAACTGGCTTGAACAATGATATCAGTAAATGTGTTGAAATCAACAAAATCATTGTCGTTTCCTTCAAGGATCTTTGGCATAAGATATAACTGTATCACTAAACATAGCAGAATATACCTGAGCACCTCTGATTCACTGAAATCTTTTGTTCTTGCTGTCACCAATCTATGCTTCAAAGGAAAATATGTCAGTTCATCTCCTAACAAAAACCTGGGATTTTGGGCACTTAACGGGCAGCATATTGTTGTAACTATTGTCACACCAGACCAGCTAAGTGTGTTGACATGTATATTAGAAATGAGGAAAGCACCCTGGGGCTTTTTTATAGTTTACTGGATCCCTGCCGTAGCATAAAATCACAATATGATTAACATAGTCCTGGCTTTGGGATCATTGCAGAAATTGCTTCAAATAATCACATTTCCAATATACCTTTTAAGCAGCAGCAATAAATAAGTGTCATATTGTGAATTTCTCAGATTACCAATTCAATAGGTTTTTGAATCATTATACTAGTGTGGTAGCTGTGGCAACATAGCAGACAATGGATTAGGGAGGAAATCTACAGCAAATATCAATAGAATGCAGAGCAGAATAAACTAAAACATGCTTGAACATTTATTATTTATGTTTTACTTACCTGCTCTGAGCTCATCTTCTGCAACTCTTCCTCCCACATCGCCCTGTTGTTGTCAATTCCATACGCTGGGGGTGGTGTCAATCCTTGAAGAATCTGAGAGTCACGGTCCTGACACAGAGACGTGAGGTGTCTTATGTACAGCTTCAGTTTACTGCGGTTCTGGTTCAGTTCTAATAGTGACTGGATGATCTGCTGGGAAGGAAAACTAAAGGTTGGAACAAGCCATCAACATTAGGGATGTGTTGCAACAGTAAATGTGGCCACCACCATTTAGAATAAGTAAATTCTGGAAGCCATCACCAAAAAGTTGCGACTTAAGCTTGAGAGGCGTAAGGCAAAAACTCTGCAATGCAGCCACATACCAAAATGAAAAAGAAAGAACATGGAATAATGAGTTACTAACACCCAACATTTCACTAAAAATTATGGAATGACCCAAATTTCATAAGAACAGCCACAGGCTTCCTACCAAAACAAAAGCAACAAAATCAAGGCAGCATGAAAACAATCACAAACATTTTTAGAACAATGAAGATGCGATGATTTGAAATAGGATGTCCCTTTGGCTTGTTACCTGTAATATGAGAGTTTAATTTCTGATCATTTTGAATTCTTAGATGCTTTACTCTGTTCCCAGCACCATCATCACCAAACTGTTCTTCTCAAACAAGAAACTGAAGGTTCTAAATTTTGTATAGCATCTTTCATGACTCAAGACATTCCAAAGCACACCACAGCCAAAGTATTTCTGAAGGGTTATTGTTTTTCAATGTACTTTGTAGCATCCAATTTCTACACAGCAAGGTGATCGATGATAGAATATTCTATTTTTGGTAGAGTTGGTTGAGAAATAAACATTAGCTAGAATATTGAGACAATCTTTCTGTTCTTCTTCAAAAAATCCTTGGTTTACTCTTGCATCTGAACATATCCCCCAGTACTGCATGAATGGTCTGTTCTCTGAACCGGGTTTGAACCCATATTTCTCACACTCAGAAATAGGGGTACTATCATTGAGTTAAAGCTGACATTTAAAATTGGGACATTTTGCCCCAAACAAAAGAATATAAGCATACAAAGGTTGTAAAGTTAAGACTTAATTATGTATTGTTCAGTCTACATTTGGAGTTATGTGTTCAGTGTGGGTCACAAGGACAGAAAAGGTCATACGTATATTGGAAAGAATACCAAATCGAGGTGAGATGTGGCTACAGATTGGGTATGCGTGTATGGATATATCAATTCAGACATTACTTTGAAACACATCAGGCTTGTAGAATGGAAAGACTTAAATTTACATTAGTGAAAATAAAATACCAGTTATTATCGCTACTTTTTTAGAAATGCAAAGTGATAAATGCTTGGAATAACCTGTTAAGCAAGGTAGATGAAAGTAAAATTATTTAAAAAGAATGAATCCTTGACTGAAGGATTAATGTCCCTTAACATTTAAGTTTAAATGCTTAACATCCTGCACATTTGCATATTTGTATCACTAGACTGTTATTTCAGAAACCCAGGTAATATTCTGGGAATCAGGGATCGAAACCTGCCATGACAGATGGTGGAATGTGAATTCAATAAACGTCTGGAAGTAAGGGTCTAATGATGACCATGAACAATTGTCAACTGTCAGAAAAACCCCTCTAGTTTATGAATGTCCTCTACATAAGGAAAGTGCCTTCCTACCTAATCTGGCTTATATGTGACTCCAGACCCACGGCAATGTGGTTGACTCTTAACTGCCCTCTTAGAAATTAGCGGTGGGCAATAAATACCGACCCAGCCAGCATCATCCACATCCCATGAATGAATTTAAAAAAGCTCCATGTATTGGATAAATATATTCAAGAGTTATATCTTTTGTACATTCAGAATTTAATCTCAATGAAGATGTCACTACAGTCCGGATCTTAGCTGTCTGTAAACAAGAGCTGCTTATACATGAAGAATAAAAGGGGTGTTTAGAAGTGGTTCATTCTTTGTACAATTCTAGTGAGCACTAAGAAATAGAGTCCACAACAATGATCTATACCCAGAATCGAGAAGAAAAATTTTGATTCATTTGATTCAAGAAAATTGCGTTAATGATATATACCGGTACTTGTACGGTAACAGCTGCTGGCCTCAATAAGCTGTCAATGTACTTCTGACTACTATGTTTATCATGATAGGGATAGGGGATCCTAGCTGCAGCTCCTGATCATTTCCCAGTGCAAACTCTGTACACCCCTTAGTATCTGTTTCTCAATATTATGAATGTAAGTTTGTCTCCAAAACAGCATTGGCAGCCTGCATGAAGCACACCAGATGCCATTTTAGTGAAGCATGCCAAAAGGAAGCAGCCCTGGAAACCAAAGTAGGTAGATTGTGATATCAGCAACGACTGAAAATCAACCAGCAATTTACCTGAAGATAGTTAATGATCTCTTTAAGTAGTAATTGTGGTAATGCGTATAATGGTGATTTGACACCAGTATTGCCATTTTGGTATGTAAAGGGATGATCAACTTTCAGGATAGTGGATGATTGATTTGGACCGGCTGTTGCTGGGTTAGTAGAATTGTTTGGAGGTTAAAGTTCAAGTCTACAAGGAGTGGTGTAGCATGTGGTTAAAGTTCTTACTTCATGTGTTTGCTTAGAAACCACAGTTACTGCTTAAAGGAATCATCACCTATCTTCAGGTTAATTGTTGATTGATTTTCAGTAGTTGCTGTGGCAGTTGTAGAATTGTTGGATGGTTTCTGGTGTAGTTTAAAGTTTCTAAAGCTTATGGGTAGTGGTATAGCATTTCCTGAAGAATTCTGTCCTAACTTCTGCACGAAGCATGAGCTCTCAGATATCCATGTAGTCAGTTACATTCACCTAGACTGCAGTATCACAAGGAGATTGTGCAGGAGTGATAAATAACATGACTATCTGCTGGCGGAGGGGGAGAGGGGCATTCAGCAGGCAGCTCCAAGTACTCTGTGTTCAAAGAACAACCCTTCTATCTGAATCTCAGTGAGCAGTTTATCAGATGTCTGCACTTCACTAAGGATGTTTTTATTGAAATCTGCCACCTGTTGTTCCAAAGTTGCAGCCTCAGAGCAGGGTTAGTGGCTGTTAGGATGCTATGAATGATAATGTGCTTGGCTCTTCTCAGACTGCAGTAGATGAGCTTCCACCACAAACTAAGATTGGCCATTGAATGAAAAGGCCTAACCTTAAGTGACATGGTTCATGACTTTGGTGAGCAACCCAGGAACATGTGAACAGCATGCAAGCAAGGTCATCAGGGCCAAGCCCATGACATTGCCTGCCACAACCATCTGGTTCCAATGCCTTTGCAATATTTGTCTGGATGGTTTTATGGCTCTCATTCTCCCCACCTCCTGCATTAAGGCCTTAGTTCAGTGTCAGAAAATACTACAGCTTGCACTCTGCCATATTGCGCCATTATTGAGTGTGTCCCCTGCTAAAAGCACTTTTAGCAGCTTCCTGCACCTGCTCTAGAAACAAGGCACCTCCCCTTCAAGAGGCTGGCTTTAAATATTGCAGGAAGCTGCAAGTGGTACTAGCCTCTCACAATGTTGCATCCCTTGCCAGGTGTGTGGTCACTCAACAGTGCACTCAGAATTGGCCGCACACTGCGATCACTTAAATCTGTGATTCTTATGCTTGTTCAGTTTCACAGCTAGAGCCTGTTATATCTACAGAAGATGAGGTTCAGCTTTGACGGCTCAATGGCTGATATGCCTGATGAAAGCCACTGATCTGGCTCTCGCAGAACAGCAGTGGGCAAAGAGATGAGCATATTAAACATTGCTCATGCCTTGTTTGTTATGTTGACAACACCATACGCTTTAAAAATTGCATTTGCATGTATCTGGCATATGAGTAAACCAATATAATTCATTAAGAGTGATCTGACTCTGGAATCAAAGGATTTTACAGTACAGCAGGGGGCTATTCGGCCATCCCACCTGTGCCTGCTCAACGAAGGAGTTTCCATTTATTTCCATTCTCCTGCTCCTTCCTTGCACCTTTTTAAATTTTGAACCTTCATAAATGAAATCTCCCTTAATTCAATATTCTTTTCTCTCTTCTTCCCCTGCTCTGATATTAATATTCAGTATGAGTCCCCTAAGATACCAGATATATGATTGGCTCTCAGCATAATGCTATTCTACAGATGGTTGCTCGATGTTAAATGTAACCCTCACGTGTTCATCTGTATCTCCTGCCTCTCTCTCTTCAAAGGAACTCACAATCTGATGAATAGCAAACTTTTATTTACATCCTCCCATTCTAATATGCAATGTTCAAACAAGCTTAATTTTCAGCTCTCTGACTGGTCCGTTCATTTGATTATTTAGATACAGCAGTCAGCATTCAGAACTGATAATACTTGGTTTTACAACAGCTAGACAGAGGAATCAATTAAGTGGTCCTTTCCGAATAGATAATGTATTCTGACTGACTTCCATGAGGTTGCTTTTGGATCAGGAGCAGGAATGCCTTCTCTCAGGAAGAAAATCATCTTCAGTGCCTCTTTGTGAAGCAGGGTGCCTGGAGGTGGTGGTGGATGGTCATTGCGGGAATGAGGTAGGAATAGCAGCTTAGATGCATCCCTTATTTGGGATTAAAATGTTGCTTGTGAAATTTGGCTAATTTTCCTTTTTGTTTAAAGAACATGCAGGCATAGCAGCATATATTACAGAAATATAAAAGAATGAGGTTGGGATTTACCTTGACTGTGGTTAGCATCTACAGTTCAAATAAGTGTACAGACACATGGTAGATTTTGTAAAGAGATGAGATAAAACTAATTGCTTTCATGAATCCTTGTTCTTTGTCAGCAACAAATACATTCTTCTTTGACCTGTCACAACAGCTGGAAGCATATATTTTCTGTGACTGGATGTGAAGTTCTTCTGCCTATTTGGGAGCATTCACCGTCCTCCTATCCAAGATTGTAAAATTATTTAAGGAATTGCTTTGAGAAATATATGCCTCAAATGCATTGATGGGGAAAAATCTAATTCACCTGTGGCAAGTTCCTAAAATCCATCATGGTGGTCCAAGTATTTTGACCCGATACTTTTCTAAGGAAGAGAGGGAAGATTTAAATAAGAATGAACATTAACTGACAACCAGTCTTACAGAAGCATTGCTACATAACTTAGGAGCAGGTCTTAAAGCCAGAGACATTGTCTGGGATGAAGGAAGTCAACAGCGGAATAGGAAAGAAAACACAATTTAAGAAAATGAAGAGTCTCTGCTCCTTAACATACAAGGCATACAAAATATGAATAAAAATAATCACTCATCTAATTTTAAATAAGACATCTCTACCACCAATGATAGCAGGAACTGCAGATGCTGGAGAATCTGAGGTAACAAGGTGTAGAGCTACATGAACACAGCAGGCCAAGCAGCATCAGAGGAGCAGGAAAGCTGATGTTTCGGGGTTCTAGGCCTGCTGTGTTCATCCAGCTCTACACCTTGTTATCTCTACCACCAATGTACTGTTTCTGAAATTATTCTGTTTGGTTTCCTTTCTGCGATTAACTTTAGAAAAGTACATATTTTTAATGTGATGGCTAGAAATTATAGCTAACCATGGCAGTGTGAAGGAAAAGAATGAACAAACACACATTTAACAATTAAATATCCAGTAGTTGTACTCCATTGATGGCAATTAAGTTCCTTCACCTTGGTTTCCAATAGCACAATCATACTTAATTGTTTAAAAAATATTCCAATTATACTAAGCAATATAAATTTCAAAGTTAGGTCTTCTTGTGGTGCAGTGCTAATGTTCCAACCTCTGCATAAAGAAATGTGAGTTTAAGGTCCACCTGCTCTGAAGGTGTGTACTGACATCTCTTTACAGTTTGATTAGTAAATACTGAAAATGTTAATGTTGACAACAACTCTTTTTAACATAAAAGGGGTTTTGTTGACAAGATGTCTTTTTTCATGTCTTCTCTTTTATCTGGGTTGTAAGGAAGAAAATCTGTTTGAAAACAAACTCTATTTTTTGCTAAGCTGCAATATCATCACTTCTTCTAATGAAATGCCTGCAGAGCCAGCTAGCACCAACAGTCTGTCAACACAGCTTGTCACAGAATAAGATCAAAATCCTGGCTGCTGATGAGGCAAGTGCTTCACAATCAATGTCATTTTCCAGGTGAATGTGGGTTAGAAGGTGTGGAATTTCAAAAATGTTTCCAATAGTTCAGCAAGCAGAAAATGCAGCAGTTTCTAAGCGTCAGCTGTCTTTGATTGCTCCAAGTTGGTCATCAACCATTCAACAACTTTGTGCAGTGAACAGGAAGTGTTACAACATCAATGAAAATAATATGTGCACACTAAATAGTGTCACCAAATCCCCATGGCGGGTGTCAGGTTTCCAAGCTATTTCTTGTTTTATTCAATTTGAGTTTAAAAGCTTGCTTTTCAACTTTCACCTGCTGAAGTGTCTAACATTGTCCATCATTCCCCTCAACCAACAGGACTTGTTCACACTTTCTTTTGCTGTGCTTATATTGCTGTAAGTTTTAGAGAGATTTGTGCTGATTTTCTTCCCTCTTCATTCACTGGGACTCTGCTCTGAAACTTTCCCATTGCAAAAGCTTAGCATGTCATTAAATATGTGTATAAATCTGGGTCCTGCTACAATTTTGTGATGACCTACTGGGGCACTGCCACACGTCAGTGTTGCAATTTAAATATGATTTTTAATGAAGCAGGCCACAAGATCAGGCTGAACAGGAATCATATGTTTTTGGAAAATAATAGAATTCTGTATTTGAGAAGTGAAATACAAGGGTAGAAGTGTGATACAACTGGGCTGCTGTCTTTGAAACAGGGAGATCGAAACATAAGCTAGTTATTTTAGAAAGACAGAATAATCCAGAAAATTAAGGAGTGTACAGGAACCTTTCCAAGAGAATCACTGTGGGTGGGGGGGGGTTGGATTTCCACTTCCGGTGCCTTCATTTCAGAGAAAGGTCCAGTGTGCCCTCCAAATTTCCTGATACGAGGAAGATCTGGTGAACCAAGCCATGGAAGGCCAATTCAGGTGTCTTGCCACCTTTATAGCAAGCAAGCAAGACACCTGATGACACCAGAATATTTTGGCTGGTGCTGTCTTCATATTTCCAGACATTACATCAGCAGCCATTGCTTGTTTGAAGAGTTAATTTTTTACAGTAACAAACTGAAAACAACAAAATGAACTGTATCAACTTAATATACGACATATACTACATCATAGAATTTCTAGGATTCTCCAGTGCACAGCAAATAATTAGTTTCATTCATTCAATGCAGCTGGATAAACAAATCCTAGGTAAAGAGTGAATTGATTTTGAATTGTAAATGTTACCAATAGGTCAGCACGAATCTGTTGCTCTCGTTGTCTCTCCCTATCTAATGGCTTGACCCTTTATGAACAAAAGTGAATAACCATGTTCATACGTTTGTTTGAAAAGCCGCTCAAATTCACCATTCCCTTTATATCCACATTGTTTTATTTGGCACAGTATTTACTTTGCAGGAATAGAATGAATTCCATATTTTCTTATACAATACGTACGCAAGTCTCCTGACTACACAGAGCATGAAATCTGATGTATAGCCTCCAGATTAAGTCTATTGTGGAGTTCATTGCTTCAGGCAGAGATGAGCAGTATGAATATTTTTTAATGGTGTCAGTTTGTTTGCATGCTCTATGTACCCTTACTCTTTATAATTAAACCCTTGATTAGGTGCGCAGCATTGCACAAACTGTATCAACCATATTTTTGATCATCTGCATGTTGCATGCATAATCTACAGTTCTGAGTTTTTGTCCATACTGCTGATTAAAATGTACGAGTTGTTGTTGATATCTCTTCAGTCAATGTGTCAGGTTGATCTGTCCAAGAATATCCATAGAAATAAATGAACATAGTATTAGATAACTAGCGAGCAGCAGCTGCCTGTGGGGACATTACCTGGTTACCACAGTTCTGTATTTATAAACCAGTAGCTTCAAGGTTTGGAAACCATTGTCCCTTATCTATGTTTGCTGACAGCACTGTTTCAAGGTTAGCCTAAAACACAGCTTGGTTAACTTGTCTGGCTCTCTCTGGAGAGTGGTGTTTCTTCAATACTTCTCAGCACTGATCCTGGCAGAAGCAGGTAAACACCACCTGGTGGATGTTATAACAACAGAAATCATGGTAGAATCTGCTTTACTCATATTAGCTTGCTTAATGCTGGAAATAGTTGTAAATTATAAAGGTAAGAAAGTTGACTGAACATTACATACCGTCATAGAGTCATACTGCACAGAAACAGACCCTTCAGTCCAACTCGTCCATGCTGACCAAGTTTCCCAAACTAAACTAGTCCCATTTGCCTGCATTTGGCCCACATCCCTCTAAACCTTCCTATTCACGTAACTGTCCAAATGTCTTTTGAATGTTATAACTACACCTGCATCTACAAATTGGTTTGGCAGCTCGTTCTACATCCGATCCACCCTCTGTGTGAACAGTTACCCTTCAGGTCCCTTTTAAATCTTTCTCCTCTCACTTTAAAAATATGCCCTCTAGTTTTGAGCTCCCTACCCCTAAGGGGAAATAAAAAACCTTTGCTTTTCAACTTATCAATGCCCCTCATGATTTTATAAATCTCTATAAGGTCAGCCCTCAACCTCCCATGCTCCAATGTAAAATGTCCAAGTGTATCCAGCCTCTCCTTATTACTCATACCCTCCAGCCTCGGCAACATCCTTGTAAATCTTTTCGGAACCTTCTCCAATGTAATATCTTTCCTGTAGCAGGGCAACCAGAACTATACAAAGTACTCCCAAAGTGGTCTCACTGACAACCTGCAGCATGATGTCCAAACTCCCATACTCAATGGTCTGAGCAAGTATGTTAAATGCTTTCTTAACCCATGTGATTTAACTTTATTAATCAGCCTACCATGCAAAGCCTTGTCAAAGGCTTTACTAAAGTCCATGTAGACAACATCTATCGTTCTGCCCTCTGTATTTTTAGTCACATCATCAAAAAATCAATCAAGTTTGTGAGATACGATTTCCCATGCACAAAGCCATGCTTCTATCCCTTCTCAGTCCTTGCCCATCCAAATGCATGTAAATCATATCTCTCAGAATCCCCTCCAACAGCTTACCCACTACTGATATCACACTCACTGGTCTATAGTTCCCAGACTTCTCGTTACAGCCTTTCTTAAATAAAGACACAACATTAGCCACCATCCAGTGCTCTTGCTCATTGCTGTAGACGATACAAATATCTCTCCTAGGGGTCCAGTAATTCCTTCCCTAGCTTCCCACAACATCCTTGGATGACTTGATCAAGTCCCAGAGATTTATCTACCTCTATGTCTTTTTAAGACATCCAGTACCTCCTCTTCTGTAATGTGGACTGTTTTCAAGACATCAACATTTATTTCCCCAAGTTCCCTAGCCTCCATGTCTTTCTCCACAGCAAAACATGATATGAAATATTCGTTTATTATCTCTCCCATCTCCTGTGGTTCCACACACAGATGGCCTCTTTGATCTTTAAGGGGCCCTATTCTCTTCCTAGTTGCTCAGAACTAAAAGAGACCTTCCTGGCTTAATCAGGAGTCTGCTCGTTCTTCTGATGGTAATTGGTGAAGCCAGAGTATTGTGCTGGTTCAATGATTCAACAGATTTGATGCCAAGAGGGAGAGTTGAAATGCAATTGACACGATATGAGGGTGCAGCCTGGGGAGGAAGCCAACTTACAGGAATATAATTAGTAAAAAAAAAAAGATTGCGTACAGCAACTAGCAGTCCTTCAACTCTTGACCAAGGAAACAGGGTGTGTTGTTCTCATGGATGTCATTAAGATGAATAGACAGGCAGAGAATGAGCAAAATTCATTCAGTGAAGGAAGTTAATGGGAGATATTCCCAGAGTTTCATGTCAGGTTTTTAAGTTGATTTGCCAGTTCTTTCAAGTTTCATTGGATGACCTCCTCAGGTTCACAAGGCCTTAGTTTTAGGTAACATATTTGGACAATGTTAACAGAATCTCATGACCTTAGTAAGTGTTATAACTAATTAACAATGCAATACAAAGCACTCAGAAGTGAAGACTTGTGCTCATGTTATTTTCAACGTTGGTGAACACTGACTTCATGGAACGCAACATCTGGACAGAGGACACAAGTAAAATATAGCACAGAAGTCAGAACTTTTTTACAATTTAGAAGATGTTTTTCAAACCATGTGTTTAGTGGTTATGGTGTCATTTGTAAATCACAAAGTACACACAGGGAAAATGATTAGCTCTCTCTCACTCACAAAGAGAACAAATAGCTGCCACGTTGGCTGTTGGGCAACTCCCAAGTTGTTGCAGATTTTGTTCTCAAATTCGATGCAATTGGCTTGGCTTGAGGTTTAAGGTACCATTTGCTTTGACTGAGTGTCAATCATCCTTACATATTTAAGGGTGTCCTGATCCCTCGCTGTTGTTTATATGTACTATATAAAGGAAGCACTATACTGGAAATGCAAAAATATGGTCAGTCCCACTTGATCATAAGTACTAACAGTCAAATGCGTGCATTACACTGGAAATGAAGGATCATAATCATAACCTGTTATCATATGTTCAGACTCTGTTCTCTGATACAACATATATTTTCACGATAGTTTGAATGTCCCAATGTATGTGACTATAGTAGCTGGACATGGCAGTAAAATTGAGCTTAACATACTAGACATCAACAATAGTGCTGAAGAATAACTGGCTTTTAATAGCAGTTATATAAAATTACACTGGATTAGAGATTTAAATTGTAGCATAATGTTGCTGCAACCAGCCAATGAGCCGATTCCATTTCTGATCACGTTTAGTTTTAATTTGTATAATTGTGTTAGAAGATTGAAAGATCTCATAAGTGATTAATTTAAATCTTTGTTTGTAACACTGAAATATGTTGGTGTCAGAAAACAGCAGCAGAACATTACAGGCTAGAGGCCATTTCGCTTATTGTGTCAGTGTCCTCTTCATGGAAATGCAACCAACCAGCCTTCTTTCTCCATACAACCATGCATCTTTTTACGTCAAAAAGGCAATGAACCTGTGTTAAATGTTGCCAAGCATGCATCTGCAAAACAGTAACTGAAGTCAAAGGCGTGGACATTAAGATTCTTCTAGATAAACTGCAGTTTAGGGTAGGCAATGGGCTAGTGATATCATTGCTGGGCTGTTAATTCAGACACCCAGGTAATGTTCTGGGCACCTGGGTTCGAATCCCGCCATGCCAGCTGGTGGAATTTGAATTCAATAAGTATCTAAAACTAACAGTCTAATGATGACCGTGAATCCATTGCCGGTTGTTGGAAAAACCCATCTGGTTCACTAATGTCCTTTAAGGGAGGAAACTGCCATCCTTACCTGGTCGGGCCTACATGTGACTCCAGACCCACGGCAATGTGGTTGACTTATAACTACCCTCTTGGCAATTAGGGATGGGCAATAAATGCTGCCTAGCCAGTGAGGTCCTCATCCCATGTATGAATAAATAAAGAATAACGTTGCCTTTGATGCAGATCGTCAAATGGACTGTTATCATGAAGGCTATCATTCAGAGGCCTCCCCAGTATGGTGCTTAGTGTGGTGTATCAGAATGCAATTTATCAGTGGAGGGTTTGAACCTGTTTAACTGTTTCCTTTTGTAATCACTTCCTTTACTCCACTTTACTCATCTTCACATAAACATTGAGAGACCATTTCCCTCGTGGGTGCTGGCAACCTTTCTCTTGATTTCTGAAATTATCTGAGTATCTGAAAATCAGTCTCATTACAATTTTGCACTTTTTTTTGCCTGCCCCAATGCCTTCCTCCTACGACCGCAGCAGAAGACATTCTATATTATGACTACCTGACTTGTCAAATAAATCTTGCATAAGGTTCTTCAGTCATTTCTTGTTATTTAAACACTATCAGCAATTTTTGCCCCTTCCTCCAGATCCACTGTGTTTGTGCTACAAGGGAATTGCTTTATAAAATACAATACAATACAATTCAGTACAGCACAGGATGAGGTCCTTCAGCCCACCAAGCCTGCACAGATTCCTAATCTTTACTTAGACCCACTACTTATTGCCCATGTACAGTTTCCATCCCTCTGTTTGCCTCACATTCATGCGTCTGTCAAGATATGCCTTAAACATTGCTAAAATGCTTGTTTCCACCACCTCCACTGGCAGTGCATTCCAAGTACCCAACACGCTCTGTGAGAAAAACTTTCCCCGCACTTCTCCCCTAAACTTTCCCCTCTCACCTTGAACCTTGTAGTTGGCCTTTCCACTCTAGGAAAAAGCCTCTGACTATCCACCGCATCTTTGCCTCTCAAAATTTTGTAGATCTCTATCAGGTCACCCCTCACCATCTGTCTTTCCAATACAAACAATTTGAGTTTATCCATCCTCTCCTCATAACTAAAACCATCCAGATGAAGCAACATCTGCGTCCTCTCCAAAGCATCCTTGTCCTTCTGGTAGTCTGGCGACCAGAGCTGCATGCAATATTCTAAATGTGGCCTAATTAAAGTTTTGCGCAGCTGTAACATAATTTGTCAACTTTTATATTCGAGCCTTATGTCTTCTTGACTACCTCACCCACTTGTGTTGCCACTTTCAGGGATCTGAGGACCTGTACACCCAGATACCTGTATATGTCAATGCTCCAAAGGGTTCTGCTATTTATTGTATAATTTGCACCTGAATTTGACCTTCCAAAATGCATTTGCCTGCATTAAACTCCATCTGCCATTTCTCTGCCTAAATCTGTAATCTATCTATATCCTGCTGTATGCTTTGAAAATCCCCCTCACTATCTGCAACTCTGCCAATTTTGGTGTCATCCAAACAAAGGATTCCCTACATTTGTGACGTCAACAGATTTGAAAACTGTGCTTCTTTAATCTTAATTCAAATAACCCTGTAAGAACATGAACAGAGTCAGTGTCGATACTTGTGCAATACTACCTCTAGTTCTTCTCTAATCCAAAAAATACATATTTTTGAGTCTGTTGACTGTACAGGGAGGAGGGCAATGGAACAAGCTAAAAAAAGGTGCAAAATTGTAATGAGTCTGACCTGCAGACACACTGTTGACTGACTTTCCATCAACATTGCTACATTTCTTTTCACAACAAAAGCCAGCCTTTTTGTAAGTCAAGTCAAAGACACCTTCACGAATGAGTTTGAAAATTCAAATGCACCATCTACACAAATCTAATAATAGTTAGCCACTTCCTTAAAACTTCACCATTAATGCTAGGACTAGCTCAACTTCATGATTGAGTTGCCTTTTAAGATTCTAACTGGTTAATGTAGAGCTCAGTTTTTACTTGAGCATAGTACCATTTCCTTTGGTCACACCGGTTGCGTTTTCCGATAAGCTTTGTGGAATCAGACAGAAACCATCAGTCTGCTGTAATGTCTTTATAAAGTGCTTTTTCTTTCTCCTTGCCAAGTTTGTCATTATCACTAGTATCGGGTTTAAAAAACATTAGATGCATGAACACTGAGAAGACTAGATCTTAGAGTAAAGTCTGAAGTTCCCCTCAGCAGAACTCCAAAGAAAGATAGGCTAACACTTATAATACAGCCAGACAAAGTGGATCCAGTTACAAATTAAATGGGTACTCTGCTAATGCTGGTAACGATCTAAATTGATAATGCTAATAGCATAAGATAGGAAGAAGGATGCCTCCAGCCAAACATCACTTGTACTTGATTAATGGGGCCTTTTTTAACTGAGCAATACGGATGATGGGAAGATACAGGTGAAATCTTCTGTTATGCAGGCTAAGATTGAAATTGGGTGTGGAAGACATATGATGCCTGAAATGTAGAATTAAACACTTAATATAGTTAAAGGACCAAAAATAAGAAGCAATTGATACAAAGTAAGAGATACAGGGCAGGAAATAGGAATAACTTGGAAGAGTTATGAGATAATGGAATTGGCCTCCAGGAGTTAGTGGCAAAAGCTAAGTCAACAACCAAGATTAGATTGAATAGTAGGATGAGTAAAAAGGGACAAAGGACAATAAGAAAAGGGTGGGTATATTTGACAAGAACTATTTGCTCATGTGGAGAATAATTGTCAACATGGTTGGGGAGGCCAAATGACCTTTTCTGTGTTGTAACTACTTCAGTGTATTTCTATGGATCATTATCTGAAAGTGACAAAGACTGTGTGCTTCATTTATTTGCTATTTGCACTACTACATTTATTACAGAGAAGAATTACGTTACTCAAAAGGCAGAAGCCTTTCAGTTTCTACAGGGCATGAGATATGCCAAAAAGCTTTACTGAAATTTGTGGTAAAATTTCCCCTGCTTGGTTAGCCTGCACCTTTAGTTTATCAAGATATGGCTATGATCACAGAATCAGAGAGTGGTTTCACTGCAGAGGGAGATAATGAAATCCATCATGTCCATACTTGCTATCTGCCAGAACAGCCAAGTCCCATTCCTCTGCCCTGTACCTTGTAAATTTTCTATCTTCAAGCGATTATCCAATTTTCGTTTGAAAGCCATCATTGCATATACGTCCATTTTCCAGTAGCGTATTGCAGATCATAACCATCCACTACATTAAAAACAGGATTTCCCTCATGTCAGCATTGGTTCTTTTGCCAATCACCCAAAATGAGTGCTTTCTGCTTCTTGACCCTTCTGCCAATGGGAACTATTTCTCTCCATCTACTCAAGATTTTCAGTACCTTAATCACATCTTCTCTGAAACTTTTCTTTAACAATACCAATTTCAGCTTGTACAATCTGTGCATGCAATCCTTCATTATTAGAAACATTTTCATAAATCTATTCCGTACCCTCTTAAAGCCTTCACTTCATTCCTATAGCAGGATGCACAGATTTGGAAACCTTACTTGAGCTGAAGCCAAGATAACAAGGTGTGGGGCTGGATGAACACAGCAGGCCAAGCGGCATCATAGGAGCAGGAAAGCTTGACGTTTCGGGCCTAGACCCTTCATCAGAAATGGGGGAGGGGAAGAGGGTTCTGAAATAAATAGGGAGAGAGGGGGAGGCGGATAGAGGATGGATAGAGGAGAGGATAGGTGGAGAGGAGGCAGACAAGTCGAAGAGGCGGGGATGGAGCCAGTAAAGGTGAGTGTAGGTAGGGGGGTAGGGAGGAGATAGGTCAGTCCAGGGAGGACGGACAGGTCAAGGGGGCGGGATGATGTTAGTAGATAGGAGATGGGGGTGGGGCTTGAGGTGGGAGGAGGGGATAGGTGAGAGGAAAAACAGGTTAGGGAGGTGGAGATGAGCTGGGCTGGTTTTGGGATGCGGTTGGGGGAGGGGAGATTTTGAAGCTTGTGAAATCCACATTGACACCATTGGGCTGCAGGGTTCCCAGGCTGAATATGATTTGCTGTTCCTGCAGCCTTCAGGTGGCATCACTGTGGCATTGCAGGAGGCCCAGGATGGACATGTCATCTGAGGAATGGGAGGGGGAGTTGAAATGGTTCGCGACTGGGAGGTGCAGTTGTTTGTTGCGAACTGAGCGCAGGTGTTCTGTGGTCCCCAAGTGGTCCCCAAGCCTCCGTTTGGTTTCGCCGATGTAGAGCTGAAGCCAAATGAGTTCTGAAGTGGTTCATCAACACTGCCTTGTTTCTGTGTACTATACCTTGATGTATAAAGCCCACAATCCCTACGCCATGTAACAATCCGCGCACATATACCCACAGATTCTTTTCCCTGCACTCGTGCTTTTTGTTTTACATTGTCTTACTTTGTTCTTTTAGCCAAAATCTATCATTACACACTTCACTATAATAAAAATTCAAGGGCCACGTGCTTGCCAATTCCATTTCCTTGAAGTCTACACCATCCTCCTCACAGTTCACTATACTTGAGTCATCAGTAAATTTTGAAATTGCATATCAGAATGCAAAAGAATGTCAGGCAGGAGCTTGGGTCGCAGAGTTCAGCACCAGATGGGAAAAGTAAACGAAATGTGAGAGCCACCTCGTATTCTGCAAGGTGTACCAACTGCAGGACAGATTACATGTGTAGAATACTTACCGTGTGTGAACACAGGGGGAACACATGTCATAGGTGTGCATGCTCAATTAGTAGTCACTGTTCCTTTGAAATAACACACAATTTTTTCTATTTTCTGCAGGAGAAAAGAGCTCCCAATTGACGTGAGCCAGAGGTGACTGGACAAGGGTCCCTGAACTCAGACTCCACACTCCAGCTGAGAAAGAGTTCACAGAACTGGCAGGCTGATGTAGAGGCTGACATAACTGAAGGCTCTAGTGAGTATGCCTCTCATCTTGTGATGACCAATGCACTTGCAGGATTAATACATGAAATCTGGGCGAGCAAAGGGATTATGCTAAACCATGAGCTAATTCCTTTTGTTCTCCTCTGTAGGTTCTGAAGCCAAGATTAAGCAAAAGAGGATGAGCGAGCCAACTCCCCCAGGTCTATCTTCAACTTTTCACGATGACGCGGAGTCTTCAAAGGATGCACCAGTGTGACAACAGTCTGCACCTTTCACCAGAGCAGAGACTTTCAACTTGGTGGCTTGATATTCTAGATTAGGCTTTGGGTCACAGTCTGGGAAACACAGCACAGCCACATGCCTGCAGTTGACAGTAGACATAACAGCTCAGGTCCCTAGTGCATTGAGGATGGCTGAAGACTAGGCCCCTGCTTACCATGTGGATGATAAGCCTCTGGGTGCAGCTATAAGGGAAGCTGGGCAAGGAAACATCAGACAATGTCAGAGATCACACACAGTCTTGAGTGAAAGGAATCTGTCCACAGTATGAGCAATGCTGTGGCTCCAGCAATGTGAGCGCTTGGCTTCTTCCATGGAGCAGGTGGCAACCACCATGGAGAGCTTGGCCTGGAAGAGTACTCATTGACTGCTGGATATGTGCTTGGACTAGCACTCCATTGCACTAGACATGGGCACAGTGCAGCAATGGCTAGAAGAGAAGGGACAAGGCACCTCAACCTCCCTCACTGGCCAACAGAAAGTGGAAAGGGATACCACTATAGGAGTGTCTTGAGGTAAATCTCAAACTCCATCCAGGTACTACTCTTCCTCAGGAGTGTGCACCAGCAGAAGGAAGAAGCACCAGTAAGGCAGCTCAGCTGACTAACCTCAAGCCACTCATAAAGTAGTCTCCCTTTCCGCTTACCCTTGGCCAGTGGCTGTCACTGCTGCCAGCACATTTGAGTGAGGAGGGTGAAGCCAGACCTGTGCAGGAGACCCTCAGCAGAGTTTTGGATGCACTTACGTATATGGAAGGTAAAATCTGGGGAGACAGCTAGAACAGCACCGGAATATTTGCTTCAAAAATCTGGATGAGGATTTCAGTAAAAGACTGGCTGAGGCAGATGTTATGTTAAATGATGTTATTGAGATGGAAGTAAACAATCTTCTCGATGGACAGGATACCAGGTTGAAATCTCGGTTCAGGGTTAACTCGGTCAAATTGTGGACAGTCTGTTTCAGCTTCAGGCAATGGCTAAGGATGGTATCTGTGGCTTGGTATTGGAGTTCTCAGCAAGGATTGAAAACAATGCCTTTGGTTTAAGCATAAAACCACTACAGAAAGGAACAGGAGGAGGCCATATGGCCCCTCGAGCCTGCTCCACCATTTGAATAGGATGGTGGCTGATCTGACATTCCTTATGTCCACTTCCCTGCCCTTTCCCCACAGCCCCTGATTCCCTTACTGATCGAGAACCCATCTCAATCTTAAATATACGCAGGGACTCTGCCCCCAACAGCTCTCTGTGGCAAGGAGGTGCAAAGGCTCTTAACTCTCTGACAGCAGAAATTCCTCCTCATCTCAGTCTTAAATTGGTATCACTTAACTCTGAGACTATGCCCTCTGGTCCTAGCCTCTCTCTTGAGGGGCAACAACTTCTCAGCATTTATCCTGCCAAGAATCCTATATTTTTCACTGAGATCACCTCATTCTTCTAAAGTTCAATGAATAGAGTCCCAACCTGTTTAGTCTTTGCTTATACGACAATCCCTCCCTACTGGAGATCATCCCATTGAATCTCCACTGAACTGTCTCCAACGAAATAATATCTTTCCATAGGTAAGGGGACCAAAAGTGCTCACTGTATGCCAGTTGTGATCTCACCAGCACCTTATCCAGTTGCAGTGAAACTTCCCTACTCTTATACTCCAACGCCATTGAAATAGGGGACAACATTACATTAGCCTTCTTAAGTGCCTGACTGCTAGCTTTCACCTGTGTGCTAGCTTTCTGTGTTTCATGCACACGTACCCCCCAAGTCCTTTTGTGTTGCAGCTTTCTGCAGTTTTTCTCCGTTTTAGATAATACTGTTCTTTTGTTATCCCTTCCAAAATGAACTTCACATTTCCCCGTATTATACTCCGTTTACCAATTTAATTAACCTCTCAATATCATTCTGTAAACTGTTTGTATCCCTCTCACAACCTGCCTTTCCATCTATTTTTGTGCTGTCTGGAAATATGTCTATTGCAAATTCTACAGCGCATACAGGCCACGCTGACACCACTTGATTAGATTATGATTTTCCAAATGTTCCTTAATTTATTCTAATACTTTCCAACAGTAGACGTTAGGCTAATCAGCCTATAGTTACCTGCTTTTTACCTTGCTCTCTTTTTGAACAGGGTGTCATATTGGCAGTTTTCCAATCCTCTGGCATTTCTCCAGAATCTAAGGATTTTTGGAAAATTACAACTAATGATTCCAAGATTCTCAAAAGTTCTCAAAATTTAATTGGAATGAAATTCCTGCTTATCTGGTACTGGATGTCAGATAAGCAGTATGATAAATCAGTGCAATTTAAGTATCAAGATCAACGATGGTGGGCTGTCACCATCGTGTATATGTGAGATCTTATATTGTGCTTAAGAGTGATATCACTAAGGGCAGCGTATAGATGAACATTAGGAAGGGATGAAGCATTGAGACTTGGGAGATGCCAACAGTACTGGAGGGGGAATGGGAATAGAAACCATTGCAGTTTACATTCTAGCTACAATTAGGTAGATACATTGGCAACAAGCAAGTCCAGTCTCATCCAATGGGGCATTGAGGAGAAGTGTTGAAGGATGGTTAATCATTTCAAAACAAAAACAGAAGTTGCTGGAAAAGCTCAGCAGGTCTGGCAGCATTTGTGAAGAGAAAATCAGAGTTAACCTTTCGGGTCCAGAGACACTTCCTCAGAACAGGTTCCTTTCTGAGGAAGGGTCACCCCACCTGAAACGTTAACTATGATTTTCTTTTCACACATGCTGCCAGACGTGCTGAGCTTTTCCAGCAACTTCTGTTTTTGTTCTTGATTTACAGCATCATTTCAATCAATTCAATTTTAATCATTTCAAAGACTGCAGACAGGTTAAGAATGTAACAGATGGAAAGTTTATTTACGCTCAACACAGTTATATTAGATGCCATTTGCATGTTTGATTAGGATTGTTTCAATAAAGCAACAGGTGAAGGAATGCCTTTTGAGCTTTGGAAATGTTGATTTCCACTAGGATATGGTTCTCAGGTGTCGTCTATCGTCTGGTGCCTCACTCAAGCTGTCGTTTTTCATGTGCAGGCCTAGCTAGCAAATGTTGATTATAACTCAATCATGGAATGCAAGACAGCTAAATTATACATTTCTTTAAATAAGACAAAAAACTGCAGATCCTGGAGATCTGAAACACAAACAGATATTGCTGGAGAAGTTCAGCGGGTCTGACAGCATCTGTTGGAAGAAAACAAAGTTAGTGTTTTGAGTCCAGTGACCCTGCTTTAGAACTGGCTCTGAAGAAGGATCACCAGACTCGAAATGGTAACTTTGTTTTCTCCCCATGGATGCTGCCGGACCTGCTGGGCTTCAGCAATTTCTGTTTGTGTTATATAGTGCTTTATCAGCAGTCTCTGCAGGAAGCCATGAAAAAATAATGGAATCTCTTTTCTGATGAAGGGTCTAGGCCCGAAACGTCAAGTTTTCCTGCTCCTATGATGCTGCTTGGCCTGCTGTGTTCATCCAGCCCCATGATTGTTATCTCGGAATCTCTTGCCTTCCTTTTCTCTTTGCAAGGCCTATCACAACATGCACTCTCCCCCGCCATTCCCCAGCAGTGAACCGGGTTCAATCACACACAGAGTTGCATTGCTGAGATCAGTAGAGCATCTGTACATTGGAGGGACTTGAGCTGTGTACTCTCTCTCAATGGTGGACACTGCTCCATCTTTACAACCAGGGTAATTTGCTTTAATGTTGAGAGAAAGGTTATATATGTTGTTTCAACTTAAAAAAAAATTAGTCATTTTAGAATATCTGTGAGGGGAACAATACTTCAAGAAAAAGCAGCTAGTCAGCAACCTCTTGGCCTTTATCCGGTTTCGATGTCACTGGTGTAAATTATGGTGTGTCAGACAAACTTTGATGTTCACTCACAAAACCACATTCTCTTGGTCAAATAAATAATGTGCCTGGGATGCTGGAGTCACGCCTTGTTGGTGTTCCTCTGGGATAGCTCAAGGCAGTCTTTCTCCCACTCGTTCACCCCCCAATTACATTCCAAAGAGGCCCACTTAACTGCATCCATATGAAAAGGAAAAAGCTGACAGACATCATGCCAAAAAACTGAACCACTCCCTTTCATGTCCCAGCATCATTAACAGTTAATAGGCTTCCAGGAGTCAACAAATAGGGTATTATGGTGATACACAGGTCACCGGCTTGCGATTGGTAGTGATTTAGTGACAGTTCCTCCTTCACCTCTCACTTGTTGCATGGAGGATGATTTTGGAGCTGTTTATGAGACCCCAGTCCAACACCGGAAGCTCCACATTATGAGATAAGAAGATAGTGAATATGTGGATAAGCGATAACCTAAGCAAGAGTTTCGCATAATCCATCATAAATAAAATTCCGAGATAATAGAATCTCAACATTGATAGCAATATAACCCAGAGGTCACAATTTTACAACAGGGAAAATACAAAGTGCTGGATTGGTCCAGTGACACAGGACTTTTTGTACTTTCTATGAGTTGACCTTGTAGGATTCTTTGGTCTTTGTTCCCTATGTGGAAGATAGATTAGCTCTTAATAAAATCTTGCAAAGAGCTACTGTACAGAATGGTTGTAAATAAAATAAAGTACATGGTCAAAATAACATACAAGCGATAAAATACAGAAAAATACAGGTGTATGTGTTTAGCGGAATGGGGATAAGAGGTGAATTTCTGTTAAAAATCAATACTCTTGTATGCATATATGGAAGCTTTCAAGAACAGGTTTAAATTGCCTTATTCGTACAGTCACTTTACATAGGATCATAATGCATGAAATGTCTCTCTATTCACAGATTGCAGACTATTTTCTGCATCAGCTGAAAGGCACAGCAGCAGACCTTTCACACAGTCAGCTGATTTTAAACACTGTAATTTGTCTGAATGCGTCAAAATCCAAAGTCACAGTAGAGTTCTTGTGGAAACCATATTTGTCAAAATTGACAAAGTTGTATAAAAATTAGTTAAGTTAAAATATTTTGATAATATGTATGCCAATAGACCTCAGCACAAATATAAGCACAGTTTGATTCTTAATAAACCATCAAAGATTCACAATCTCCACCAAACCTTGCACTCCAGATTTTGAGAGGATGATTTTCTTTGGTGGATAAAAACACAAAATGAATTTTCTCAATCACTTCACAAATATTATTCTCTTATTTTATGCTCTTTTCTTCATGAACCACAAAGTTCTGGTTGCCAGGTATGTAATTCTGTTAATTTGCCAGCCATTAGACACTATGTAAGAATGACCCAATGATGATTCCACATCATTTCCCTCTCATTACAGCATTGTTTGCTAATGCCAGGTGTCTTCCAGCAGGAACAAAACTGATAAGGCTTCAGCAGAGTTAGAGATTCAAACTTCTTTTATTTAAAATCTGTTCATTTCAAGAAGAGCTGAACACTCCTCTTTGACCAGAAAGATGTTGAAGGAACTAATAAATTTTAATTTGAGGGAACACAATGTATGGGATATTAACTTAAAAATGGAGGAAACATAGTCATCTTGTATTGATTGAAGCACCAGGGCTTAATTTAACGTTCCGATCAACTTATATGATGTGTGCAAAGTGTAGTAATTTGGTGAAATCCTACAGCCAAAAAAAACTACATTGGGTGCTAAGCTGTGCGCAATTAATATTTAAATTCCTACAGTCAAGTTAAGCCTAGACCTAGACATATTATTGGACCCCTCCCATTTCTCATCCACATGCTGTCAATCAACAATATTTTCTGAAAGCTCAGTGTTAGTTTTCACAACCCTTGACGACACTCAACTCTACCTCAGTAGCATGTCTCTCAACACTCCCACTGCTGCCAAATTATCAGCCTGTTTATCCAACATCCATTACTGGATGAGCAGAAATTTCCTCCCATTAAATATTAGGAAGATTAAAGCAACTGTTTTCAATTCTCACTCCAAACTCCCTTCCCTCGCTATAATCACATCACTCTCCCCAGCAGCATTCTGAGATTAAGTCGGTCTGTTCACAACCTTGGTATCATATTGGTTGCCAAGAAAAGCATCCAACCTTAAATTATTGCTAGTACTAGGATTGTCCATTTCCATCTTCAAAACATTGTCCAACTTTTGCCCCTCTCAGATCATCTACTGCTCAAAACCTCATTTATCCATTTGTTGTCTTTAGTCTCAACTATACTTCACTTGACGAGGGGGCTACAGTGTGAAAGCTTATGTTTTCAAATAAACCTGTTGGACTATAACCTGGCATTGTGTGATTTCTGATAAACTATACTAATGCAGTTCAAGCTAGACTCCCGAATTCTACTTTATGTAAAATTGAAGTTATCCGAAACTTTGCTGCCAGTGTCTTAAGCTACATTCTCCCAATACCCTGTGCTTGCTAACCTACATTGGATCCCATCCATGCAATTCCTTTACTTTAAACTTCTCATCATTGGTTTCAATTCCCCCTATAGTCTTGCCTTTCCTATCTCTGTATTCACCTCTCACACTAAATCCTCTAAAATATCTGCACTCCTCCATTTCTGGTCTCTTCAACATTCTCGACTTGAATTGGTGGCTATACATTCAACTGCTCAGGTCCCAAGCTCTACACTTCCCTCCAGTAACATCTTCAATCCCTGAAACAGAAAACTGAAAGAACTACGGACGCTGGAAATCAGAAACAAAAACAGAAATTGCTGGAAAAACTCAGCAGATCTGGCAGCAACATTAATCAGAGTTAAAGTTTCGGGTCCAGAGATCCTTCTTCAGAACTCTTCTTGAATTCTGAAGGGGAGATCTTCAGTTTACTCTAACTCTGCTTTCTCTTCTCAAATGCTGCTTGAACTGTGGAGTTTCTCTAGCAATTTCTGTTCTGGTTTCTTCACACCTCTACTTCATTTGCCTCTTTAAGTCACTCCTTAAAACTTTCTCATTGTCCAAGCTTTTGATTATCTGATCCAATCTTTTCCTTTGTGGCTTAGTGTCACATTTCGCTTTATAATGCCCTGTGAAGTACCTTGGAATGTTTTATTACATGATGGCTTTAATATTTGCATCATTGTTAGCCATAGATGAGGTCCCGGAAGACTGGAGGGTAGTGAAATGTTATGCCCTTATTCGAGAAGGGCTGCAAAGAAAAACCTGGGGAAATATACACCAGTAAGCTTAACATCTGTGGTAGGTAAGTTATTTGAGAAGATTCTGAGGGATAAGATATACAAGTATTTGGAAAGACAGGGTTTGATTAGGAGTAGTCAGCATGGCTTTTGCTTGGGAAATCATGCCTCACAAACTGGTTAGAATTCTTTGATGAAGTAACCAGGAAGGTTGATGAGGGCAGGGCAGTAGAAGTAGCCTACATGGATTTCAGTAGGGCCTTTGATAAGGTTCCACATGGTAGGCTGCTCTGGAAAGTTAGATCGCGGGGAATCCAGGGAGAGCTGGAAAATTGGATATGCAATTGGCTTGATGGTAGGAAGAAGAGAGCAATAGTGGAAGATGCTTATCAGACTGGAGGCGTGTGACTAGTGGTGTGCCACAGGGGGCGGTGCTAGGCCCATTGCTGCCTGTTATTTATATTAATGTTTTGGATGAGAATGTACAAGGCATGATTAGTAAGTCTGCGGGATGACACTAAAATAGGTGGTATTGTGGACAGTGAGGAAGGTTATCAGGAATTGCAGCAGGACCTAGATCAGCTGGGGAGGTGGGCTGAGAAATGACAAATGGAGTTTAACATAGATCAGTGTGAGGTGTTGCATTTTGGAAAGTCAAATCAAGGTAGGAGTTTCATGGCAAATGGCAGGGCCTTAAGAAGTGTAGTGGAACAGAGGGGCCTTGGAATGCAGGTGCATGGTTCTCTGAAAGTGGAGTCTCAGGCAGACAGGGCAATGAAGAAGGCTTTTGGCACACTAGCCTTCATCAGTCAGGGCACTGAGTACAGAAGTTGGGAAGTTATGTTGGAGTTGTACCAGATGTTGGTGAGGCTGCACTTGGAATATTGTGTTCAGTTTTGGTCACCATGCTATAGGAAGGATGTTATTAAACTGGAAAGAGTGCAGAAGAAATCTATAAGGATGTTGCCAGGACTTAAGGGACTGAGTTACAGAGAGATGTTGGACAAGCTACAACTTTGTTTCTTTACAGCGTGGGAGACTGAGGGGGGATTTTATGGAAGTGTATAAGATTATAACAGGCATGGATAGGGTGAATGCACTCAGTCTTCTTCCCAGGGTTGGGGATTCGAGGATGAGAGGCCACCAGTTTAAGGTAAGAGGGGAAAGAATACATGGGAACCTGAGGGGCAACTTTTTTACACAGAGGACAGTATGCATATGGAATGAGCTGTCAGCGGAAGTGGTTGAGCAGGTACATTAACAACATTTGGACAATACATGGTTAGGAAATGTTTAGAAGGATATGGGCCAAGTGGCTGGAAATGGGGTTAGCATGGATGGACATTTTGGTCAGCATGAATCTGTTTTGGCCCCAAGTACCTGTCTCCATGCTGTAGGACTCTATGACTCTATGAGGCAGTATACGAGTATAAGTAGTTTGTAGTTTGCATCAATTTTCACAGTGGAAGACACCAACAGCATACCAGAACTTCAAGAGAGTTAGATGCAGAGGTCAGTGGAGAGGCATCAGTAAACTGGGGAAGATGAAATGTGGGTAAAACATACAGACCAGATGGACTACACCTCAGAGTTCTGAAGGAGATAGCTAAGCATATTGTAGAGGAATTAGTGGCGACCTTTCAGGAATCACTGGAGTCAGGGAGAATCCCAGAAGACTGGAAAATAGCTGATTTAAGACCCCTGTTTACAAAGCGAGGGAGGCAAAAGACAGGAAACTATAGGACAGTTAGCCTGACCTGGTAAGATTTTAAAGTCCGTTAAGAATGAGATTGCTGACTACTTGGAAGTTCAAGGTAAAATAGGGCTAGTTAGCGTCGCTTCATCAGGGCAGGTCATGCCTGACAAGTATTTTAGAATTCTTTGAGGGGATAATGAGCAAGTTAGACAAAGGGGAGCCAGCAGACATAATCTATTTGGATTTCCAGAAGGTCTTTGACAAGGTGCCAAATCAGAGGCTGCTAAATAAGAGGCCCTGGTGTTAGGGGCTAGGAACTGGCATGGATAGAGGATTGGCTGACTGGCAGAAGACAGAGAGTGGGGATAAGTCAGGATGGCTGCTGGTGACTGGTCGATTTCCACAGGAATCAGTGTTTGGTCCACAGCTATTCACATTATACATTAACAATCTGGACAAAGGAACTGAGGGCGTTGTTAAGCTTGCAGATGACAAAGACAGGTGGAGGGACTGGTAGTGTTGAGCAAGCTGGGAGGCTGCAGAAGGACTTAGGCAGATGAGGAGAGTGGGAAAAGGAGTGGCAGATATCGGACAATGTGAGGTTAGGCACCTTGGTAGGAAGAATAGAGGCACAGACTACTTCCTAAAGGGAGAAAGACTTTGGAAATCTGAAGCACAAAGGAACTTGGGAGCCCTAGTTCAGGATTCTCTTCAGGTTAACATGCAGGTTCAGTTGGTAAATAGGAAGTCAAATGCAGGTTAGCATTCATTTCAAGAGGGCTAGAGTACAAGAGCAGAGATGTACTGCTAAGGCTCTGGTCAGACTGCGTTTGGAGTATTGTGAGCCGTTTTGGGTCCTGCATGTAAGGAAGGATGTGCTCGAGCGGAAGTGGTTCCAGAGAGGGTTTGCAATAATGATCCTGGGGATGAAAGGTTTGTCATATGAGGAGCAATGGAGGACTCCAGATATGTGCTTGATGGAGTTTAGAAGAATGGGAGAGATTGATTAGTGGTGCAGACTCAATGGACTAAATGGCCTAATTCTGCTCCTATAACTTATATTTGGGGCGGGTGTGGGTGTGGGGGGGGGGGAAAGGGAGACAGAGGAACCAAGTGACTATTTCATTTTACTGTATCAGTGACATCTAGTGGTAGAATACCAGTACTGCTTTAATTAATTTCACTTCTCAGGACAAGAAAGAAATGTCTCAAGGACTAATTAAAACCTGAAATCCAAAGGTCACTACAAATGTGAAAACATTGACAGAAAATACTGTCCACATTAGGTTAGCAATGAATCTTAGCCACTGACCCTAAGTGAATACTCCCCACAGCTTTAATATGACATTTCCATTTATCACACTCTTTTCTACAGCTTCTTAGGAGACTACTGAACTTGTGCCAACGATTATGAAATTATATTGATTGTTCTCTGCTGACAGCACTTTTTGAGTCAAATGTTTTTTCATTCAATAGAACTGTAAGGACAATCAGTCAAAGCAGTTCATCCTGCATAACAAAATGGGAAGCTTCCTTAGCCACACAAGCTCCCAATAACGAGCTCAAGAAAAACTTTCAGAAATCTTCCATTTATTAAATAAATAGGAATATTTAACACATGCACAACGTCTTTATATTTTGTAATGTTTGTGCGATTGCACCTGCTCAAGTTTAATCCTGAGCTCCATTTAAAGTTGCAGGAGTAAACCACGGTTTATGGGTGTCACTTCAGGCTGTCACTTAATTCAGTAACAGCTCTGCTTATTATTCCCCCAGTTTTTTGGTTTATTTCACTTTTGAGAATACTGACTTCATTTTCTTAACTTCTATTTTCCCATTGTCTTTGTCTTCTCTGTCTTCGTTCTCTCACTAATTAGCTTCAAAAATTTTGTACCCACTCACCCATACTTTTTTTATAAAGTATTGTTTGAGACAAAGTCCCATAGGCACAGTTAGCCTTCTGTACCTCATTAGTAAATGCAAACGAGACTGGAGAAATTGAAACTTGTACTAATTTGGCCCTTTTGGATCCGTATCATTTTGCACAAACCCACAAGGCCATTGGGGAAACTATTTCTCACTTTCATGATAAATATGAAATGGTTTAGCAATGAGTCCTTGGTGACCAAACCTGTCGTACACCTTTATTGTGGGAAATGCATGACCTACATTCAGCGTAAATCCCAACAGCTTTCAACCTGTTACCTAGTGTAAAAGTTGCTAATGTCAGAAAGTAGACGCTGAATAATTCAGAATGATAGCTTGACTGAGCTTGCATGTCAGCTTGAACGGACATATTAATACCACTCTGGTCCACTGGTAGATGCCAGAGAAAAGTCACAAAGGTCTTTGACTTCAACTCAGATCCTATGATAAATGGTTACCCATCCCACTGACCCTTTTACGAAAATAATTCACACATCAGTTGCATGTGAGTTTCATTTCGAACTGCTTATATCAAGATAGCGGTACATATTCTGCTAGCAAAATGATGGGAAGATACAGACCTTAATCTCAATTCATTTGTGCAAATTTTTCCTGGTTTTCCATCTTCTTCAGGATGTTACAAACACAAGCATGGTTGTATTCAAAAGCATGGTACCATGATTCATTAACACATGGACATTTTCCTCAGAGCTCTACAAGTGCTTGTTTAGTATGAAGAAATACCAATTGCAAACTCCAATTGTGGAATGTGACAAATGTCACCTTGAGCTCCATCATTCCCTGAAGTGTTTTCTGTTAGCACAGGAATGTATATTTGCCTGTATCCCAACTTCAGCTGGGAAAGTGTAGATAAAAGGCTTGTGTCTCTCTGGTATCACAAATTTCACAAGAAAACTAGTATTTGGTTTACGTTTGACATTGTTCCAATAATTCATCATCAATTTGCCATCATATTCTCCATAATGTCCTGACTGACAATGTGAGTCCTACCTACATCTGAGTCTTTGTCAATACTGCTGACCAGAAATTATGAGAGAGACCTCAGACATAATTTGTCTGTAGTTCTCCAGCTCTCTCTGGGAAAACACCTGCCCTCAGAAGCACAGTTTCAGAGGCATATATCCACATTCTTCATTTCCAAAATGAACGATGTTAGAGGAGACTCAGTGATGTTCTCTAAAAGGCATTTACTAACATGGGAAGAGAACAAGTTAAGTGTTGAGTTGTCTCCCAAAGAAAACACTAAAAGAAAAGGAATACTCTAGTTTGTGAGAGTGGAAAAGAAACTACTTTAGATCTCCTGGTTAGAAAAATCACTTGCTTGGGTAAACTATCTTACAAATGTGTCTCCAGCCGACTCTTATTCCTCTTAACAAGCATTGGCATCCTTCCTACTCTTGGACGCTGAACCCAGAGATGAAACATAAAATTCAGTGCTGGCTGGGCTCCCAGAGCTGAGTTGCAATGCCAGAAGAAGATCCTCTGCTCATTTTCCTGGCCAGGGATGGTTTATGACATGGGAATTGTCAAAAGAAGGAAAGTAGAGAATATTACATGTATTAAAAAAAATCAAGTCATGTATAAAGTACTCCCAGAAGAAAGTTTTTCTGGCAATTAATTTTCGATCAAAGCGAATGATACATTTAAATCTAATTTAAATCTTACATTAGTAAAAGTTTGTTTAGCAGCTGTTCCAAAATGTTCCAAACAGGGGTTTTATTTGACTTTTCTTTATGAAAAATCTTCTAGAGCACACCTGGAGTTCATTTTAAGATCATTTGTCTAAGATTTGGAATCAAAACTGCTTGAGAAATAAAATACCTTGCCAGCCACTTCAGTGAATTGTAAGATTAATTAAAATCAGAAGAGTCCCACTAGTTAGGTGTCGATCTTCAGATATACAACAATCTTTGAGACAGATGGGCCCAGCCACAGACTTAAAAAGTTTTGCTCTGTTTAGTACCAGTTACCTAAACAACAGGCAGCATTTAACATATGAATGAGAAGCTCCTTTGACTGAAAGCTCTCATATTCATACAGAGAACGTTCATTGTATTTTTATGAGCATTCATCTTCAACTGTGGAGAAATTTTCTCTTTTAGCACCTTTAAAAACTCTCAAGAACACTTATTAGAGAAGAAAAGCTGCGAACAACACAGTAAAGACAACACATTCAAAAGGAGTGCATAAAACTCCTTCTCCAAAACAAAATCCAATTGTGTTCAAAATCCGTGAGAAATTCTAAAGTATTCATCCTGCTCTGTCATGGTAAAGCTTTGATGTATTTTTTTTAATACATCAAAGGCAATCTCTGGATTAAAACAGTTAAATGGGTATGTGGAATCTAATAAAATTGCTTCTAGAAATGAGTCATCAAGCAATAAAGGGGAGGAAGAAAAAACATTTATAATGCACAAGAGGAGTATGCTGATTGTTTGACAAATAGATGCTGAAATGTTGGGTTTTCCCCTTTATTGATATTCTTGCAAATTGTCCTGATGAGTGCAGACCAACAGTTTCAACAAAATGTGTATTTCAGCAATACTCAACTTAGTCATTGTAAAAATCATTACATATACACAGCACAGATACCAACTTTGATGCAATGGGCATTACATTATGGAGATCTTGAATCTATACTGCATGAACATTCCCACTTTTGACTGAGAAAGGAAAAACAAAGCTACTATGGTATGATGCATAGATTTCTACTCAATAGTCATTTGACCATTGTTGTATAAGCTTTCAGTTTTACAGAGAGAAGTCATTAAAAAAGACACATGAAACATATGGTGTCAGAAGTGAACACGTGGAATTATGTGAAATTTGAGAGCTATAAGAGAGACAGCTCTTGTAAAGAAACAGCAAGGATAAACTAGAACAGCAGTTTGAAACAGTAAATGACTGATTGAGTCAGGAGAGCTTTGAATTCGAGTTTCTGGTGCTATGGAGATGAAAGGTGATACAAAACAGAATTGGAAGTTCTTCCAGTCTTTATGTTAAAATTATAAGGTAGCCACAGAGTTGAACAGAAAACCTGTAACAAATTAGAGTTGTAATCCTGTTATCAGTGCTGGTGAAACAGTACTACATCCAGTATTACATGCTAGACCTGACTGAAGAGCAGAAGAACACCGAAGGACATGAAGACCTATGTGAACTTTCATTAATGCTACTTATGAATGATGTATGTTCTACATCAGAGCACAGGAAAAGAGGGAAATTTTTGATCAGTATGTGGCTGTACTGAGACATCTGGATAAACTTCAAGTTTGGACAATAGGAAGATCATTTCATCAGATGTACGAGTGCCTTAGGAATAAGAGATCCCTCCATGACAGCATGTCGGCTAAGAGAAGAGAACCTTACTCTCAAGAAGGCAATCAACATATGGGCAAGCACTGAGATTGTTAATCATCAACTAGAGGATATTAAAAGGAGAACTGATGAGGCTTTGCTCTTTGCTGAGACAATCCAGGTGCAACAAGAACAAAATAAGGGGAAAAAGGAATAAACATTTCCAGAAGGACAATAAAAATATCCAGGCCAGAGCACAGGATGCAAATATTGTGGAGGTCACCATGTGAAAGGAAAGGAAGGGAAATATACCTGGCATGGGAAAAGCAATCCATGAACTGCAAGAAGCCAAATCACTTTGTAAATGAGCATTTATTGGAAAACAGAAAAGCAAGCCTATAATGATGGCTGCTGGAGAAGTATCAGACAATGATTTGACTGAATCACTCAGTGCCATACAACAGCTTGACACTTCCAAGCTCAAGGTACTACCTGGTTTGTCACTGTTAGAATGATGACTGCAGAAGGAGAACATATGGTGAATGTAAAGTATCAGTTAGACATTGTTGCTACATGCAACGTCCTGAGCTCTACAGATCTATGCAATGTGGCTCAATTTGGGGACACAAAAATAAAGCCATTGAAGGTAAAGTTGAGTCTATATAATGGAATAGTAGCATCCCAAGAGGACAAAAGAAGCTGAGAGACCAATACAATGGGAAGAACAAAAAATCTGTAGTTCAGATAGCAAACATTAAGCAAAATCCTCAGCTGAAATAAGTTCAAAGCTTGTTCTGGGAATCTGACAGGTACTGGAAGAGATTTGCTGTGTTTCACGAGTAGCAGGCCACTGGCTGCCAAACTGATCATAAAAATGAACAAATATATTTTTGCAGGACTTGGATGTCTTCCTGGTGAATATCATCTCAAAGTACATGAGAATATTAGACCAATTCACTGAGATGAGTTCCAGATGGCCTCAAATTCAGTCTAAAAGACAAGATAGGAGGGTTGGAAAAGAAGGGGATAATCAAAAAAAAAGCAATGACTCCTACAGATCAGATTAGCAATTTGGTAGCAGTGAAAGAAACAACTGAAAAGCTGAGAGCATGCAAAGATCAAAAAGGAGCTTGATAAAATTTTAAAGTGATCTCACTACTCCATGTCAATCATTGAAGACTTTTGTTGCAACTTGCCAAGGCATTTAATACTGTAGATGTGAGGGACGGATGCTGGAAAGTGAAGCTGCATGAATGCAATAGTTTTCTGACTACATTCTGGATGTCATTTGGGAGGTAGAGATGTTTGTACCTGCCATTTAACATTTCTACTGCTCCAAAAGAGTATCAATGTCACAACATGGGAATGAGCAATGCCAGACAGACAGCCAACAATAACTCACATGCTATTAAATTTCTGAATATTAAATATATTTTTGCAGTTTTAGAGACAAATGCACTGGCAAAGTTACTGTCCACTTGAGATTTGCCCAAGTCAAGTGACTTCTGTTATAAGAGTTTCACTTTTACAGAAAGAAGCCTTTAAAACACATACATGAAACACCACTCTCAATGAAGGTGTAAGACCATAAAACCACAACATATAGGAACAGAATTAGGCCTTTCAGCCCATTGAGTCTGCTCTGTCATTAAATTATGTCTGATATGTTTCTCAATCTCATTTTCCTGCCATCTCCCCATAACCATCAAACCCCTTACTAATTAAAAGCTTATCTAGCTCTGTTTGAAATACATCCAATGAGTTGCTCTCTACAGCTCTCTTCAGCAATGAGCTCCACAGATTAACTACTCTCTGGCTAGTTCCCCTATTCCTCCTCTTCTCAGTTCTAAAGGGTCATCCCTTCACTCTAAGGCTGTGCCCATAGGTCCTAGTCTCGCCTTCTAGTGGAAACACCTTCTCCACATCCACTTTATCCAGGCGTAAACATTCATTGTGCAGAATGTCTAGCAATCCTCCTTCCATCCGTTTGCAATAATTTATGGTACCAGGTATAATGTTTTTCCAATAATCCAAGCCTCTTTCAGGCCATTGTCTCTAGCAAATTTGGTTTTCTACCAGATGCTGAAATTAGTTTTAGATTCTGTAATATCTCCATCACCAAAATTACAAACATTCTAATGCTATAATAACCTCCTAATCAATTTATTCCTATTGGGGGATGAGTGGTATGGCGGTCAGTGGGCTAATAGTTTAGGATTCTCAAGCTGATGTTGTGGGCACATAGTTTTGAATCTCATAACGGCAGATAGTGAAATTTGAAATCAATAAAAAAAATCTGGAATTAAAAGCTAGCCTAAAAGTGACCATGTGGCCTAGTTGATTGTCATAAAAACCCTCCAGTTCATTAATGTCCTTTAGGAAAGGAAATTTCCCAGCCACACCTGGTCTGGTCTACATGTGACTCCAAAGCCTCTACAATGCGGTTGAAATGGCCTAGAAAGCCAATCAGTTAAATGGATAAGCAATACCTACAACACATATAAAAATAAAACAGATTCTTTCTGTTTGCTTTCTGCTCCCTAGTCACCCACCTATCAGTGTGTTTACATTTCCTTTAAAATAATGGTCTGCCATTTCAATAACAAATTTCGTGATATCTCATCAAATAACTTCTAAAAATCCATTGCAGTTCCTTTATTTATAAACTCAATTCCACTGAAAAAGTAATGAAACAAACATGACATGCTTGCTGCAAATTCAAGTTGATGACTAGTCTATGCTTTTCTAAGTGCTTCCTAATTTTAGCTAGTATTATGGATTCTCAAACTGAGATAAGTTGATCCACATGATCCCTAATACTTGAATTAGAATGCTATCAAAATACACTATTAACACAAAAACCCCACGTCCCAGATTAGTGTGGATCATCAGTACACAGTGACTACCAGTTTATTGGAAGGCTTCAGAGGATGGCACACACATCAAGACACAGATTTCTGAATTGGTCTGATAGGTAAATAAAAAGCAAATCACAAGTTAGCCACTTTTGGAAGACTA
The DNA here is from genome assembly GCA_024137785.1 of Ginglymostoma cirratum. Classification (NCBI taxonomy): domain Eukaryota; kingdom Metazoa; phylum Chordata; class Chondrichthyes; order Orectolobiformes; family Ginglymostomatidae; genus Ginglymostoma; species Ginglymostoma cirratum. The sequence goes on from JAHRHZ010000021.1 coordinate 37,074,737, forward strand.
CTTTAAGGCTGCAAAAGCCGTACAGACTTAATTTATTGAATCACACTGTCTGAATGCTTTGTTAACTTTGGAGTTGCCTAATGCGAAGAAGTAGAGGGAGGTGGAGCTAATCTGATTTAAAAAAAGATTATCTGAAAATTATAATTTAAAAACTGGAGTGCATCTTTTTCTGGGTGCTCCTTTTTGTGAAAACTTAGACAGAACCATAAAGGAAGGAATGTATCTTTTTTTACAAATGCTTCAAAAATATATCCTCACATTATAGCTTCAAATTCATCTTAGGAGCTCAGGTAACAACTATAAACTACACAATTTGTTTCTGTGACTTGCAACATAACCTAATCTGAATGGATAGATAACAGATTTGTAATATAACCTTGCTTATCTGTTATCTCAGTTGTAATGAACAGGCCTAGTGCTCTTTTAAGTCTACTTCTGAAATGTAAACAGATCTTTTGAAAATAAAACCCAATAATCTAAGTATGGATACCAGTAACATTTAGCCTATGACCTTTTATCATTAATACAGTTATAAATAGCAGTGAGCAATAAAGAGACTACTGTGGGGTCAAGAGGTGATGATACAATACAATGAAGTGCAGGCAAAAGGGTTCAAAAGGTCACAATAATTAAAATATCCCTCAATGCTACAAGTTGAGGCAAAAGATCATTCATTACATTACCTCAGAGGAACAAATTGTAAAATACATTGGATAGACAACAATGAAGTGGTGAAATGCAAGTGAAGGGATTTGCCAGAACAGAATTTATCTTATTGATATCTTCATCAACGTCGTCACTCACAACAGGGAGCTGGTTACAACTCAAATTGTCTGGTCGCAGTGAGCAGTTTGCCTTACTGACCCTGTCAGAACATTTAGCCACCCAATGAAGCATTCATGTTTCAGCATTGATCAGAACTGTCATTGCTCTGTTACTGGGTGCATGTGAGTGAGTATAATCTGGGAATTAGCCACACGCATTTCCTGTCACATTCTTCACAGAAAGAAAATATTGGAGAATAGGGTGAATTTCCAAAAACAATTTATAATGGCTTTGGGGACAGTATACTTGGAGCAATGAGAGAAGGGAGAAATGAAGCTTTTTAAGAGAAATAATCAACTTTTCAAAAATAAATTGTACAAAACATGTATTCTTTAATTCATTAAAGTGTAGGATAAACTTTTGTGTAATCTATTTAAGAGTTTATCATTTTCACGAGGCTTGAAATGAAGCAGTTAATTGCACTTATTTTTCTTCTCTGATTTTGATGTGTTATTTGCTTACTGTCCTGGCTAAGGCCTAGCATGACTCTTCATCAACTTCTCTCATGATGTAGAAATACTTGACATTACTTGGCTGTCTTCCCTGTAAGGATAGCTGAGATTAAGATTGAGTTTAGGATTCAGTTGTGATAAAAAAAAGGACTTCACAGTTTACTAAATTGTGATGGAAATGCATGCCCTAATTCTTTATTAAACAGAACATTAAATCTTTAAATCAGAGGATATGTTAACATACACACTACTTGTAGCCAGTAGAGAAAGGTACATGAAAAAGAGTAATGTTAAAGGAATACATTTTTTAAAAATAAATGTTGGTCATATCAGGGGTTAAAATTATTTTTCTTCCCTGAGGAATAATTTTAGATTTTCTTTGACTACTTCTTGTTTTTCAGAAATCCTTTTTTCATTCTCATTAGGTCAAATATTTGGTGACGCTGCCATGTAGTAACAATTCATTCTCAGCACTCATTTATTTGGTGATACAATCATGTAGTAACAATACCCCTGAAATTATGTTGAACAATGTGGTATTTGGATTCTCAGAATCAAAATTCTAAGAATTCATCAATACCCTCAAAAACTGTTAACTCGGTATTAAATTTAAAGCATCACACACAAGGAAACCATTAATGCCTTAGATACCACAATACTAAATATTAAACAGACATAACCTTCCTCAAAGTCCTTTTGAAAATAACTGACATACACTTCACCACAAAAAGAGCCATCACCATGAACACAACTTCTGCAGTGGTCAGAGGTCATCACATATGCATGATGCTGGATGGTTTAAATTCAGTAGTTACTATGTTCTTACTTCATCTTAGATTGCAGTCTCTAATTTAAATTTAACAATTGACATTATTCATTATAATAGAATCTACTATTGTATATTTCCCCGCTCCTCCCATATGTAACCTTAAGCTAGAGATTCCACATAGATTTTCAAGAAATTCATTAGCTCATTCATATCATGTTTCCCTCACTTATAATTAGCTGACTATTCAACCAAGTTAAAAATGGTTTCTTCTCCTTTCCAGCCTTCCCTCTCCCCTGCATATTTATGACCTCCCTTTTGCTCTCTCCCTGGTGCTTACTTTTTCTGTCTTCCTTTACAGCCTTCCTGTTCCTGAAGTTTCCTATTGCAGAGTCGCCCTCCCCGCAACCCAAAAACCTTCCTACTTCCCAAACATCCCTGTAATTTCCTTTTGGCTTGTCAACCCGTCCCCTTGGAATATCCTTCTCCCGAAACTCCTGTGGAGTCTACTTTCCCCCTCCAAACTCTTTGTGTTCCACCTTGCTCTCTTCCCCCTCCTAAGCCCTTTTGGAACATCCTTCTCCCACCCCTACCTCTTCTGCAGCTGTACAGATTTGCTGTACACCAAGGAAGAGCTCTGCAGAAGGAATACAGGCAGTTAAACACCCTTCTGTTCAATACAGCTACAGACCTCAGACATCAAGAAGATAGTACAAGTTAACTACTAACTGCCATTCTTCCAAGTCCAAGAGGAACATGTACAGAGAGAATACTGAAACTTCCAGATTGTCTGAAATTGAGTCAAAGAAGTGGGGAAATGAGGTTAGTGGTAAATATAAACTTACAAACAAATAAATAACAATGATATTATGAGGGGGAAAAAAAAGACTTGGGGGCGGTGTAAAATATGTGTCTGAAAGAATTGAATTTGATTGACGACATGATATCACAGGTCTCCAGGAGAGTAAAGAAGGGGGCAGGCAGGAGGCTTATGTGCTTCAATCAGTCTCTGTAGTACTACAGATCATATTAATGTCATCTGTAAATAGTAGCAGGAATACAGTAAACTTCACACTATTTCCACAACTCCAGGTGGACCAGAAAAGGGGCTATGTTCACATCCACACTATTCCATGTTGGGCCTGAAGGCACAGACAATAATGGGTAGGAACTGCCTGTGGTACAATTATATTTAAAAATATGAATATAAAATAAAGATGAAATATTTATTTTCAATATCAATTCTGTCCTCATGTCATCATTGACTCTTTCAATAATATCTTTAAATTCTACATTGTCCTCCTTGTATCCCACTCTTTTGTGAAGGTACTGAATTTTGTGCTCTCTTCTGCAAGTAGAGAATGCAAAGAGATGACAGGTGAGAAATGGAGAGGAACAAAGGACAATATTTGTGGATGGTTACAACAAGATATCAGTGTGAGAGAACTTTAGGATGACTGAGTCTGAGTGCTGAGATGCCCACAGAAAGAAAAATGATTGGAGCTGCAAAGTGTGTTATCCTGAGGGGTGCTGTACAGGAGAAAGCTCAAAAACTCAAGTGTGTGAGGTTTGACAGCTGATGCCACTTGCCTTTCTTACACTGATGAGATTGTGAGTCATCTTAGCGCACTGTCTCCAAGATGGAGGGACCACACCGTTGCTGCTCCCATTTCTATTCTTGTCTCTTTGGTTGGATCTCCTCTTCCTTCTTTAGGAAAGATTAACTCAATGCAGCCTCTCGTAATTCACAACAAAACATTCGTCTAAGTTAGAGAGCTGACGAGCGGTCTTTCCAGGTCTTCTATCCAGTCTTGTGGTTGCTGCAGCCTTAAAGATTTCAGTGCTGATGACTCCTTGTAAGCAATGCTGGTCTCTAATCAGAAATCTTTCCGTGACAGAGCAGATGCTTTGTTCCACCCACATGCTGACTGTTTGAGCATCCCAGAGATGGGCTGTTCACTGAAAGAGGCTTGGCAAAGCCAACACCTTCACTATTTAGGTCTTTGACCTGCAAATGATCCACTGTTCCAGCAGGGATTAAACTGGTAGAATTCCACCCGGAGAGTTTGTGTCATTTTTTGCTACACTAATTCAACCTTAAGCCAACTGTGGCATGATGGCATAGTGGTTAACACTGCTGCCTCACAGTGTCAGGTCCAATTCCAGCCTTGGGCGACTGTTTGTGTGATGTTTGCACATTCTCATGGTGTTTGCGTGGGTTTCCTCCAGGTGCTCTGGTTTCCTCCCACAGTCCAAAAATGTGCAGGTTAGGTAGATTGGCCATGCTGAATTGCCTCATAGTGTTCAGGCATGTGCAGGCTAGACGGGTTAGCCATGGTAAATGTGTGGTTACAGGGATAGGCTCAATGCAGACTCGAGGGCCAAATGGCCTCTATCTGCACTGTAGGGATTCTATGATTCCAACTGGATTGTTCTTTGCCTTTCATGCGGTATTTTTCTCTGCTTCTAATGCTTATCTATCTTAACTTGAAAAGTTGCCTGTTCCAGTATCGTATAGGACCCAAAAACTGTCACTGGCATATTGCAAGGTGTAACTAACTTGCAATCATTTTTTCTGGTGCAGGGAACACACAAATATTGCGCTGCCTGCTGAATTGCATAATAACTGCATGCAGCCCAGTATTAAGCTCAGTGGCTGCACACCTCAGTGGGGAGGCCTAAGCTTTTGTGACGAGAGCATACTTAAAGGTAGCCTGCAGCACTTGAATGGGAGATGCATTTTGGGAGCAGCAGATGCTAGAATCATTTACAGAGAAAAAGTATGAACATAAAGGACAACAGAGTGCTTGCTGCAAGGTTTCCTGATGCGGTGCTGTACACCGCAATGGGAAAGGTGGACTGAGGGAAGAGGTTCAATATTCATTGAAATCCAAGAGGTCCACCTCAGACTAAATCTTCTAACAAGAATTCCCCTAATCCATGACACATGTTGATAATGAGTTTTATTTTCAATTATTTCAATTAATTGTCACTCACAAACTCAACACTCCTCCCCAAAAACAGGCAAGAGTAATTAAATCAAGAGGAGAACATTTAGGCAAATACACGATGGTGTAAGTCACTGGTTCAACTCAAATGCATAAAATGAAGATCCACGTAAATTCTGTCACAGTAGGACTGTTAAAACAACTACTTAAGTGAAGGTCCTGGATTTACATTTACTGGCTTACATATAGGCAGTGCGATGAATTTCTCTTGCCAAAGATAAGTGTTTCCTTCAATTCACTGATGGTACTTGACCTTATGGCTGAGAGTAATGCAGAAAGAAGAGACCTGTCAGAACACAGAACCACACCTCCGAACAGAAGTCTCAGGCTTTCACCAGCTACTTCACACCACACTGCACTTACTCTACATTTAATGTGGGTTAATCTGCTACCATTTATACAACGGCACTTCTGTTTGTAATGCTAGCTGGATCAGTGTACTGTTTTGAGTGTTCTGCCACAACTGACTCGAAAAAAAGAAAAAGTTTGTTTCATTTTCAAACTAAATTTAAAACTCCAAAAATTATCACTGAACCAGGGTAGCCATCAGTAAAATGTTCAAATGAGGAAAAAATGAAAATGCTGGATATACCCAGCAGACCTAGAAGCATATGTGGAAAGCGAAGTGAATAAGTTAGAGTTTTAGGTGGATCACCTTTCATCAGAATGTTGACATGAAATGCCAAGTCTATTTCTCTTGCCATGAATGATACCTGATCTACTGAGTATTTCCATCATTTTCCATTTTCATTTCAAGTTTCCAATGTTGCAGTATTTTGAAATAATTTGCAATTATACAGGCCATGTTGTGTCCTCAATTTGTTCTTTAGTGCTTCCCACTCAATGAAGCACTGTTGATGTACATGCTCTCTTCTAGCACAGGCTTTGTCACATACTTATTCTATTAATGATTCAATGATCTCCTTGGTCACTGTTGAAAATATTTTTATTCATCTGTGGGATGTGCACATTACTAGCTGTCCCCAGTTGCCCTTGAGAAGGTGGTGGTGAGCTGCCTTCTTGAACCACCGCAGTCTACCTGCTGTGGGTTGACCCACAATGCCATTAGGGAGGGAATTCCAGGATTTTGACCCAGCAACAGTCAAGGAATGGCAATATATTTCCAAGTCAGATGGTGAGTGGCTTGAAGGGGAACTTGAAGGTGCTGGTGTTGCTAAGTATCTGCTGCCCTTGTCCTTCGAGATGGAAGTGGTCGTGGGTTTGGAAGGTGCTGTCTGAGCATCTCCGGCGAATTTCTGTCTTGCATCTTGTAAATAGTACACACTGGTGTTAATCAGCATCAGTGGTGGAGGGAGTGGATGTTTGTGGATGTGGTGCCCATCAAGTGAGCTGCTTTGCCTTGAATGGTGTCAAGCTTCTTGAGCTGCATCCCTGCAGGCAAGTGGAGAATATTCTATCACACTCCTGACTCGAATGTTGTGGATGATGGACAAGATGTGGGAGGAGTGATGACTGGCCTAGTGGTATTATCACTTGATTATTACTCCAGAAACTCAGTTAATGTTATGGGTTCAAATCCCACCATGGCAGATGATGGAATTTTAATTCAATAAAAAAACATCTACAATTAAGAATACAAGGTGTAGAGCTGGACGAACACAGCAGGACAAGCAGCATCAGAGGAGCAGGAAAGCTGACGTTTCGGGTCTAGACCCTTCATCAGAAATGGGGGAGGGGAAGGGGATTCTGAAATAAATAGGGAGAGAGGGGGAGACGGATAGAGGATGGATAGAGGAGAAGATAGGTGGAGAGGAGGCAGACAGGTCAAAGAGACAGGGCTGGAGCCAGTAAAGGCGAGTGGAGGTGGGGAGTTAGGGAGGGGATAGGTCAGTCCAGGGAGGACGGACAGGTCAAGGGGGCGGGATGAGGCCGGTAGGTAGGAGAGGGGGGTGGGGCTTGTGGTGGGAGGAGAGGATAGGTGGGAGGAAGGACAGGTTAGGGAGGCGGGGACGAGCTGGGCTGGTTTTGGGATGCGGTAGGGGGAGGGGAGATTTTGAAGCTTGTGAAGTCCACATTGATACCAATGGGCTGCAGGGTTCCCAAGCGGAATATGAGTTGCTGTTCCTGCAACCTTCGGGTGGCATCGTTGTGGCACTGCAGGGTCTGAGGGATGGGAGGGGAAGTTGAAAGGGTTCACGACTGGGAGGTGCAGTTGTTTCGTGTGAACCACCAGGAGCTCGAACAGTTCATCCATTTCACCAACACCTTCCACCCCAACCTTAAGTTCACCTGGACTATTTCTAATACCTCTCTCTCCTTCCTGGACCCCTCTGTTTCCATCTCTGCCAACCACCTAGAAACCGATATCCAATTCAAGCCCACCGACTCCCACAGCTACCTAGAATACACCTCCGCCCACCTACCTTCCTGCAAAAATGCCATCCCCTTTTCCCAATTCCTTCGCCTCCACTGCACCTGCTCCCAGGATGACGCATTCCACTTCCGTACATCTCACATGTCCTCGTTTTACAAGGACCGCAACATCCCCCCCTCAGTGGTCAAGAACGCCCTTGACCGTGTCTCCCATATTTCCCGCAACTCATCCCTCACACCCCCTCCCCACAATAACAACCAAAACAGAATCCCCTTCATCCTCATGTACCACCCCATCAACCTCCGGATCCAACGCATCATCCTCCGACACTTTGCCATCTGCAATCCGACCCCACCACCAAAGACATTTTTCCCTCCCCACCCTTATCTGATTTCCGGAGAGACCACTCTCTCCGTAACTCCCTTGTCTGCTCCACGCTCCCCTCCAGCCCCACCACACCCAGCACTTTTTCCTGCAACCGCAGGAAGTGCTACACCTGCCCCCACAACTCCTCCCTCACCCCCATCCCAGGCCCCAAGAAGACTTTCCACATCAAGCAGATGTTCGCCTGAACATCTGCTAATATGGTATACTGCATACGCTGTTCCCGTTGTGGCCTCCTCTACATCGGGGTAACCAAGCGGAGGCTTGGGGACTGCTTTGCAGAACACCTACACTCAGTTCGCACGAAACAACTGGACCTCCCAGTCGCGAACCATTTCAACTTCCCCTCCCATTCCTCAGACGACATGTCCATCTTGGGCCTCCTGCAGTGCCACAACGATGCCACCCGAAGGTTGCAGGAACAGCAACTCATATTCCGCTTGGGAACCCTGCAACCCATTGGTATCAATGTGGACTTCACAAGCTTCAAAATCTCCCCTCCCTCTACTGCATCCTAAAACCAGCCCTGCTCGTCCCCGCCTCCCTAACGTGTCCTTCCTCCCACCTATCCCCTCCTCCCACCTCAAATCCCACCCCTATCTCCTACCTACTAACCTCATCCTGCCCCCTTGACCTGTCCGTCCTCCCTGGACTGACCTTTCTCCTCCCTACCTCCCCACCTACGCTCACCTTTACTGACTCCATCCCTGCATCTTTGACTTGTCTGTCTCCTCTCCACCTACCTTCTCCTTTATCCATCTTCTATCTGCCTCCCCCTCTCTCCCTATTTATTTCAGAATCCCCTTCCCCTCCTCCATTTCTGAAGAAGGGTCTAGGCCCGAAACGTCAACCTTCCTGCTCCTCTGATGCTGCTTGGCCTGCTGTGTTCATCCAGCTCTACACCTTGTTATCTCAGATTCTCCAGCATCGGCAGTTCCTACCATCTCTGCAATTAAGAATATACTGATAACCATGAAACATTGTTGATTATTGGAAAAACCCACACGGTTTACTAATATCCTTCAGGGAAGAGGAAGAAAATCTGGCATCCTCACCTGGTTTGGCCTATTTGAGACTCCAGACCCACAGCAATGCGGTTGACTCTCAACTGCCCTCTGAAATGGCGTGGCAAGCCATTTAGTTGTACCAATTGCTACAAAACTGAAATGAAACTTTTCCAACTGGATCTTGCCCAATTTTTTAGGTTTGCCTGAGGATGGCCTTCATAGCTGCCCCATCCAAACCTGTTTTATTAGTAAAACAGATTGGCCAATCAGTACGTTGAAGACCTTGCAAAGAGTGTAGATGTCACATTTTTGCTGCCAACTTGCTATTAATAATAAACATCAGATGAAAAAGAGTTTTAGCTAATTTGTGATGATGTGATTGTAAAAAGTGAATAACTGCATCACAAGCTCAGAGTAGCCTGCACATTAATGAACAGTAACAGATGTATCATGAAATATCAGGACATAAGTAGTAACAGTAAGACACTACATCCCTTGGGCCTGCCTCATCATTCAATAAGATCATGGCTGATACACAACTCCAAATTCATCTTCCATTTTGTTTGGTCCTAAACCAGGATCCCCAAGAGTCAGTGAATATGTTTGAGCTCTTCAGGGCTGTTGTAAGAATGTCCCTAAAGTGTTTCCACTGTTGTCCTAGGAGCTTCCTGCCATGAATAAATTTCACGTGGTGTAGCTGTTTCATGAGCTGGAATGTCAGGTGGATGCATGACATGTTCCATCCAGCAGCCCTGGTTTTTGACTGGTTAGCACTTCGATGTTGGTCAGGTTAGTTAGGAAATGGACAATTTAACATTAGCGTCAATGTCAGGCTAACTAGCTGGTAGTCCCTTTCTCTGTCCCTTTCCTCCTTTCTTGAAGAGTGGGGTTTCAATAGGAACTGTTCTGGCAAGGGAATTATCTAAAATCAAAAGCAATGCATTTACTAACTGCAGTCACTTCTTTTGAACCCCTAGGATGTAGGGAATCAGGTACTGGAGCTCTATTTTAGTTCTCTGAATTTCTTCAGTATTTTACACGCTTGAGATTTCTCATCGCACTAGATCGTTGGTTGCTGACTCTTCCAAGAAATTCCTTTACCACTATATAATGCATTAGTTTAATCTCTCTACCATTTCCTCATCCCCATGATAATTTCTGTCTCTGCCTGTGAGGGACCCACACAGACTTTGGTTTATCTCTTAAATTTTTTTTTACAGTTTTACGTCCTATTTTATGTCTCTTGCTAGCTTAGTCTCATATTCTACTTTCTCTCTCCTAAGCAATTTCTGCAAGGAACAAGTGTAATTATCATGTAAGGACTTTAAACATGAGATTATATCCAAGTTTTATTGCCATTTGGATATCAGCAAACCAACAAAATATTAGTTTGAACAGTATAACAGTAATATATAGCACAGTCAATAAATGGATAATTGCCCCTATTATTAAAATAATTTCAGCCCTAAGATACAAGAAAGGCAACCGTATTTGATCAGGTGGGTTTAAGTGCTTGTAGTTTATATTTACTGAATACATTGTCTGCATTGGAAATTCTGTACTTAAATTTACTTTTTAAAATCAAGAACACCAATGGATCACAGCTGTTGATTGGTGGAGTTACTCGATTAATTTCGTAAACACTTCATGACTGGTCAAGCTATATCATGGAATCACAGAATCCCCACAGTGTGGAAACAGGCCATTTGGCCCAACAAGTCCACACTGACCCTCTGAAGAGCATTCCATCTAGATCCATTTCCCTACCCTATTCCGGTGACCCTGCATTTCCTGTGGCTAATACACCTGACCTACACATGCCTCGACACTATGGGCAATTTAGCATGGCCAATCCACCTACCCTGCACATCTTTGGACGGTGAGAGGAAACTAGAACGCCCGGCGGAAACTCACATAGACACTGGGAGAACATGCAAACTCCACACAGACAATCACCCAAGGTTGGGAGCAAACCCAAGACCGTGGCACTGTGAGGCAGCAGAGTTAACCACTGAATCACCGTGCCACCCCAATATAAACACAGTAGCTATAGAACAGGTTAAAGGCTAAGAATCCTGCAGACTATAACTCACTTCCTGACTCCCCAAAGCCTGTCCACCATCTACAACACAACAGTAAGGAGTCTGATGGAATATTCCCCACTTTCCTGGATCAGTGCAGCTCCAACAACACTCAAGAAGCTCAACAACATCTTGGACAAAGCAACCCACTTGACTGGCACCACATTTACTCTTTCCATTACCAACCCTCTTTAGCAGCAGCACATATCATTTCCAAAATTCACCAAGGTTCTTTAGACAGCACTTTCCAAACCCATGACCAATACCATCGAGAAGCGTTAGACCAGCAGATACATGGGAACACCACTCCCTGCAAATTCCTCTCTAGGCTATTTACAATCCAGAGTTGAAAATATATCGCTGTTCCTTCGGTACCAACAAGGTCAAAATCCTGGAACTCCCTCCCTAATGACATTGTAGGTCTATTTACCACGAATGGACTGCAGCAGTTGAAGTAGGCAGTTTACCACCACCTTTTCAAAGTCAACCAGGGACAGGCAATAAACCGAGGCCTAGACAGCACCACCCACATTACACAAATAAATAAAATAATAAAACTGCTACTGAGGATAATTTCTGATAATGAATTAAGCCCCAAATACCGGCATCGTCAATGCAAATATTAACAATGATACCTTTTACATTTTCAAATAGAGCCACTATAGATAGAGATACGTAAATGTGATATTTCTGGAATTCTGCCAACTCCCAGATAGTTCAGATAGATGAATAACGTAAACCAGGGATTCATTTGCGTCTCTGTATACCGGAAAAAAATTAACATAGAAAAGTTATCACACGACTAAATGGGCTGGGCCACACGATTCTTCTGATGACAGTCCCATACACAACCTAACCCTGTTTTTAATCCTATCCCGATTTATTCAGGGCTTGTGTAAGTGTTTTATGAATCTGAGTAACCTTGCAATCATGTCACAGAGCTTCTCCTTGCAAAATAGCTCAATGTAAGTGGAGTTAATTAGGTTTGGCGATAAGATGTAATGTGTGAAGCACATTAGGAAATAATCTTTCAGTAAGGTATATCTCATGAAACCACATATACAAAATTTTAGCATTATTATACAATAAACAGATTTCTAAAGAAAGTAAGTTTGAACTCAGTTCTTGACTTTGCCTTCTCCACAACCAGTTTCTTTTGAAATTAAATTCATGGTTCTGGGCATAAAATCAAATGATGAAAGGTTTAATCCTGGTTAGCAAATAAAACATCAAGTGTTGGCCTAAACTAGGAAAATGTCAAGTGGTTGACCAAACATTGGGTTACAGTATACTTGGAAGCTGGTTTGTTGCTAGACCAAATCTCTCAGCATCCAAATCCAAACATTTTAACCTGCGTTGCATTTTAGGCCAATCAACTCTGCACATTAACAGCAGGTTATCATAAGTGGTAGCATGCTGTACCTAACTTGAGGGGATTGATGTTGCCGCTGTATGCCAAACCGATAAAGTATTCCATTTCTTATGATTAATATCTCTACACTTTGACCACAAAAATTTAGGGAAAAAAATGATACATTAGGTTGAATATGAGTGCTGTTGGAGTACATTAGCCTAACCCAATAAGCCAGAAATGAGCTAAACAAGCATTCTTTTGTTACACATGATAACCTGTACAGTCAATCCTTTTAAAATACAAGGCTCAAATTCTTCTTAATTTAAGTAAGGCTGGCACTTAATGGCAAGAAGCTTCAAACAACATTTAAGGACTATTCCTAAGATAGAAAGCAGGACCAAGGCACAACACCCAGCGTCATTAAAAAATCAGGATTCTGCTTGTTTGAACGGACTGAAAGCCATTATTCTCCTTGCCAATTCTAGGAGGTAGACATGGTCTGCTGGAATTATGGTGAAAAGTAGTATTAAACAGATCATGGAGAAAAATATCAACATTACAGCCTGAAACCTAGAAAAGAGGCTTATGGTTAGTTCCATTGCAGAAATTAGATATTCAGACTGGAAGCCAATATTTTACACAACCTTATTCCAAAACATGCACACTGTAATTGTTAGATCATCTACTAGCCCATTAAGTTTTTAAGCTGGTCAGCAATGTAAAGATCATAGCAAACCTTGCAGAGCACCACAATTCCCAGAATCCCTCATTTACCTTGAGAAATGCATAAACAGTGGGCAATAGAGCACACATATCCAGTGATTAGGTTCACACAATGGTTAAAACATAGTGCACATTTCCTCTCTCTTTTTAATGTTGTGATGCTGAACTGTTCCCTGCCACCACCACCAACTTCAGGGTATTTTTTCATGAATACTCCAACTCTTCTGGCAGGGTGTTGTATACTTGTGTTCCATTGTCTTCCTGCACCTCATTGCTAAATAATTAAAACGGAAATGATTTAAACAGACATCGATGAAGATACCACAAGTGATTTCAAACCAGGGCAGGTTGTTTTGTAGGTGGCTGGTAGGGTGAATATGAAACTCACCTCACCCATAAAACAGCTACAGGCTGCGTATGGAAATTTGGGTCAATGCTACCGAAAGTGTTAATTATACTGAACCAAATGCGTGTTGATGAAAATGTGCAAATCTATTTAAAACAGTAGTAATGCAAATCAGAAATTCACAATGCAATAAATTCCCAACAAATGCAAATTAAGCCATTTACTGAAATATTTTTCTCTGATCAGCAGAAACTCTAGATGAAAACACCCAGACGGGAAATCTCTTTATTACAGTGCACTGAATCAATCACTTGGAATTCTAGTCTGAACAAAAACAAAAGGAACTAAAAATTTTAACAGACCTTGCAATGAAGTCTTGAGAGATTTGAAATCTACTTATCCTGGTGGAGCTTTATTGTTATTTACCACACTGAGTATTCAAAGGCAAATTATGCTTTGGGTCAGAAATATTACACAATGTGAGTGAACAGAAGTGGGTTTAAAACCATGGGAATAAAATAAAAGACGCAGAGACAGTCAGTAATTCAATCAAGCAGTATCCTGATTTCTAATGAGGCAGGGTGTTGTGTCTTGGTACTGCTTTAGGAATGGTCCTCAAATGATGTTTACAATTTCTTGCAACTGAATGCCAGCTGCACTTAAGTTAAGAATTTTGGGCCACATATTTTATGATGATTGACTGCGCATGTTATCATTGTAACCGAAGAACATTTATTTAACTCATTTCAAAGTCAAGTCAGGGCTTTCTGAGATGACAATGCTCATCCCACTTCTCAATTGGACACTCAATAATTTTATTAACAAAAATTCTCACATTTATCACCTTCCCCACAAATTATCCATGACAGTTCTCAATGTTACATGGAAAAAAGTTACTTCTGATATGAAGTTCAATTTAATTTTCACTTGTATCTTAAGGCATTAAGATTCAAAACTGCCTGCCTTATTTTCAACTCATATTTAAAAAAACTATTTAAACTAGTATTATGCATCTCATTTTCTGAAGTTCTCTAACACTTTATCCATATCAATAAATCAGCTGGTTAACATTCTTCTATTAAAAGCAAAATACTGTGGATGCTAGAAATCTGACACTAAAAACTGGGGCCGCTGGAGAAACCCAGTGGTCACAGAGTCATGCAACATGGAAACAGACCCTTCAGCCCAACCAGGTTTCCTAAACTGAACTAGTTCCATTTGCTTGCATTTGGCCCATAATCCTCTAAACATTTCCTATCCATATACCTGCCCAAATGTCTTTTAAAATTTGTAATTGTCCCACCTCTACCTTTTCCTCCGGCAGCTTGTTCCATATATACACCACCCTCTGTGTGAAAAAAGTGCCCCCAGGTCCCTTTTAGATCTTTCCCCTCTCCCTTAAACCTATGCCCCTCATGATTTCATAAACCTCACCCCTTAGCCTCCTACACGCCAGGAAAATAAAAGTTCCGGCCTATCCAGCCTCTCCTTACAACTCAAGCCCGCCAGTCTCAGTAACATCTTTGTAAATCTTTTTTGCTCCCTTTCCAGTTTAAAAACATCCTTCCTATAGCAGGGTGACCAGAACTGTATGTAGTACTCTAAATGTGGCCTTACCAATGTCTTATACAGTCATAACATGACATCCAAACTCCCACGCTCAATGCTCTGACTGATAAAGGCGTATATGCCGAATGCTTTTTCACCACCCTCTCTATCTGTGATGTCACTTTTAAGGAACTATGTACCTGCACCACAAGGTTTTTCCACTCATCAACACTCCCCAGGACTCTACCTTTAACTGTGTAAGTCCTGCCCAGGTTTGTTTTACCAAAATGCAACATCTCACATTTCTATGAATTAAACTCCATCTGCCAATCATCAGTCCACTGACCCAGTTAATCAAGATCCCATTGTACTCTCAGATAACCTTCTTCACTGTTCATTATCCCACCAATTTTGGAGTGATCCTAAAACTTACGAACCACTCCTTCTACATTCTCATCCTCATTCTCATTTATATAAATGACAAACAACAGTGGACCCAGCACCAATCCTCGTGGCACACTGTTGGTCACGGGCCTTCAGTCTATGCATTAACCCTCTGTCTCCTACCATCAAGGGTTGGCAGCATCTGTGGAGAAAAAAACAGAATTAACGTTTCAAGTCCAGTATGGCTCTTCCTCAGACTCTTGTTTGTTTCTGAAAAAGAGTCATATCAGACTCAAAATATTCACTCATTTTCTGCATCCACAGGTGCTTTTGGATGTGCTGAGTTACTTCGGAACTTTCTTCCTTAATTTAACTTCTTTCCGTTCTTTCATGAGATGTAATCATCACTGGCTATGCTATCATTTGTTGCCATCCCTTAAAAAGGTGGTATTGAGCTATGTTTTCGAACTGCTGAAGTCGATGTGGTGTAGGTCCACCCTGAATCATGTTAGGAAGGAAATTCCAGGTTTTAGGCCTACTGACAATGAATGAATGGTTATGTAGATCCAATTTAGGATGGTGTGTAACATGGAAGGGAATTTGCAGGTGGCAGTGATTATATGTAACCACTGTCTTTGTCCTTCTAGGTAGGCACAAGATGGAAGAAAGCTTGGCAAGTTGCTACAGTGGATTTTGTATCTGGTGCACACACCAATTTAACGTGGGATCAAATGAAATCAGCTGTTATAGACTCATATGGCCAGACTTTCAGTTGCAGTGTCATCATTGTTTGATGAAAATATTGCTCAAATGTACGACCTCCTGGAATAAAAATAAACTGCCATTGTTACCTGACATGATATGCTAAGGTTGAAACTTGGAAAGTCATTCTATCATCTCAAGATTGATGCCCAAAGAAAAATACTGGAAGATAAATGTGATGCAATGAGCTGAGAAAGTCTTAGAGACCCATTAACATGTTGATGAACACAACATGCCAAGCTTGTTTTGAAGTCACTAGGCCATGTATAGATTGAAGTCAAATACAATGCATCACTACTGGAAAGAACATTCTCAACAACTCCTCAAATATAAATCCAGTATGGCAGCTAATAGTGTGTAAGCTATCCCCTAGGATGTCTGAGAAAATCCAACAGTAAGCTGGAAATGATGGAAGAACTGTGACAAGCAATCAACATTGTGTCCCCCATGCATTTCCACTGCGGCCTTCAACAAAGGAGAATCAAATCATTTCCCCTTGACCATCGCCAAATCACTACCAACATCCTGGGATTACCTATGGCTGTAAACTGAACTGGACTAGCCATATAAATGCTGTGACTATAAAAACAGGTCAGGTACTGGATTTCTGAGCCAAGGTACACTTTCGTGACTTCCCAAAGCAGTTCATCATCTCCAAGGCATATATCAGGAATACGGTGGAAAATTATATACTCGGCTGAATTACTACAATTCAATTGGACACTATCCAGACTGCTTTATTGACACCCTATTCACCAACTTAAGTACTCACTCCCTCCACCAGAGAGATACACAATGGCAACAGTGTGTGCCATTTACAAGATGTACTGCAGCATCACACTAAGGCTCCTCTGATGGCTCCTTTGACAACACCTTTTGAACCAACAAACTTTACCACTAGAAGGACAAGGGCAACACACCCATGGGGACACCACAATCTCTAATCCACACCACTCTGACCCTGAACTACATCACCGTTCCATCACTGTTTTAGATCAAAATCCTAAAACTCCTTCCCTGCCTACACTACATGCATTGCAGTGGTTCCAGAAGACAGTTGACCACAAACTTTTCAGTGGCAAGTAAGCATGGCAACAAATGCTGCTCTTGCCAGCATCCACATCACAGAAAAGAAAAACTGACCATATTACTGCATCAAAAAATAAGACACTTAACCTTTAGACTGTCTCTTTAGCTGGAAGAGATGGGACAGAGAGGAAGAACTGTACATAAAGAATTAGCTGAGTAATTGCTATTTGACATGTATGATTTCTGACCTTGTTCACCCCGGTCCAACACCAGCACCTCCACATCATGGCTCCTCACTGTGAGCTGTTCCAGTTAATGTATAGATTAATTGCAGGGCAAGAACCAAAGGAAAAAGAAAAATCCTACTTGGGTATGAGTAGCTGTTTTAATATTATTTTTGTGTTGATAACTCCCAGTGTGTGGGCCTTAATCAGCTAGTGGCAACTGCAAGTGAGCGGAGGTCAACAGATTTTTTGACTGGATCAGTGAAGCTGCATTTCCTGGGCAAAATGAATGCATAGTGCCAAGAGCAGTACAATCCCTTAACAATGCCATGATGTCAGCACTTCATACATGTGCACTTCACTGGCCTAACTTCATAGCCATTCTATATTTGTAGAATATATAGCCATTTCCAGATGGCAATTTGATGTATGGAATCCATTCTGCAGCTAGGACACATGTAGAGCAGCTGCAGCATTGAAATGTAGTATATATTGCAATGCGTTTGGGCTACTTCACAGAGATGTGAGTTGATGGATTAAAAACAATTAACATTGGTGAAAGTTTTGCTCGACTCTCAATGATGTTGCAATTTCCACCAGCATTAATTCTCACCGTATTTCCTCCACGTGAGATTGGATTTATGTGAAAAAGTCATTCATTTTGGGATTGTAATCATATCTCACAAGTCAAATTCCCTGATTATATCTAAATCTGGACGTATTGACATTAGCAATTTTTCGATGAAGGCTGAGATAATGCTGAGATAGTGCTCAAAGATAGGCTTCTAAGTTTTTCTCTCCACTATCTACAGCCTACGTTGGAGGACCATGACAGAGAAATATTTATTTGCTGCACTTTGAATTCTGCACTTATGGCCCATGAAATGTCAGTTTCTGGAAGTCACTGGGAGTTCCCAACTTTGTAACAATAAACAATTTGTGAAAATTTTATTAATCAACTTTTGTCAATCAACTTCAAATAATTTGGAAATTTTTAAATTAGATCACAGTGATGATTATGTAAAGACCATGGACTGGATATTTCAGGGAGTGACAATTTCATGCACATTGCCACACTGACACCTTTTTTTTTAACAAAAGAAGGGAGCTCCACATTTTGGTGGTGGCCCTAATTGGAATCTTCTCTCAGAAAAGCTTGGAGAATAACTCTTCTCTGGTGTGATCTCCATGGCAACACCTCAATCACTGTCCACTTGCCAATCAATCAACATGCATTTCTCATAAATTGTTCTTTTTGAAAACTTGGTATTCTTGCAACTGTCCTGACAAATGCAAGATAAGATGCTTTCAAAGTATGTTTCTTTTTCAACAATACTAAATATTTTAAATTTCTCAATTTTTCAGGATTTTACATGATCAAATTTTAAGTTGGCAGTTAGAGAGCAATTAAGTCATACAAATTTCAACTCATTTGAACTGCAATAATGAAATGCATCAGTCTCACAAGTTTGAGGTGAGACACCAGAAATACAATAATCTCTTTATAGACTGGGTGGTTTTTACTGTCTCAGGGCAGTGGCATTTCTTTTGCATCATACAACCACATAAAAGCTGTGACATTTCTTTCTGTCAGCTTGTAGAAGTCAATTCTAAAACCACAAAAAGTATATTAATCAAAATGCTTCTTTTGCCATGTCACTCTTTTAAAGCAGATATTCAAGTACCATGGATCAAAATTCTTGGGGAGGGTGAAATAACTTCACAGGCACTGGTATCCCATCAGAAAGTCACCCCTTATTTACACGTGGAGAGTCCTTGATACTGATCCATCTTCCTCAGAGCCAGCTGTCAGCGTGTACAGAATGCCTGACACTCCTATTCTCATCTGTCAGCCAAGGCTCCCTGATCAGACCAGACCCCCAATCAGGGAACTCATATTCTATGAGGTCTATCTGGCTGACCTCATCACAAGTAGGAAAGATATCAATACAAGTGGATGGCCCACAGAAGGCAGGAATTGGGGTGG
Organism: Ginglymostoma cirratum; assembly: GCA_024137785.1. Taxonomy (NCBI): domain Eukaryota; kingdom Metazoa; phylum Chordata; class Chondrichthyes; order Orectolobiformes; family Ginglymostomatidae; genus Ginglymostoma; species Ginglymostoma cirratum. The sequence continues at coordinate 37,093,952 of JAHRHZ010000021.1, forward strand.
AACCCAGATTTGCTGGGTTTCTATTCTACTAACCAAGCACCAGACAAGAGCTGGGCTGACTGCGTTCACTTGTTAGTCTTCTGCTTTCCATTTCCACGTCAGCAGCTACGTCTGGGGCAATCTCAGGCTACCCTAGGAAGCCAAGCTAGCATGCCATGCTTAGTCTAATAGATGATTCTGTCTGCTGGAAGCTGGTGCAGATTTCGTTTCAAACTTTCCAACATTCATGAAAAGGTTTCCTTGCTAGGTAATCAAATCTTGTCAGGTGTTTGTTACCTTGGAGTTCAGTCCATTGTTTTCCTTTAGGGAATTTAGATTTTTTTAAAAGCAAGGTCTTTCCAATTGATGCTGGCCCCTGTTTTCATTCATCGGAATGAAGGCAGCCAGTATTGGGATCTATTCAGACGCAGACCATCTGTTATAAATATCAAACTATTCCCGAATCTGGAATCTGCGATTCACAATGCTACATTTTCAGTGGGAGAACAGCAGTCCCAGCAATTCAAGACCATTCTGAGTCTTCTGTTATAGTTTTAGTATCAATAAGGAAAAATACAGGTTTTCAAAAAGTTTGTCCTGCACTCATCAGGACATACATAAGAATACCGATGTAAAAGCAAAATAAATCACAAAATGTAAAGATTTCCTTCAATATGTTTAGAAATTACGAACAGTAATCCCTGCACTTTCCTATACCATCAGCTATCTATACAATGGTCCCAAAGCCCACTGCAAAATCTAGCCCAATGAATCTTTAAGTTGCTTCTTTTTATTTGTAAACTGACTGTTGGCTAATTTTATTGACAACTTCGGCCTTCATTCTAGTTGCCTAGAACAATGGTATAGCATGCAAATTCACAGCGTTTGTTACGTTTATAGTCACTGTGGTAAAAGTGGAACATATATCAGGTTATAGCCTCAATTAGGACTATCTTGGTAAAGCAAAGTTCCCAAGTCAAGTGGCAATAGGCGTACGTTAGTCAATAAATTTTGGCACAGACGCTCTGCAGAATGTGTGGCATCCATCTGTCATGTAGCAAATTTACAAATCGCATTTAAGATGTAATACGAATAATGCATTCGTGCCACCAAAATACTTTTCGTTTGCATTGACAAATGCAGGAGCTTGTTTGAACAAGTGACCAGTGGGCTCCAGGTAACAAATCTGTACTTTGGCTTTTGTTAGCACCTCTAGGATAGGAATGACAATGAAGGAGGAAATTGCAAAAAAATTAAATGCTCAAGTCCTCTTGGTTCATTGTAAACTCATGAATAACCTGGTCATAGAGGTTGATTTTTTTTTTCGATTTTTGCTTCATTTTATTTGATGCTTTCCTTTAATAAGTAGGGAATCTTCTGGTTGCAACATCAGCTTTTTTTACACAAACATGAATCTTGTGAGGCTTCCCTCCCCACCCTTATCTGCTTTCCGGAGAGACCACTCTCTCCGTGACTCCCTTGCTCCACACTCCCCTCCAGCCCCACCACACCCGGCACTTTTCCCTGCAACCGCAGGAAGTGCTACACCTGGCCCCACACGTCCTCCCTCACCCCCATCCCAGGCCCCAAGAAGACTTTCCACATCCACATGCACATCTGCTAATGTGGCATACTGTATCCGCTGTTCCAGATGTGGCCTCATCTACATCGGGGAAACCAAGCGGAGGCTTGGGGACCGCTTTGCAGAACACCTACACTCGGTTCGCAACAAACAACTGCATCTCTCAGTCGCGAACCATTTCAACTCCCCCTCCCACTCCTTAGATGACATGTCCATCCTGGGCCTCCTGCAGTGCCACAACGATGCCACCCGAAGGTTGCAGGAACAGCACCTCATATTCCGCTTGGGAACCCTGCAGCCCAATGGTATCAATGTGGACTTCACAAGCTTCAAAATCTCCCCTCCCCCTACCGCATCCCAAAACCAA
>JAHRHZ010000021.1:37095979-37148682 GCA_024137785.1 Ginglymostoma cirratum
CCCCCTCCCACTCCTCAGATGACATGTCCATCCTTGGCCTCCTGCAGTGCCACAACGATGCCACCCGAAGGTTGCAGGAACAGCACCTCATATTCCGCTTGGGAACCCTGCAGCCCAATGGTATCAATGTGGACTTCACAAGCTTCAAAATCTCCCCTCCCCCTACCGCATCCCAAAACCAGCCCAGCTTGTCCCTGCCTCCCTAACCTGTCCTGCCTCCCACCCATCCTCTCCTCCCACCTCAAGCCCCACCCCATCTCCTACCTACTAGCCTCATCCCGCCCCCTTGACCTGTCCGTCCTCCCTAACTCCCCACCTACACTCACCTTTATTGGCTCTACCCCCGTCTCTTTGACCTGCCTGTCTCCTCATCACCTATCTACTCCTTTATCCATCTTCCATCCGCCTCCCCCCCTCCCTATTTATTTCACAACCCCCTTCCCCTCCCCCATTTCTGAAGAAGGGTCTAGGCCTGAAACGTCAGCCTTCCTGCTCCTCTGATGCTGCTTGGCCTGCTGTGTTCATCCAGCTCTACGTCATGTTAGCTCATGAATCTAGTGAATCCACTATCACTGTTAGCACAATTAAGCTGCTTTGGAAATCTAAACAGCAATGCTGCCTTGCTCAGAATGGCATGCAAGGAAAACGGCAGAAGAAGTTAGTTCATGCCACAATTACACGTTCTGTCTCTCCAAAACTGCTGTGCAAAATCACAGAATCAGGATTTTGCACTTTTAAAGCTGCGAGATCCTTTTTATTCGTTCCTGTAGGGGGTTTTACAGCCATCTAAATTTAGTTTCCAATCTTCTCTTCAAAAAGAATTTTGTCCTTTCAGTTCCAAATAGGCGTAAGCATAAAATCTAACAGTGCTATTTACCAGCCCTCATTTATCTCGAGGAGCTGCAGTGTGCTAGGATTTTATGCAATTTGAGTAGCTTTTATTTCCACTTGTGCAGCAGCAATCTTTCCACAAGTCACTGTGCAAACGTTAGAGAAATCGAGGGCATAAGGAAATGCTATATCAGAAATTCTGAAACCATCCTTTGAAAGGCAACTTAAATCATACCCTGCCACTCCTAGCCTTCAGTACACTTTAACAATGTAATTAAACCACAGCAGATCAAACACTGATCCAAGATCACAAATTTAATATGGTCAGGTCATTCCTTGATGAAACCCACAGTGAAAGCATCACTCAGACACCTTTTGGCTGAGACTGTATCTGTATCAGGGGAAAAGTAACAATACAAAATCCTAATTTTCTGGCAGCAGGTCATGAAAGGACAAGCTTGGCAAGCCTTTTCTGGTAAAATAAATGAGGGGCACATTGCATACACCATCGGAATTCACAATCCCATGCTGGAGTAGGGGGAGGGGGAGAAAGAGTTAATTTGGACAGAGTAAAAAGAGGCTAATGAAAACCATCTGATGCTGACTGAAAGCATGTACTGTAATCCAGCGCAGTTTCTCTTGTCATCTGCGTGCCCTAATCAACCAGCATCTGGTTCCCATTGCAATTCACAAAACAAGACCCAGCTCTGCTGTTAACATTCACTGACACATGGATAGTTTGCATTGACTTAGTTTGTGATAGGTTGAGTTCTTGTCCACTCCTGATCACCTGCTAGGTCCAGATGCTAACTCTGACTGGATGTCATGCAGTTACAACTTAAACCCATCAACTTTATGAAAAGCTTATAAAATAGCTCTGAAAAGCTAATCAATCCATTTTACACATTTCCTTTTGCTTATATCTTAAACAATTTTGATTTTCTTTCTGACGTCTACCTTTCTACTAGGACAACAGGACCAGTGGGTAAACCATCTCCTCGTTCAGTTTCATGTTGTGGCCACTCCTGGTCCTAAGATGGAGTACAGTGGGACTTGTTATTTCTAGTCTGACCTATCCAAAACCTCAGCGCAATTTGAAAACCTGCCACATGGGAAATTGTGGGAATGAACTTATCACTGAGTGGCACAACAAAACATGGTGCTACCTGGCAGTCACATGTGGTATATTTTGGCATTATATACATATTCATGCAACTAGTGCACTCACAAACTTCAAAACAATTCTTTTTTGCTGGAACAGAATTATCCTGTGATGGGAAGATATATTTCTGTCTATTCTGTGTACAGTTTGAAATAATTTGATTCAAAATGAAAGGTGCTCTGCTAAATTTGAAAATGGAAGACAGCTGGTTAGTGTAATGCCTTCCCACATTATGAGCAGGAACAGTACTTTGTTGCCTCTCTCTCTTTGCATTTTTCTCCCAATACTGGCTGAAAGCAACAGAAGGGACCACAAGGACTGAATCAGCTACCTCCAGTTACGTACCTGCTTGGATTATGAAAATTTAGTACGCTTTGTGCTAAGCCTCACTGTTTCTGACATTGTATGGTTAAGCTCAGTCAAATGGGCTGCTGCAGAGTCCCAATATCCACCTGATCAACTGCTGATTGAAATGACTTTGGGTGAATTTGTTCTACCAAAGCTGATACAACCACAGCGAAGGTACTGTGTTACTGTTGATTTCAGACGTAACAAAATGATCACATTGCCTGAATAGATAGATATTTAGGAACAGGGAATTACAAACCAGTGAGTCTCTCAGACCAGTAGGGAGACTACTGGAGAAAATTAGGGCAGAATTAATCAGTGGCAGATGCAATTCAGTCCTGACCAATGTGAAGTGATGAGCTTTGGACGAATTAACAAGATAAGGGAGTACTCAGTCATGGCATAGATTACAAAAGTAAGGAGATTATGTTGGAGCTATATAGGACTTTGGTTAGGCCACAGTTGGAGTACTGTGTACAGTTCTGGTAATCACACTATAAGATGGTATGATTGCATGGGAGAGGCTGCAGAGGAGATTCACCAGGATGTTGCCGGAATTGGAGCATTTTAGCTATGAAGGGAGACTGGATAGGCTTGGGCTGTTTTTTGTTTGAGCTGAGGAGGCTGAGGGGGGACCCTGATTGAGGTGTATAAGATTATGAGGGGCATGGATAGGAAGGGTCAATAACAAGGAGACATAATTATAAGGTGAAGGGCAGAAGGTTTAGGGGGGATTTGAGACATATTTTTTCACCCAGAGGATGGTGGGAATCTGGAATGTACTACCTAGGATGGCAGTTAGGGCAGGAAACCTCACAAACTTGAAGGTACATGGATGAATACGTGAAACATTCAAGGCTACGGGGCAAGTGCTGGAGAGTGGGATTAGTGTAGTTAGGGTAGTGCACACTCAACGGGCCGAAGAGCCTTTTCTGACCTGTCTGACTTATATGAGAGGGCTGAAGTACTAGGTTCACCAATGGATCTTACCAGCAGACAACCACCCTGTGATTGAAAAAGCTGTGAGCAAGTAAGTGTCAGCAGTGAAAGAGGCATCAGTGTCTGTCAGAGGTTGGAGGCAGTGGTCTAACTGCCTGAATGCTGGGAGCAGGACAGGCTGATATCCCTCATGGTACGGTAGGGAGAAAGAGCCATCAGTCACCATTTGCCAAATGACCATCTGCCTGTTGGATTAGGCTAATATTGGTGTGAACGAGAACGCAACCGAGGTAGGTGGGAGATAGTGATGCAGTTAAAAGACTTCCTGTATTATCACTGGACTATTAATTTAGAGACCCAGGTAATATTCTGAGGACCCGGGTTTGAATTCCGCCATGGCAGATGGTGGAATTCAAATTCAATAAAAATCTGGAATTAGGATCAAGATTATAAATAGGCCTACAGTTGTGTAGCCCTGGCAGAATCAGTGAGCAAGTTATTGGTGACTAAATGCTGTTTGGTATTACAGTGTTGACACTTTCCATCACTGTTGATTATTGAGAGTAGATTAATGGGTTGGCAATTGGTCAGATTGGATTTGTACTTTCTTTTGTGAAAAAAACAAAGCTAGACAAATTTCCACATTGTTGGGCGGATGCCAGTGGTCTAGCTGTACTGTAACAGTTGGCCAGGGGCTAGTTCTGGAGCAAGTCTTCAGTGTTACAGCCTGCATCTTATAAGTTTTGCCATAGTATGCAGTGTCCCTTGATACTATAAGATCAGCAAGTGTGATATTTTTGTACCTCAGAAAGAAGCTGAGATGGATCATCCACTTTGCATTTCTGGCTGAGTATAGTTACAAACGCTCCTGACTTGTCTTTTACAGTGATGTGCTAGCTTCCTTCATCGTTGAAGATCGGGATATTTATGGAAATTGTTCCTTCAGTTAGTTGCATAATTGTTCACATCATTCCTGACTGGATGTGGCAAGACTGCAGACCTTTGGTATGATTTGCTGGTTGTGGGATTGCTTAACTCTGTCTATTGCATGCTGCTTCTGTTGTTTGCCATGCCTGTGGTCCTGTGTCCTTATTTTTACATTTGCCTGATTCTGTTCCTGGTATGCTTTCCTAAACTCCTCAGGGGGACCAAAGTTCATCCACCTGGTGTGACGGAAATAGTACAGTGAGGAATATGTTAGGTCATGAAGTTACAGATTGTGGTGGAATACAATTCTGCGGTCAGCCATTTGTACTGTCCAAGTTGAAGAGTACAGAGTGTGGAGGTCAGCAAGGAGAGAATTGAAGAAGTGTACTGCAGTAATCTCAACAACAGCATGGAAAGCAAACAACCAATATACGTTACAGAGATAGTAGGAACTGCCGATGCTGGAGAATCTGAGATAACAAGGTGTAGAACTCGATGAACACAGCAGGCGAAGCAGCATCAGAGGAGCAGGAAAGCTGACATTTCGGGTTGAGACCCTTCTTCAGAAAAAAAACCAAAATATGTGTTTTTACACTGCTAATCACCAGAACAATATTAAGGTGTCTGAGAGTTGATCGTGCATTGAATGAGTGAAGAAGAAAATCAAGAGTGTGAGGGGAATAGGAAGTCAGAAGTTTTCCTTTTTTAAATGTCAGAGAGAGGGGCTCTTTCTTTAACAGGCTCTGCCACCTTTCAAGAGTTTCACTGACCAATCAGTTTTATTACTTGTGAAATTGGCACATATCCTTCAGATGCTTGCAGAGCAAGAAAACTGGGTACCCACAGCAGATTAGACTATTGAGCCCTGTTTATTCAGTGGTATTGAGGCTTGGTCCTATCACTAAATTAGTAATTTAGATTGTGTTTTCTTTTGCGGGGGTTAATGGATAAGGTGGACAGGGGGAGGAGGCACAATCTATTAAGGGAATCATAAAACCTAACTGGTGAGAATAAAGAACATGCTGAGTAAATTACAGAAAGGAAACCCAGATTGATGGTATTATCCAGATAACAGGAGTGGTATGTGGAAAGAGGACCTATAGGTAGTTTTAACAAGGATCATTAAAATAATATAAGCTTGAATGAAAACATTGGCAATTAATTTATTAAAATATTTAGAATTTTGAAAAAAACACCGGAGGCTAAATTGGTTAGCCTCTGAAAATTAATGCAGGGATCACAATTCGTGATGAACCTACATATTGATTGCAACTCCTACCAAGTTTGTACTGTTTGCTCTGTTTAATGATTGCTACGCTCAGCCCAAGTTAACCAGGCTGCTGACTGAATGCATGCATCAGCACTTGGAGGCTCAGGTTTATATGACTTAAAGCGAGTTGGACCTCTTAAAAGAAGTTGCTTTGTTTTTGAAGCAGGATCAGTCACACAGAAAGTGAGGTCCACTTGGGAAACATTGAAGAATGGCGCAACATGGGGATAAAGCAGGCTCCAAGGTTTTGAACTCTACTTTGCTGATCTTTGGTGGAACATATGGAAAAGCAGAGATACACCCTATACCTTCAAGGGAATAAAACTCTCCAGATGCACATTCAGAAGGCAGTAGAACCAGATAGCCTTGGAGGGCTATGTCAGCAGACGAACCTCAAGGATCTGGACATGGTGTTGCAAGAAGTAACTACAGAGATAGTGGATGCATTGCTTGTAATTTTCAAAAAATCCTTGGATTCTGCAGAAGAACCAGAAAATTGTGAAACTGCCCGTGTGACACCTCAATTCAAAGAAAGGAAGGCAAAAAGCGAGTAACCATAGGCTGATTTGCCTAACATCTATTGTTGGAAAAGTACTGAAGTAAATTATTAAGTAAGTAATAGCAGAACATTTGGAAAATCATATTCTAATTAAGCACAGTCAGCACAGCTTCATGAAAGGGAAATCATTTTTGACTAATTTATTAGAGTTTTTTGAGGAAGTCTCAACCAGAATGGATAGAGGGGAACCAACAGATGTGTCCTATTTGGACTTCCAGAAAGTGTTCAACAAGGTTGCTCACATATGGTTAAGATATAAGATAAGAGTCCACAGTGTTGGAGGTAGTATATTGGCATGGATAGTGAATTGGCTAATGGACAGGAAACAGTGAGTGGGGATAGGGGGTTCTTTTTCAGGGTGGTGACCTGTGACCAGTGGGATTCCACAGGGACCAGTTCTGGGACTGCAATTGTTTACAATACATATTAATGACTTGGAGGAAGAAGGTGAAAGTAATGTATCCAAATTTACTAATGACATAAAAAGAAAGTAGGTTGTGAGGGGGATACAAACAATTTACAGAGATATTGATAGGTTAAATAAGTGGACAATAAGTTAGCAAATGGAGTATAATGTGTGAAAAAGTGAAGCTGTTCACTTTGGAAGGGAGAACAAAAGAACAGAGTATTATTTAAATGAAGGAAAACTGCAGAAAGCTACAACACAAAGGAGATGGGGGACACTCGTGCATGAAACACAGAAAGCTAGCACACAGGTGCAGCAGGTAATCTGGGAAGCTAATAGGATGTTGGCCCTTATTTCAAGGTGGTTGGACTTTGGACTAAAGAAGTCTTCCTGCAACTGGACAAGGTGCCGGTGAGAATACATCTGAAGTACCGAGAGTCAAGTTTTGGCTGCCATATTTAAGGAAAGATACTATTTCATTGCAAGCAGTTTAGAGAAGGTTCACTTGGATGATCCCTTGTGTGGAGGGATTGCCTTATGAGAAAAGGTTAAACAGGTTGGAACTTGAGTCATTGGAGTTTAGAAATATGACAGGTGATCTCATTGAAACATATAGGATTCTTAAGTGGTTTGACAGGGTAGATGTTCAGAAGATGTTTCCCCTCATGGGAAAGTCTAGGACCAAAGTGAATAGTTTCTGAATTAAGGAATACCAATTTAAGATTGAGGTAAGGAGGAATTTCTTCTCTCAGAAGGTTGTGAATCTTTGGAACTCCTTGCTACAGAGAGCAGTGTGTATATTTAAGGCTGAGACAGATGAATTCTTGATCAATTGGGGAATCAAAGGTTATAGGGAAAGGACAAGAAAGTGGACATGAGGTATGTCAAATCAGCCATCATCCTATTGAATGGCTCACCCTTGCTCCTATTTCTCACTGTCTTGATTTCACACAAGCATCCAAGATCAAAACCCCAAATAGAAAGTGGAATCCATTGAGATGAGCTATGTTGGCAAAAGAAATGTGCTTCATACTGTCAACGAGTTGGGAACCTGTTACTGGTTTGCCAGAAATGTTTTCTACCGCTATCAAAACTGTAAACAGTTCAGATTGCACTATTCCATACGATTCTTTAGGAAACATGAACAAAGATGGACAATGAATAGTATATCTAGCATATTAGACTTGTTTGTATATTTAACAAGGTAATCTTTCACTGAAACACAAGCATGCGATGCTGCAGATTCTGTTTTAGCAATAAAACTGAAGTTCACTATACAAAAGAAAAGATAAAATAAAACAGAGAACAGGAGTGGACCATTCAGCCCCTCAAACCTGTTACGCCAATCAATGAGATGATGGCAGATCTGTGGCTGAACTCCACATACCTGCCTTTGGCTGATATCCTTTAATACCTTTGCCTAACAAAAAAATTAACAACTGATTTGGCATCAACTGCCATTTGTGGAATAGTGTTCCAAAATAAACCAAGCTATCAGAATTTGAAAGATTTTGAAACACAGTAAACTACAATCTCAGTTATCCCAACACCACCACTTTACTGAATTCAACTGCCAAAGACAGCTTGCTTCTCTATAATACCTATAGGTTTAACTTAACTGTTTCATTCGAATTCTGGTTGAGAGTTATGCAGCCTCTTCCTTGATTATTCACACAACTGAACTACGACTCTCTCAACTTTGAATAACTCCTTCAGGATCCTAACTTCTGATATAGAACTGACAAACTAACATCCTTACAAGGTGATAACTTAATTCCTAACAGTTCTAAACTAGCTCCTTTCTCTAGTAACATTTGTTTCATATATCTAACATCAACCAGCAGTTCTGCAAAGTGACAACCAAAACCTTTCCAAGCTATGTGACTTTCCCCTAAGCAAACAAAAATATTCCTAATCCTTGTAAGCAGAAAGCAAACTAATGCTGCTCAATCTTTACTCTGTCCACTTGTAAAACTGTCCCAATGCAAACAAATCCTCATTATCACCCTTTTTCTCATACTGTTTTTTAAATAAAATCACGGCTCCAGAAACACTCACAAGTTAACCATTAAACATCCTTTAAAGTTTGAGCAGATTTGTAGCATGGGTGGTGGATGAGGTTGTCAACATGCTCGCTGAGCCGGTGGGTTTGGTTGCAAACGTTTCGTCACCCTGCTAGGTAACATCATCAGTGCACCTCCGATGAAGCACTGGTGTTCTGTCCCGCTTGATATTTATACGCCTCAGTTTGTTGGGGTGTTTGGCATCACTTCCGGTTCTATTTCTCAGCAGTTTGTACACAGGGTCTAATTCAACGTGTTTGTTGATGAAGTTCCGATTAGAATACCAGGCCTCCAGGAATACCCCAGCATGTCTCTGTTTGGCTTGTGTGATTATGGATGTGTTGTCCCAGTTGAATTCGCGTCCCTCATTGTCTGCGTGTCATCGCCACATTGTCTGTGTGTCATCGCCACACACACAGACGAAAACTCACATGCCACTAGTTCAAAATGCAAACTCGAAAATAAATGACATAAATCAAACATCTAACATCACAGTGTCAAGGGGTATAGGGAGTGATTGGGAGTACAGCATTAAGATTGAGGATCAGCCATGATAATATTGAGTGGTAGAGTGGGCTCAATGAGCCAAATGATGTACTCCTGGTCCTATTTTCAATGTTTTTACATTCCTAAAGTGAATGAGGGCTGTGGTGTAAAACCCCAGCAGCTTGAGAATATCAGACTAAGTGATTGACTTTCTTGTCAGCTTGCTTCACTCATAAAGCTGTCTAAATATGGCGCTTTTTCAGCTCTAATCCATAAATAAACCCATCCTTTGCACAGTTCTTGCTAAGGTTAAAGTTCACTATATCCACATTGCCAAATGAAATCATTTGGAATGACTGGTACAGAGTTCAGTCGCTACTGATCTCACTTCAATCACATTGGAAGGAATCAAACTCTTGACCTATTCATTTACAGTAATACAACAGATAGTGAAAATAGAGACAAGACAATTTCTCTTGTTGAGTTTAATGTAATGCAGATTGTTGTTGTTCCTTACTAACAGAAATCATCTCACCTTATTTCCCTTCACTACAACCAATTCTGGGATGCCACAATCTTTCTTGTAACTGTTTTGCTTCTATAATAGAGAAATTGTATATACAATGAATAACATATTCCTCTAAAAATTTTCTTGTGTTGTGATATAAACTTTAACAGAGAGGAGCTACTTAACCATGGTAACTAGATAAAATATGCTCTGCAGAACATGTTGAACTAGTCAAAATGAATAGCAACTTAATTTATATTTACACTGGGCTCTGTCAGCCTCCCACTTGAGTACTTTACAGAAAGCTGGAGCACACATTTTGAGCGCCACATGCTGCTGAATGAAAATGCAATGAATTGCATTAACATTTATATGGCTAAATATTTTGAGCAGGTATTAACTTGGAAATTTACCAAGTCTGTACATACCGATTCATGAATAGTACCAAAGTGGTTTCTCTTCCTGGCTAAACGTACACATTGCCACAAAGTCTTGAGTGACTGGCATTGTTTTGTGGAGGCCATGGTTGTACATAACTAGAGTAAATACATATTCGGACAGGAGTCAAATGTCAATGGTATGTGGGGTATTAAGGAACTTCTTTTGGGTTGGACGCGCTTCAACATGATGAAAAATGTTGTTTTTTGGCAGGAAATTTGAACTTGATTTTCAGTAAATGGAAGAATCAAAGCTGTGAGCATTTGTAAATAAATTCTTCTTGGATTCAACTGAACAGCAACTGAAGTGTGAATGTCGTTTCCTAGTTGGAGATAATCTAACATTGTTTTAAAATGAGACATTTATACAGTAGTTTGTGTGTTGTGTGGATGACAGAAATGTTGTATTTAGAATGCAGTCAGGACTGAATAATGCAAACTGTAACAGTACAATGCACTGTTGGTGTACTTTCAAAATACTGGTACAAAATATGCTGCAGAATATTGGTGCCAATGATAACCATGGCCAGTTTAAATGAGAACGGCTTCAAAAACTTTTATTTATGTAGAAATTTTTCACAACTTCAAGACATTGCAAACCACTTCACAGTTTGTTAATTATTTTCGAGGATTGTCATGATTATTTTGTAAGCCATCATACCAACTCATTCACACACACAATGTCTCACAAACAATATGGAGATGCATGACCAGTTATTTGGACCCAATGAGAGCACTGAGTGAAAGGGCAGACTGAAACCCCTCTCTGTCCAACTTCTTAACAGTCCAAGGAAGGAGAAATAGTTCAATACAAAGTAATCATGATCACAGGATGAGCAGACCTGAGAGATGCTAAAACTAACGCCACAAACTTTGACATGGGACTTGGCAGGGAACCATGGTTCAATGTTAAGAGAAGCAGAATGCATGACAATTTTGATATCATAGACTGCAGAACTTTAACACTATGCCTTAGGTTGCCAGGTGGCAGTACTGGAATCCAACACCTTAGCCACGATGTGCTGAAAGCATCTGAAAAATAAAAGGGCTAATCCCTCTAGTTACCTCATGCTTAGAAAGTACCGTTTTGTTAAAACTTGCACTGAGGTCCACACTTCTTCTTTTCCACAATGACAAGTCACAATCTGGCCCTCCAAAACACTTGACGTTGTCTCTGCCATCTGCTCCAGTTACTTGTGCTCTGCCGTACCTTTATGCACACCCCCCCCCCCCATATCGCCGTGCAATTTGCCCAGGGTGCCTCGCAGTGAACTGGGTTCATGATTTGGGCAATAATGAATTTTAAGTAGCATTTCAGATCAAGCAATTGTTAGAACATTAGACGAATGACTATGATGTTTTAAACAATTGCCTTCACTAAGCCAGACAAAGTTTATAATAGTTACGTAGTTGAAGTGAGTCAAGCATCAAGGAGTGAGGGATGCAAAAATGTGATGGAAAATTCCAGATCAGACTTCCAACCTACTCAGTTCTTCCAGTTAATTTTTTGCACAAGCTTTGCATTGCTGTGTTATCAGAATCTAAACTTATGATTCAACTCCACATATTCTCCTCATTCTCTCATCTGGGGAACCTTTTAAAACATCCTTGTGCATTGAGTTGTCTCCAACTAAATTAACCGTAAAGTACATTACAAATTTTGTACTCTTTTGATTCAGGTACTGTTTGATATGATTTCCAAATCATGATGGTAGTAAAATCTTACATTGCAACAGTGCTGAAAAAGTACTTCCATTGGCTGTAAAGTGCTTCGAGATGTCTGGTGATCAATGGTAGCATGATGTACATGCAAGTATTTTCTTTTCTTTCATAAATTGCTCTGAAGACAGCGATCCTCAACTGAAGACATTCACTTTGTCGCTCTCCAGAGATGTTGAATATTTTCAGCACTTTCTTTTTGTTTTATTCTCACCTATTCTCACTTGACAAATTAAAATAGCTACCCAACAAATGAGTTCTCTGAATTGAAATGAAGCATGAAAAGTGCATGATAAATTGCTTCCTTCCACCAATGACTCAGGGTCAAGTGAAAAATTATAACAGTGTAAAAACTTGTCATAAAACACATGATCACAAGAATTTGAAGCAGGAGTAGCCCATTCAGCCCCTTGAGCCTGCTCCATCATTCGATAAAATCATTGCAGATTTAACTGTAGCCCTCGACCCCACTTTCCTGCCTAGCTCCGTAACCCTTGACTCTCTTGTTAATTAAAACTGTAACTCATCTCTTGATATTTTCAATGACCCAACCTCCACTGTTCTCTCGGGAAGAGAATTTTACAACATAACAATTCTTAAAGAAATAACTTCTGTCTTAAATGGAAATCTCTAATAACTGAACATGATCCCTGGTTCTAGAATTCCCCTCAAAGGGAAACATCTTCTCATCATCCACCCTATCAAGTCCCTTCAGGATTTCATATGCTTCTATAAGGGCGGCACGGTGGCTCAGTGGTTAGCACTACTGCCTCACAGCATCAGGGACCTGGGTTCGATTCCAGCCACGGACGATTGTCTGTGTGGAGTTTGCACATTCTTCCCAGGGTCTGCGTGGGTTTCCTCCGGGTACTCCGTTTTACTCCCACAGTCCAAAGATGTGCAGGGTAGGTGATTGGCTGTGCTAAATTGCCCGTATTGTTCAGGGACATGTAGATTAGGTGGGTTATAGGGGTGTGGGTCTGGGTGGGTTGCTCCAAGGGTCGGTGTGGACTTATTGGGCCGAAGGGCCTGTTTCCACACTGTTAGAATTCTATGGTGATAATCTATGATTCTTCTGATAGGTATAGACTCAATATTCTCAATTGGTCTCATAACATAAGGCCCTTAGCCAAGAATTCAGTCAACAGGGAAGATGGTGGTAATGTCACTGGACTATTAATTCAGAGGGTCAAAACTCATCTGGTTCCTTCCTCTTTAGGGAAGGAAATTTGGCCTACACATGACCCCAGAACCACAGCCCTCTTTACCACCCTCTGCAAAGGCTTAGCAAGTCACTAGGACAATCAGTAATGGTTAACAAATGCTGGCCTTGACCGTGACACCAACTTCCCATGAAAGAATAATTTAAAAAAACCCAATCAAGTGAACTTTCTCTGAACTGCTTCTGACACAATTAGATCCCTTCATAAGAAAGGAGATGAAAACTGTACGTAGATGTATTCTCATTAAGGCTTTTCGATAGTTGTAATAAGACATCTATAACTCTATGCTTAATTCCTTTTGGAACAAACATAAAAATTCTACTTGCCTTTCTAATCAGCTGCTGTAACTACGTACTAACATTTTGTAATTCAGGTACTTGGATACACAGATTCCTCTTTACTTTAGAGTTCCACAGTCTCCCTCCATTTAAGTAAGAAACATTTTTTCTATTCTTGCCAAAATGGATAAGGTCACATTTTTCCACCTTACATTTCATCCGCCAAGTTTTTGTTGACTGACTTATCTAAATTCCTTTGTAGTGTCTTAACGTCCGCTTGACAAATTACTTTCCTTATTGTCTTTGTATCATCAGCAAAATTAGATACTACAAGTTCAAGTCCCTTCATTCAAGTTATCAATATTGACACAATCTTGCAAATAGCTCTGAAACCCAAAGCAGCAATTAGCACTGCCTCCACATGTGGTTACCTGGGAGACTGGTGGAGTCTATGACTTTCCACATATCAGAGGCTCTACATTTCACTCGATCTAGCTGAGC
Source organism: Ginglymostoma cirratum (assembly GCA_024137785.1). Classification (NCBI taxonomy): domain Eukaryota; kingdom Metazoa; phylum Chordata; class Chondrichthyes; order Orectolobiformes; family Ginglymostomatidae; genus Ginglymostoma; species Ginglymostoma cirratum. Next base: position 37,109,637 of record JAHRHZ010000021.1, read on the forward strand.
TGCCATAACTTGAAATTAATCCCTTACATTAACTTTACACTTCTTTAGACTACTTTTAAATATTTTATTATATTGGTTTTACTTTTTCTTATTCTTAGTGCTTCTCAGTTAAATCCAAGTATAGCTACTTCTTTAAAAATGGTAAGCTTTCATAATTTACAGCTTTTTAGATGCACTCATTATAAATTTTTTAACCAACCAATGACCATAAAGATTTTCTATGATGTCTTTTTTTTTTGCACTCTGTTTTCGAACTCAGTGCAGGCTGACTCTGAGCAGCTGAATGATGTGTCTCTGTGACTCCTAGGTAATGAGGTGTAGGCCTCAATTTATGGGCTCTTGCTCTGGTCTGCTCTCTTGTAGGTCTGATCCTTTCTGCGTCCTTTTAGCTAACCAATCCTATGGTCATGGCGTTATAATAGCGACCAACCTTGAGATCTTATTTTGTGAAGAAATCTGAAAAAAACCACATCTATAGGTTTGCTGATATTCACTTTGCTTGTCACAGCCAAAAAGGACTCTGATATATTCATTGAACATGATTTCTCTTTCATAAAATGTATTGACTCTGTCTGATTGCATTAAGAATCTTTTAAATGTCCTGTTAGTATCTCCTTAATAATGGATTCTAGCATTTTCCTTCTGACAGATGCTAGGCAAACTGGCCTGTAGTTTCCTGACTTCTGCCCCTGTCATTTCGTAAATAAAGGATCCATATTTATGATTTCCCAATTCTCTGGGCTCTTTCCAAAGTCTTGGGAATTTTGAGAGATCACAACCTGTGCATTTGCTTCCTCTGCAGCCACATAGGATGGTCCAGGGGACTTGTCAACAAAGCAGCTGTTCAACCATTCTGCAATTTCCCAGTTTCCTATTACTAATTCCCCAGATTCATCACATAAAGGACCAAAGCAATGTTGTGAACAGTTTTGGGCCCATTATATACGGAAAATTTTACTGGTATTGGATGCAGTCCAGAGGAGGTTCACTAGGGTGATACCAGGTATGGAGGAGCTGTCTTAGGGGTGAGGTTGAGTAGATTGTGTTGAACTGATTAGAATATAGAATATAATGTGGAGGTGCCAGTGTTGGACTAGGGCAGATAAAGTCAAGTCACAAGACAGGTGAAATGGCAGCGTTCCGAACGCTTGTGATTTCAAATAAACCTGTTGGACTATAATCTGGTGTCGTGTGACTTCTGACTTTTGAATATAGAATTTGAGAGGCGATCTCATTGAAACATAAAAGATTCTTAGGGGACTTGACAGGGTAGACGCAGAAAGGTTTTTTCCCCTTTTGGGAGAATCTGGGAGCAGAGGGCATAATCTCATGTTTCTCTAAAGTTATCTGGGATAACAAGCTCAAGGCAAACATTCAGCTTCATTCTTGCCCCTGGAGAAGGCACACATTATTTCCATCATACAACTGCATGAGAAAATTGTACCAGTCAAGTCAGACAATCTTGTGGTAGATTAAACTATAAAACAGATTTATTCACAAGAATTGTTTACATTGGCAAACAACACCAGCAAATTGAGATTAGTCCTAATAATATGGTATTTTGAACCAGTTCTTGGAAAAATTAAACAAATAAAGGAATTAGTTAAAATATCTTGGAAGAGATTTCTTTGAATGGCATTCATTGTAGTGATAGAACAATACTTCTCAGAGGGGAAAAAACCAATAATCCTTAATGGCTAGTCTTTCATATGCTTACAAATGCTGGGGCTTTATTAGTTCTAGTCTTGCATAATAATATAGATAAGGTAAATAAATTAAACACAAATGCACACACAGCAGTAGTGTCTACAATATAGGGCTTAAGGTTCATATGGAAAGGGAATAGGTTAGTATAAAAATAAGGAAACAGATTGGAATAGGTAAGATTTTACGAAGATGAGTACTGAGCTAACTGAAGTGATTCAGTAAGAGAAATTTGCGCACAGGAATGTACAACAAGGGTGTTTATTTTTATAAGGTGATGGGAACGGTCCAGAATAAATATATAATATTTAAAAGAGGAAACTATTTCAAATTTCAGGATTCTCTAGTTATATAAATGTTAAAGTAAGCAGAAAACTTGAAAGAACGTGATCTTTTGGCACGGTGATAATGAAAAATAATAAAAATAAAACAATAGTGGGATAGGTTAAAAAAAGGGAAGTATTAAAATGGCCTGTATTCTACAGTCACATAATTAAAAGGGAATTATATTTAATAAATTAAATTAATTAAGTTAGACACCGATGAATGTTAATATGAATTGGTAGAGGATAAAAATGAAACTTTACAGAAATATTTACAAAGCAGGTTGCATCAGTGTAGCCAATACATGAGAAGTTAAATGCTCAATTGGCTTAAAGCAAGATGACAGATATTGTCCTAAACAAGATGGAAATAGCATGACGTAGTTCATTTGGTGTAGAAGACTGTTCTAGTCAACTTAATACAGTTTCTAAAATGTTGGAAGTAATTACAAACCAATTACTTTAACAGCCGAGGAAGGGAATATTATAGAATCTGAAACATGTAATGAATCGCAATCCAAACAAAGAGAAAATAATTCAAGGTGCTAACAAGGAAGATTGTGCTTGATAAAATCCGTTCGGTTCTTAGGGGAAGTGGCAGATATGGTGGATAGGGTAAACAGAACTAATGTGGTACACAAGGAATTTCAGAAAACATGACTGTATATTACTGTAGACTGGATAAATCTAGTTGCCATGTCAATGAATTGCAAGATGAAAATATTTTTGTTTCTTATCCCATACCTTCCAATCCATTGCTACAACTTATTTAAAGTCTCTTAATAATAGAAGACTCATTATGGGCCATGACAGTGTACTTTTGTTTAACATTTATTGCTGACGACTTCTTTAAGTTTGAATATCATCACAGAATCCCTACAGTGTGGAAACAGGCCCTTCGGCCCAACAAGTCCACACTGACTCTCAGAGCATCCCACCCAGACCCATCCCCCTATAATCCACCTAATCTACCCATCCCTGAACAATACGGGCAATTTAACATGGCCAATCCACCTAGCCTGCATGTCTTTCGACTGTGGGAGGAAACCGGAGCACCTGGAGGAAACCTACGCAGACACGGGGAGAATGTGCAAACTCCACATAGACAGTCACCCGAGGGTGGAATCAAAACTGGTGCTGTGAGACAACAGTGCTAACCACTGAGCCAACGTGCCACCCCCCGCAGTGTACTCATCTTCATTTGGTGTATTCATCTTCCCTTACTCCTGCATCCTTTAGTAGATTTTCATCCGGTGAATGTAGTTTAAAGATAGTTACCTAACCTCTTTTATGCTTTAACCTTTTTACTGTGGAGAAAGAAATGGAGGCTAGAGAACTCAGGGAAATAAATACTGATGTTTTGAACACAATTCACATTACAGAAGACAGAATGCTGGAAGTCTTAGAAAGTATAAAGGTGGATAAATCTCTGGGACCTGATCTAGTGTACAGCAGGACATAATGTGAAGTTAGGGAGGAAATTGCGGGGCTCCTTGCAGAAATATTTGTACCATCTATAAATACAGGTGAGGTGCCAGAAGACTGGAGAGTTTCTAACGTTGTGCCTTTGTTTAAGAAAGGATGTAAGGAGAAGTTTGGGAACTACAGACCGGCTAGCCTGACTTTGGTGGTGGGGAAGTTGTTGGAAGTGATTCTGAAAGATACAATTAATATGCATTTGGTGAGGTAAGGAACAATTAGGGACAGTCAGCATGGTTTTATGCGAAGGAAATCATGTCTCACAAACTTGAGTTTTTTTGAGCAAGTAACCAAAAAGATTGCTGAGGGCAGAGCAGCAGACGTTGTTTACTTGGAATTTAGTAAAGCCTTTGACAAGGTTCCACATGGTAGACTAATTAGTAAAGTTAGGATCACATGGGATTCAGGGTGATCTTGCCAATTGGATACAAAATTGGCTTCACAGCAGGAGACAGAGAATGATGGTGGAGGGTTATTTATTGGACTGGAGGCCTGTGACCAGCAGTGTACTACAGGGATCGGCTCTGGGTCCATTTTTGTTTGTCATTTATATACATGATTTAGATGAGAACATAGAAAACATGGTTAGTACGTTTCTGGATGACACCAAGATTGGTGGTACAGAGGACAGTGAAGAAGGTTACCTAAGATTACAAAGAGATCTTGATCAATTGAGCTGAAGAGTGGCAAATCCATTTTAATTTGGATAAATACGAGATATTACCTTTTGGTAAAACAAACAAAGACAAGTCTTATACAATCAAAAGTAGGACCTGGGGCGCTTCTGTAGAACAGAGACCTAGGGGTTCAGGTACATAATTCTTCAAGGTTTGCATCACATATAGGTAGGGAGGTTAAGAAGAAATGCTTGCCTTCATTGGTCAAACCTTTGAGTATAACTGTTGGGATGTCATGTTGAGGTTGCACAGAAAGTTGGTAAGGCCTCTTCTGCGGTACTGTGACCAGTTCTGGTCTCCCTATTGTGGAAAGGATATTATTAAGCTGGACAGAGTTAGAAAAGATTTACCAGGATGTTGCCAGGAATGGAGGGTTTGAGTTATAAGGATAGGCTGGGGCTTTTTTCACTGGAGTGTAGGAAGTGGAGAGGTGACTTTATAGAGGTTTATAAAATAATGAGGGGTACAGATCAGGTGAATGGCAGATGTATTTTCCCTAGGGTTGGGGATTTCAAGACTAGGGGTCATAATATCAAGTAATGAATAAAATATTTTTGGAGGAATATGGGCCAAGTGCAAGCAGGTGGGACTAGTTTCATCTGGCATCATTGTCGGACAGGTTGGACTGAAGAGTCTGTTTCCCTGCTGTCTGACTCTTGATATCAATAATATCTGCAGAATATTTTAATTAGATAACTTATTAAATAAATGCAATAAATCATAGATTATGAAAATTCTAAATCCACAGACTTCCCGAAAACAATTGACTTGTCATATTCTACATTCAGTTTATCTTAAGCCATTTTCAGACAGATTGATCAACAGTAATGGGCATTTCATTTGACACAATGTCTGGGTTGATAAAATAGTTTGCCCTAGATAATTTACAATGAGTCCTCATTATCTTTAGTAACTTTAGCAAGTTGTTATCCCTAAACCTGAAACAAGAGAACCCTCAAATTCCTTAACCTTACTACAATCCTTACATAAGAACATAAGAACTAGGAGCAGGAGTAGGCTGTCCGGCTCTTCGAGCCTGCTCCGCCATTCAATAAGATCATGGCTGATCTTTTTGTGGACTCAGATCCACTTAACCGCGCTCTCACCGTATCCCTTAATTCCTTTATTGTTCAAAAAAATATCTACCTTAGCTTTAAAAACGTTTACTGAAGTAGCGTCAACTACTTCACTGGGCAAGGAATTCCATAGATTAACAACCCTCTGGGTGAAGAAGTTCCTTCTCAATCGTTATTAGTTAAAGAACCCAAGTAACAATTAAACCAATCCAATCCAATCCAAACACTGCACAACACAATACAATCGAATGAGTCTGTGACAAAAACATTCATCAATAAGCCGAAGCTTCATGTAATGAATAGGATCCCTTGGCCTGATCAGAGTCACCATTTTTTCCTTTGAAACCTTCTGTGTTGTACATGATTTTGAAATCCGTGTGGTTCAACTTAGGATAATTTATTGCACAATGGTATTTCGATTCACATCTAAACCACAAGTCGATCATAGCCCTGGCCTTCCAAAGTACATTGTTCTGTTATACTTCCTCAATTCCTACCATGTGCTATTGTTGCTACAGGCATTGTCTTTAACGCAGAAATCGCTGGAAAAACTCAGCAGGTCTGGCAGTAACTGTGGAGAGAAATCAGAGCTAACATTTTGGGTGAAGTGACCCTTCCTCAGAACTAGTGTGTTCTGAGGAGGGGTCACTCGACCTGAAAGATTAACTGATTTCTCTCCACAAACGCTGACTGATCTGCTGAGCTTTTCCAACAATCTCTATTTTTGTTTCTGATTTACAGCATCCGCAATTCTTTTGATTTTTATCGTCTTCAGTATAACTGGGAAGAGTGCAAGACAATTAGGCCTCACAATTCCACAAGTTGGCACAAACTGTGTAAATGTATTAAATGGCAATGAAGCCACCAAAATGACCAATCTGCCTCACTGACTACTAAAGGACAAGAATAATTCACACCAGGTTTTGTCTCCACTTATTGTCACATATTTAACTTTAATACGAGCAGAGAAAAGAAAGGATTTCTAACCTACTATTATGCAATTTGAATTGTGTTCCTTCAAAACATCCAAATACATATATACACAATTAAGAAAGACAAAAGACACAATTAACACATTCTACGAGTAGAAAACAAATCTCTGCCAGATCAAAAGTCTTCTGTTTAAGCATGTGGATGAATTTGCTTATTTCTGACACCGTAGGGCTCTCTCCTAACTGGGACTGGGCAGGTGCCTGTCTCCAGCAAACTTGACAGTGGCCTGGCTGTCTCTTACTTATCCAGCTGTGGACCTTACATGAGGTAACTGGATTGTGATTCCACACTTTATAACTCTCACATCCTCATTGAGGTGTCAGTCTGAGCTGGTTTTGGGGGTGACGGTGTGTTGATAGAGGCAGCTTTGCCAATGCTAGTACTCTTGGCCTCAGAGGCTGAGGAGGTGGCTTCTGGCGGAGCAGGCCATTTCTCGGCCAAGACCACAGACATCTCATTATTACATGCAAGAAACAAGGATGGCGGAGGCCGATAGAAGTGGCATGCAATGAATGAGACAGTCAGCGGGCTTTATGTAAGAGTTGCAGTGGAATGAAGAGAGATACTTACTTGGTTAGTGTGTCATGGATGTCTCAGCATATCTGCAGGAGCGGTCTGGTTTTCTCCTGCAAGTGACTGGATTCTCTCCTCGTAATGGGTGAGGAGGCTGACATCAAACACCTCTCCATCTGTCTGAGTATTCTGCGGACTGCCTTCTGCACTGGTCCTCTCGGAAGGGAATACCCTGCTGCTGTAACATCCCCTCCACCAAGACCTCCACGTCCCTTTTAGAAAATTATGGCAGTTTTGTTCCCCTCTCCGACTTCTTCTGATTGATTGTCCATCATGAGCAAGGAAGTTTTGGAATCGCAGTGCTCACCTGGGTGCACAATGGCCTTCTAAATATGGCATGGACACCAGAGATATTGGTCTTTCAGTGGATATCCACTGAGTGGCAACTTGTTCTGAGAATGGCACATGATAAAATGGGACTAGAATCAGATGAGAGAGATGCCATGGGTGGGGTAGGTAGTAAATGAGTCAGGTTTGATAAGATATGGCTTCCTAGTCCTCATGACGAACGCCTCTTGAAAAAACTCAAAACAAATGAAACAGCCAATAAAAATTATTCAGCCCATTAACTCTGCTTCTCCCTCCATAGGTTTTACTAAACCCAAATGTTCCCAGCATTTGTTTTCATTTCAAAGATTACCAGTTTTCCTTGCACCTCCTACCACATTTTGTTCATGATTAATGACATTGATTACAGTAGAACAGAAATGAAATGGGATCCAGAAAAAGGAAAGCAACCCACTACACCAAGTTACTGCTCAGATGGTGAAGACAAAAAATCCACTCCAATGTTTTAAACGCAAATACAAGAAGTTGTTTAAATTTATGTCTAGAATTTGAGATGATGTAATATTAGTATAAAGATAAAGAAATTTAAAGAAAAGAAGAATAATTTGCATCTTTTTCAAATGCCCTCAAAGCTCTTCACACTCAATCGCTGAAACCTGACTACGACAGAAAGATTCGTACAAAGAATTTGTTCCAACATTAGTTTTAGGCTATATTTATGCTGTAACCAGAGTCTAAGCCCAACACTACAGTGGAGCTTGGCTTTTCAATTCAATTCTCTGTAAACCTTGTCTTTTATCTAGCTGTTTGAATATGTTATGACCAGTCTATGTGGGCATCAAATCCTGAAGTGGGATCAAGTCGCCATAGTTTTATCAGACATTGGGCTGCTGTCTCATTAGAGAGAGATTTAACCTGAGGGCCACATACCTCAGATGAGGGGAGAGGTTGAGAAGGACAGTCCTTCATGGTAACTTCAGATGGTGTGGGAATTGAACCCACACTGTCGGCATCACACTGCTTCGCAAACCAACCGTCCAGCCAACTAGGCTGAAGTTTGATATTACCGGTGTGTCACAAAACCCTCTAACAATATCTGCATTGCACTGTAGGTTCATCCCATTGTTTTACAGTGATTAATTTGCACGACCACCAATCCTTTCATGCAAACATGATGGGAAGACACCACAAAACTCTAATTATTCATACTAATTATTAAAGCACCTCTTCAGGTAGTCAAGATGCACAAGAAAACATAGTTTGCTTTTTATTACTTGTATGACAATCCAAAATAAACTTTCTGGGTGATACATTTCAGGAAATCTTCCTCTAAAGTTTTTGACTTTCCTTATATTATTGTTATGATCAGGTAAAGAGGGGTCAAAAACTTTTCTCTTTTCCCACTCCTCAGTTGAACAGTATTTTTCAAAAGGACATTTTTTTAAAACAATAACTTCTCAATTCTGTGAATGTTTAACTGATTACATGCTATGATTATTAAAGACGCACAGGCAAGTTTTCTTGAGTTTGAAAGGACAATATTGACTAAGTCTAAGAAAATTAACTAAAGTACTCCAGCTTTCTCACGCTTACATAAAATTAAAACATATGCAAATAGATCAAGAGCGGGAGGACAGATTTGGGAATGAGAGATCTTGTAAAGTAAAAGCAGTATAACGTTTGAAAGTTGATGACTCAGCTGGCTTTACTAAGGACAAACTTAGTAATTCTCTGGGTGGTTGTAGGATGGTTTAAAAGTGTAGAAGAACAATTTAGCTATTCTCCTAAAGATGGCTGTTGTGGGATTTAGCTGTTTTTTAAAGCCTGTGTTTACGGGGTAGGAAAGCAATTACACCTGGTGAGGCTTTGCAGATGGATGAATTACTCTGAAACACAGAAGGTACAGTGATGCAAACATGCAGCCATCTTTGACTATTTTTTCATGAAACCGTACTGTGGCTTTAGTCCTTCTAAGGAATCAATGAGTGTTTTCCAACAAGTAAATTCATAGCATCATTTTTCATACGCTATGGCTTCACCATTTGAAAACAGTTAACCAGATTCCAGTTGCAGCCGGCTTAAACATACTCCTATCCCATAGAAACTTTGTGCCTCAGCTGTAGTTCACTTGGTCACATTCTCAACTTTAAATTATGAAGATGTTAGTTCCAGTTCTGTTCCAGGACTTCAGGACAAAAATCCATGCCCCAGTTCATCGGTGAAATGCTGAGGGAAAGTTGCAATGTAAGAGCTGCGTATTCTGGATGAGACAGCAGCCTATCTACTCAAAATATCTGGTGGTATTATGAAAAGAGGAGTTATTCTCCATTAACCTGTCCAATATTTATCCTTTAACTAACAGGCCTAATCAAACTAACTAGTCATTATCATATTGGCATTTGTGGGAGCTTGCTGCGTGCGAACTATCACGTTTCCCATGTTTTCAACAGCAACTATACTTCAAAGTACCTTATTGGCTGTAAAGTGAGGTGTCATAAAACTGCAAGTCTTCCGTTTTCTTTCTTGAAAGTTGCATTTGCTGAAAACAATACGAGCTAATCACTGTATCATCTGATATTACAAAACGGCTGCATTCACCAACACAGGAACATGTTAAGACAAGCAGCTGCAGGTTGCTGAAGCATGAAAATTCTGATTAAATTTAAAGTTGTGTTGAAGTTATTTTCTGAAGCCTCTGATATTTCTGCCTGATGCTCATTGTAAATAATCTGTATACAAATGGATTACAAGGAAGTTGCACTGTTTAGTGCAAGGAAGTTGCCAAGCACAGGGTTGAAACTACTACTCCATCACCAAGATCATAGAGATGTTGACAAATATACCTTCAATTCAAAAAACACTGACATTCAAACTATGGTATGCATGTCAACAATTATTCTACTCTCACCTGGCAATGCCCAGCCATGATTGTTCAGAGCCTTCTATCATGCACTAATTCAAAATCTAAATGGATGCTATTTCAAGCTCCATTTCATACACAGATCACTTAATAAAATTACCAGTATTTTTACTTCTCATTATCAAGGTTCTTAACATATTCCTTAGCCATATTCTGACAAGACCATTACGTATCAATTCCACTTACCACAACTTCCTTCTGCCAAATCAACATATTACATAGAATATAGATACTGCAATAACACAGATCGGACATGAGGTATATAGCAGACAGTAATGGATAATAAATCTTAATGATACACAAAACAAGAAAATAATCAATAATCAATCCTAAGCATTTCAAGGGATGCTATCAGTATTTGTCTACAGAGCACAGAGCCTCATAGAAATCTGAAAGATAGGTCAGTCCACATGAATCCACTGCAATTCTGTTACTATTAGCTAGTGAGGGCCATTCAATGTACTTAACAACAAAAGCTTTGATTTTTCAAAAGGTATTTAGAAGTTGGGGATTGGTAGTTATTATCTCTGTCAAATGTTTACAGATTCACAACATAATTGAAAAAAAAACTATAGTTTTGTTCTCTGTAGTGCAACTGTTCAATAATGCTTGAATTGATTCATTGTAGTTTGGCTTTCAGGTCTAGGAAAATTTTCATGGTTTATCTTTGAATTTTACTTCTACTTATTCTTCTTCTTTGCGAGATTAAATAAATTGCATCCCTCCAGTCCAACATTGCGCAAGTCAATTGGAATGAGCTGAATTCTTCAATCTTTATTTCCTCATAGATGCAATATATAAGTTGTAAGTTTCAATTACAATATAGTACTCCATTTTCCACTTCAATTGCTACAAAGCCACAGTGTGCTTATTCTGGTCTTGGCTTGGGTGATATCCTTGAGCTAAAAGCTTGTGATTTCAATTCCAGTTCAGTACAAGAGCATTGTATTTGCTGAAAATGGCATTCTGAATTGAGTGGTGCATTGATAGGTGCTATTTTTCAAATACGACATTAAAATGGATATTCTGCCCAGTCCATTCAAATGGATTCCAAACTCCTCATAGCATAGTGACCAATAATTGTCTATCAAATTGTTTACATTGCAAGAATCATCAACAATCAGAGGTCACAGTTTATAATGGACAGCCCGGTATAGCTTTGATAGGCCAAGTGACCTTTTTCTGAGTTGAAACCAATCTACAAATTGGTCATTACACTGTAGTTTGTGAGACCCTGTTGTACATGAATTGACTGCCTTGTTTTTCTACAGGACAATAGTGACCAAACTTGAAAAGCACTTCATTGTTTGTAACTTACTTTGAGATGTCCAACGCTCATGAAAAGTCATGAAAGGCGATCGTTTATTGCAATGACTTTCTTTCTTTAAGCTACTCCACTGCATTGTAGCTGGAGGTCACAAAGAGAATACTTTATATTTACAATTCTAAAGTGAGGAGGAGATCTGCATTTTACACATGGATCCACTTTCCTAACATTTGCAGCTTGAAGAGGGCATGTGTAATGTATATGCTGTTATTTAACAATGAAATATTTATGTAAATATCTGATCCTTAGAGATTAGGGATTTTTTCTGAGCAGAATCAAGTTTTCTTCTAATTTGGGTGTGGGCTGTTCAGATCTCATTGTACATTTACGAACCTCGTCAATGTACTTGTCTCTAATCAAATCTGTTTTCATTATTTCATATATGAGGAATTTGCATGCGCTTCACATACAGTGGAGCTCAGACAGGCTCACATCCAACTTGCAGATATAAATCTTACCGCCAATTAGAAATTTTAGACTTAATTTAATTTTCCTGTTGGCAGCCTTTGGGTTTGGAAAGCAACATCCAGCTTACACATTTTTAGCATTAGTCATCTTTCAGAATACTGTACAGTTAAGAGCCCAGCAGCTGAGGTCTCACACACACCTTTATCTGAGATTATATGCATCATTAAGACAAAATTATTTATTTAATTTAGTATAAGCGGTTAGTTATTAGACCAAATAAAATCTAGTCACTAAATATGTGATGTACAAAAAATAAATAACCAACAATCAAATTGCCAGGACTAGAATATTTGATTTAAAAATCCTATCATATACTCAAATATGCAGTCAGAGTAGGAGAGCATTTGTTTACAAGAGTTATGTTCTAGGGTTTATTCTACACTGGTCAAACTAAATAAAGAAAACTAACCAAAATATATTTGCTTCCGTGCTTGCCAACCCTGATTAAAATGAAAGGGGCAAATTGTAGCCTGTTAAACACGATGGAAAATACCAGCTATTGGGTTCAATCTTTGCCACTATAACCAACACAAATATACTTGTGTGGTAGAATAACATGACTAATCCCAGTTGTAAAGGACACGAAGTACGAGGCAAGATCAGAGATTAATCCTCACCGTCTTAGCAGGTAGGGACTTTGTGCCTTTTTGTTCAGTCACACAGGTGAAGCATTTATTTTCTATCCCTATTTGCCCACGGAATGGTGATGGTGAACCAGGTTTGTGAACCATTGCAGTGCCTATAGCGAAAATACTCTCATAAATGTTCTAAGTAGGAAGTTCCTGGACTTTGGCCAGTGACAGTGAGAGAATGACAATATATTTTCAAATCAGATGAGAAAGGTGCCAATGGTGGTATTCCCAGGCACCAGCTGCCCTTGTCCTTCAAGGTTTCTTAGCAATGTTTATCACTTAGGTCACAGTGTGTTACTGGTGTATGGAGTAACTATTAAGATGGAGTGTCAATCAAGCAGGGTGCTTTTATCTGCTAAGTAAAAACGAAAGAACTGCAGATGCTGTCAATCAGGAACAAAAACAAAGTTGCTGGAAAAGCACAGCAGGTCTGGCAGCATCTGTGAAGGAGAAAACAGAGTTAACGTTTCGTGCCGAAACGTTAACTCTGTTTTCTTCTTCACAGATGCTGCCAGATCTGCTGAGCTTTTCCAGCAACTTTGTTGTTGTTCCTGCTTTGTTCTGCTGTTGAGCTTTTTAAGCGTTGTTGAAGTTGCGCTCATCCAAAGGAGCGGAGAAGTGGTAAGTATATGATTACTCTCCCAACTGGTGTCTTATATGTGGGTGGGTAATCTTAGGGGAATTAGGTGTGTCACTCATTGAAAGGAAGCCAGCATCTGACCTGCTCTTGTAACCATACTATTGAGGTGGCTGGTCAAATTAAGATTCCAGTAGTGGTGAACCTCAACACATTAATGGTGGGAGATTCCACCATGATACTGCTATTCAATGTTAAGGGTGTTACAACCAGATGAGGAGGAATGAATTGACTCCTTTCTTTTTAATGTCCTCATTTCGCTCAACAAAGATTTGTAACTTTTTAACACACAGCTATATAACACGTCAATTAAAACACGGTTCACTAATTCAAAAATGAAGGAAACAATTAAAATGTTTTCTTAGGAAAAGAAACTGGAATTTTGTTGCTAATCCTGGAAAAAAATCATAAAAAGCAACATGAAACACACAAACAAAGGTATAAAGTTTAAAAAGGGAGGGTGTGTAGTGCAAAATAAAGGAAGATCAAGAATTTAGAGTTCAAAAAGTCCTCAGAGCCCTTGAGTCATTAAATTTCACTTGAAACCATGGTTGTTAAATCGATAACTTGTACCTTCAAAATTTGTAGAAAACTTCAAGTTTCGATGAATGAATGTTTCTCCAAGTTGATTTTCATTAGGTGTTGTCATGTGAGAGGCTGAGATACAAAAGCAGGGACAGACAAGCTTTCTAATTCTGCTGCTATAATTCCACTCTTCTCTTTATTATGCCCAAAAGCAGTTGCCTCCAAAAAACCATTGCTTTGTGTACTCACACTTTTTTTCCAATCTGGATCATCTGCAGGCAACTTTCATCTCAAACTTCCAGAAAGGTGTAAATCACACAGAAGATAGAGATATAAAGAACTGGTTTCAGTAATTTTGATGGGATATTAATTTCAGTTCAGACTGGGTCTTGTTTATTATGGATTGATGAACTGGCCCAACCTCTGGTCAGGTGATCACTGAAGGCATCTTAGGTCAATGTCTTTCTTTTGTTAAAATCATTTTAGTCCATGAAAGATCCATAATGTTAAAACTCAGACGTGGAAGTCAAAAATTGGTGTCCATTTTTAATACTGTCCCAACAAGGGGAGGTTGTTAAGTTGTCACTTGTTGGTCATTAATTGGCATTTATGTGGTGTGAAAGAAACTTGCAATTTATCAACAAGCCCTGAATGTTGTCCAAGTCTTGCCAAATATAGGCATATTTGGTGCAAACTGCTGCATTATCTGAGGAATTGTGAACGATTTAAGGGGAATAATCAGCCAAGGATATAAGATATTCAATATTACTGGTAAGATGAACCTTCTCCTGAAGTTCATAGTATGCGAGATGCCAGTCTGTAGCCAATTGGATTCACTCTATGTGATATCATAAATGGCTGAAGGCTCTGGATACTGCTAAAAGTATTGGTTTCAACAACATCCAATGAAAACTTGAGCTCCAGAACTGGCCATGTCTCTAGACAAGCTGTTCCAGTACAGCTACAAAACTGGCATCTACCAGCAATATGAAAAATCATCCAGGTATGTCCTGTACGCAAAATGCAGGAAAATACAATCCAGTCAATTACCACCCCATTTGCCTACTCTCAACCATCAGTAAAAGAATGGAAGGTATCATCAAAAGTGCTATCAAGCAACACATCCTTAGCAATAACCTGCTCCTTGATGCTCAGTTTGAGTTCCATCAGCTCACTCAGCTGCTGACTTCATTAAAGTCTTGGTCAAACACAGATGAAACAGCTAAATTCCAGAAGAGAGGGCAAGAGTGACTGCCTTTGACATAAAAGTTACATTTGGCTAAGTGTGGAATCAAGGAGCCAGGGCAATACTGAAGACAGTGGGGATCGGGGGAAAACTCTCCGTTGGTTGCAGTTATACATGGCACAAAGGAAGATGGTTGTCATTGTTGGGCATCAGTCATTGCAACTCCAAGACATCTCTGCAGAAGTTCCTCAGGATCGTGTCCCAGACCCAACCATCTTTAGCTACTTCAAAGAACTTCCCTCCATCGTAAAGTCACAAGTGGCTACACCAAATGGATTGCAGCAGTTCAAGGCAAAAGATCAGCACTACCTTCTCAAGAGCAACAAGGAAAAGGCAAAAACTGCTGTCCCAGCCAGCAATGGTCACCTGTCAAGAATTAAGTTTTAAAAAAAAGCTAAAAGTCATGTCAAAATACAACAGGGGGAACTTCAATTGACCAAATGACTCTTTCTCTCAACTCTGAGCTTTCCTTTGTTCATATAATTTGATAGGCAATAGTGGGGTCAATTCACCTGTTATACTCCAAAAAGCCTTGCAGTGAAGGCGAAAATGAAGCCAATCTTTAACCACTTTTATAAGCAAGTCATAGAGATACACACTATGAACTTGTAGTTTGTAACCCAATCACCACAGTCTGTTTTTGTTTATAGAGACACAAGTGAATCTCCAATTACTGCCCATCACCAAAAAAATTAAGCAATGAATATACAATTAATATGTAATTACCACCACTGGACAGAGTAATGAAAGAGAGGATTATCGTGTAATCTTCTAAGTGGGAAGCTGCAGAAAGATCATGCATCACAGAATTTTGTTTCTGGCTTTAGTTAAGGCTATTTCAGTGATGTGGGACTGAACCCAATTGGGAAGTTCAAACATGGAGTTACAGGCGAAATTGGTTCGGGTGTTAGAACTCATAACAAATTCAAGGACCTTCGGGAGGAAGGGGAGATTGGTGGTTAAACCATTGCTGAGGACAGAGGGGCTGAAAGTGTTTATTTTGAAAAACAGTGTGATTATTGTGGTTTTGAAAATTAGGGATCAATGGCTGAGGAGAGCCAATCATTTATAATATCATTAGTACAGTGGTTTTGAAAATGTAAATAAATGTATTCTGGATGCACTTTCCCAAAATTTTTGTCCTGAAATCTTTCTCAGAACCCGAGGAGATACACACAATTAATGATCTGGAAAGAAAATCAAATCAAAAAATACTCAGCAATGTTTATGTACCAGCAGAGTTCTGTTCATGATGTCATAAATGCAAAGATAATTTTACCTGGACTGCCCCGCACAGTGTTGAAAACCATTTAACAAAGTACAATAAAAGTAACAAGACAGGTTATACATTATCTATGCATACTTTGTAGTTGTATTTTGATCAGTTTGTATTATGCTGCATGGTATTTGAAGAAATCACATCGCCGAGACAAGCATTCCAAGCATAGATGTCTCGTACAGGCAGTATTAAGACGTAGATCCCTTATAATCCAATTGTCATAAGCTTCACAAATATTTCTTTGAAGCACTGCATTTCTGAACTCCAGTGAGACAAAACCTGAGACCAGATTCAAAAAGCATATGAATATGGGGTAGAATCGTTCCTGGTGGTGCGACTGGGTAGAGATAAATTTTAATACCCTTCTCCTCAGAGGAATTTATTTTTCCCAAGCAATTTATTTCTACAACAAACTTCCTTCAGGTTTAATGCTTAACTCTCTCTGTCCCAGATAAACAAAAGGTTGTTAGTCAGACTTGCTTGACCAAAATTTCTATTTTGTGCCTTGAAGTTAATAATAAATTAGTATCATTCCACCCCCTGAAAATTATACTTATTAAGTGGGTGTTGTTTGTTAAAAGCAAGTATCCCTCCAATTTGTTTCTGCTGAAAAAGTATAATAAAGTATTTCAGAGCTCCAACCCCAGTGTTATAAATGTTTAAACTCTGTATTGGCCTACAGTGTGGTTTTCTAAACTGAGCTTTAATTATGTTGAGAAAGGAACAAGAGCAGGTAACAGACAGTTTCTGAAAGGAAAGGGGGTATTAAGAGAAAAGTGACTAGAAGGTAGTTGTAAAGTTTGGGCCCATGCTTCTTCTCCAAGAATAAATAGCAATATGTTGACTTAAAGGTATAAGGAAATGAATGGAAGATGGTGGCACAGTAGTCACTGGACTTGTATTCCTGAGACCCAGGCTAATGCTTTGGACAAAGGTTCAAATCTAGCTGCATGGAATTAAAAGGAAATGTGTGGCACAGTGGTTCAAGTCTTCAGAGTCGTGTCAGAACGAGCTGAAATGGCTGATTAAAATAATTACAAAGGAAGTGAATAAAGGAAAGAGTCCAACAACTATCGAGATGATCTTTGAGCTACAGGCAGTATGGTATGGACAATTCATTGCTTCTTTAAAATAGCTGTGGTGTATAATTGTCTTAAAGAATGCTTGAAGAGGTATTTAAGAGTCTGCATCAAATTTTAAAGGATTCAATTGTAATTTTCTTACATAATAAGGATCACAGGTCAATGTGACCTGGAAATCCTTGACTTGGAAGACTAAAGAGAAACACAGACACAAAGAAAAACTACAAGTTGAAGGCCTAAAGGTGGAAGGCAACAAGTAAGAACGAGAAAGCAGACTGAGACAGAGGAGCAGCCGTACAGAATTCTTGTAAGGAGGTGAAGCAAACCATCCTCAGGAAGAAGTCAGTGTCTTTATTTGGCAAAAAAGGAGACTGAAGTTCTTGACTGGTTAAAAAAGTTTAAGACCTGGAAACCTTTGTTAAGAGCTTAGAGATGCTAAAGCACTAAATGTTTTCCCACTAGTCACCAAATTGAACCGTATTTGTTATTTGTTGATTGCTGAAAAGGAACAGTAGAAAGCTACGCCATCAGGATGTTGTGATCAAAGGAAGAGTGGCTTTACTGATGATAATTATACTGTAAAACATGAAGGTGAAAGCTGTTGTCAGATAGGACTCCTGATCTTCACTGCATGAAGAAAGAACAGTGTTTTATGG
Source organism: Ginglymostoma cirratum (assembly GCA_024137785.1). Classification (NCBI taxonomy): domain Eukaryota; kingdom Metazoa; phylum Chordata; class Chondrichthyes; order Orectolobiformes; family Ginglymostomatidae; genus Ginglymostoma; species Ginglymostoma cirratum. The sequence continues at coordinate 37,127,522 of JAHRHZ010000021.1, forward strand.
AACTGTGCAGCTACATAGTGCTACATTCATATGGGAGTGATGTGAATGTTCGTGGTTACATAAGATGGAGTTTTTAAAGTGAAATTTATCTTTTTGATTTTAAATATCTTTGGTATGTTAATTAATGCAAAATTTGCATCAGCTCTGATTCACACTAAAGTGTAAAATGCAAAAAGTGAAATCTTAATGACAATTTCTACATTTGGATGTCATTCAGTAAATTTGGTTATTTTGTCTGATGGTTTCATCATAACCCTATAAGTCTCTTTAAAGTACATAGTTTTCAGATAGTACTGTTTGCTCCCCTCCAGCTATTGCCATTGTTGATCAATTAATATTTAATCATTATCTGCGCAAATGAATACTGTAAATTATAAGAAAGCTTTTATTATAATAAACATAGACCAGAATATGAAATAACTTTGAGACACCTTGGAGTTATTTCTGATCAGCAATGCGTATTTGCTACGTGTTATATAGAGTAAGGAAACTCGATTATTTACTCAAAAGAATCACTAAACACTGGTTCCAACAATTTGTAAAAGCATACTTGAATTAGATCCAGTATCAGCTCGTGACGCAGTTGACATTCGGTCTGCTAAGCAATGATACTTGTTTTAAGCTTTGTGCAAAAATTAAGCTTTTAAGACGTCAGCTGTAGGTGAAAGCTGTATTTGCATTTCAACTTCAGAATATTGATACAACTTTCATTAAGCTGAACATTTGCTGGATGTTGACTTCAATAGTACCTCCAAAATTATTGATCATCAGGCATGATTTATTTATTATTCGATTATTTTTCAGTTATTTTTTCTAAATTTAAAAACTGATCACAGGAATAATTTTACAGGGCTTTTTTAATTATATTAGTTGCAGGTACTTACTTGTTTAGCAAATGTATCATGACTGCTTCAAGTGTTATTATTTGAGAATAATCATTTCTTTCTTAATAAAAATAAATGGAGAGAAATAGGGCAAGTGGTTTTGTTTTTGATTATCCAGCACAGCACCACCTTGGATCTGAACCTGTTGGTGAAATAGAATGCAAGACACCTTTTTCTTTTGTGTAGTGTTTATTGATTATTTACTCTCAGATGTTTTCTAATCAATCTGTTTAGAGATGTCGTCACACCTCTGGAACTGTGGGTTTTGAACCCAGGCCTCTTGCTTTAGAGGTAGGGACACTACCAATGTTTCACAAGATCTCTTTCACAATCACAAGATCAAACTTTACAAGCTCACAAAGCTCTTACCACACCCAGTATCATCTGCTCCCTCTATATATTTACTTAGTCATCAATGAATTAATCAACTCCAGTCAGCAGCATTGGCTCTTGCTACACTGACATTTTGCACTGCATTTCCCTGCAGATGATGTTAATGGTTTTCTTTCAGCAATCTAATATTGGCAAGGCAATGAAGGTTTATGGGAGAGAGGCAGAAAAGTTAAGGTCACGTCAGATCGGTTATGACCTTATTGATAGAGGGAGCAGGTTTGAGGGACCAAACTGTCTATCCCTGCTCCTATTTTTTCTGTTATTATACATTATATTTGGGAATTCTGGCTATTTGTGTGGAAATCTTGTAAGTAAATTACTCGGGTCTTATAGATAATTAGACAATTACTACTTAATTATCAAGATGTCAATTGTAAATGGAGGTTGAATCAGGCAACTTAGCACTTCATTGTGCTCACCTGAAACATGCATTAGGCTCCCTAATCACGCAAACCAGACTTCTACACAAATTGCATGACCCTGATTACCACCCCGGTTATACTCTTCCACCCTCTTCTGTTGAGCAGAAGATATATAAGTTTGAAAACGCATACAAATTGATTCAAGAACAGTTTCTTCCCCGTTATTATCAGACTTCTGAACAGACTGCTCAAATGTTAATTCTGATCTGTGTCTCTGCGCTGAGGCTGGAACACTATATTCTGCACTCTGTTCTGCTACCCTGATGCACTTTACGACCTGTTTGTATAGCACACAAAACAACTTTTCACTGTATCTTGGTACATGTGACAACAATAAATCAATCCATCGCACTATGGGCTAAGATTATGCTACAAATACTCCATTTGTTATACCAGGTTCAGACCAACCTACTTAATGGTGTTCAAAGAGATCACCAGAAGTTACTCAATGAGAGACCTACTTCCACATCTGCAAGAGAAACAAGAGTGCCACGTCTGGATACCCAAGCAAATTTGGCCTGCAGCTAGTATATTGAATGCAATTACCCCTCCACCCTCCTTTACCTCCGGGATGGATGCTTTGCTGCTCGATTCCTCTTGTCAATCAGCACATTTTTTGCCATGACCAGTGAGGTACAGCAACATGCCCTTTCATTGCCCACAGTTATGTGGTATGTAGCAAATGCCTGAACCCAAGAATTGCAGAGCTTGAAGAATGCAGCTCACCATCAACTTCTCTAGGGCAATTAGGGATGGGCAATCAATGATAACTGAGGCAGCACATTTCATATCCCATGTATGGACGAAAACAAAAGGCCGAACAGCTGGTAATGTGACAGCAGGAAACCCCAATGAGATAACAGTGTGCCAATAAAATTCTAGATTCTTTAAAATAAAGAATTTTAAAGTTGCCATGTTTAATGTCAAATAATGTAATTGAGTTAGAATTTAAAGAACCTGTGATTTCAGCCACATCATTTAGGGAAGGCACAGAGCATCAGCTAGGCACTTCCCATCAGTGCAATCATGAAAATCAGACAGAGGCAACTGAATTGGTTACACACACACCTCTGCCAATAATCACAGATTAGTTTAAATCTCACCCACAACACAAGTGACACAAACCAAACTAAATGGATAGATGGAATAAGCATGGAGACTGTCACCATTTGGTGGGGGAGAAAAGAGATGAACTGGGGCAGTAGGAGGTTTGTGAGGGCTACCAGTACCAGCATATATATATATTTGCACAGTCTTGTGATGTCAGTACTGCTGGAAAAGACAGTATTCACCATTCCTCCCTAATTGCCCTTGAGAAGGTAGCAGTGCAATAACGATGGTTCTGTGATGCATTTCCCATCATAAGTGAACTGGAGATTTCTTTTCCAGGCTATTAAAACACCTCAGACCTTTTTGGGGAAAAAAAATCAATGATTTCCTACCCTAATCTTTCTCCCATCATTGCACATTGATGATTTCCACTTCTGTGGAGTGCTTTGCGATGTAATATTCATATCAGTTGTAACAGATTCAACTGGCAGTTAAAACATTAATGGTATTCTTTTGCTGATCATACTTATATTAGAGAATAAAATATCAGCAATGACAGACAAAGTTTCAGTGTGAAACCAGGTTGAGCTATATACATCTCATACAGCTCCTATTGTGCAAAAACCTATTGCAGTTTAACCCAATAACTCTTAAACTCGCTTAATCATCCACTTTCATAATGATTTACTGTGATTCCCAAATTAGCACACCTAATATGAAATGTGTTGTATGTTTTGCACATTTGCAGTAGGGTTTCAATACACATTGAAAATAAAAATGCCACATAATCAAGTACCTTTTCTAAATGTTCAAAGATTTTGAATCCTAAATATACCTATCTTTAACTTTAACAATTACATTTGTGGTGTTTTCTTATACAAGTAGAAAGAAATTGCAAGCCAGTAAAAATGACCCATTCCCAAACACAGAGACACAAATGGATTAGCAGAGGTTTAAATGAAATGGAGTGCACTCACACAGAATAAAGATTAACAATTTGTAACAAAGTGTGCAAGCAATTGTGAGAAACAGGAGGTAAAGCAGATTCTCACCATTCTGAACAAAATAGCTGCTTAAGTTCATCTGAATGACTAAGCCCATATGCCCTCCTCATCATCCTATTTGGTTGCAGATGATAAGGACAGCCAATGATTGCGTGGAGACAAAATAAGAGCAAGTTAGTAAATGCAGGCAACAACCAGACTGTACATTAGAATAAAGGTAAAACAAAGATGCTTTTCCAGTGATTTCCTTCCCTGTGTTTCATGAAAAGTAATGGATAGACACACCATTCAGTTTCCTGTGAATGGTACCATTCAATATTTTATTGCAGTGAAAGGTTTGTACTGACTGTACCAACATTCAAAATATATTCCCTGAACCCAAAGCGAGGATGAAGGAAATAATACAACGAAAAGTGGCTATATCATTTTATGTCTTCCTCTCAGTTTTGAGTAGTTTCATCTTTAGGATATGCTAGTAGTGTCAGTCCACTACTACACCAATCTTCATCATGGAATGGTTAGAGTTGGATTGAAGGATACAAAAATCTCGCTTAAAGTATACTGAAACTGCAAAGCTGAAATTAATTGTCTCATTTCAAATTATAAACATTGATTGGCTGATTACTTATCAGAATGAAGATAAAAAGATGTAATTCACACACAGTCAACATCAGAAGAGACTTCAGACATCTCCATGTTTTATCTTAAAACAGATTGCACCAAGTTGCTCCAAAAGTAAGATTTTCTTTCTAGTTGGCCATGGTACATTTTTTTTCCCATGCTAAACTTGTAAATAAATTCTACAGTCGCCTTGCTCTTTTTAAAATAAATTTTGAGTGAATACTATCAACTGTTCCTCAGTTCAAAGGTGATGCCTACTCAGGGTCATGAGATTCTGCTGTGGGTCTTCATGTGACTCAACAGGCTAATTCCTCTCTGGGCATCTCAGGCAGAATGTCCCATAAATCAGTAGGATTAGAATGCAGGAAGTAGACCGTTCAGGAGAATGTATGTCCACACACAGCGATCTTTCCCTGCTATGAATAAAAGAGGAATAGTTTCAACTGTTGTATTCCTCAAGTCAGGATGGGGACTGTGGAATCCCACAATAGTAAGATAAATCTCAGAACTGTGATGTGAACAAAATCCCAACAGCTTTGAAGACCCAGACAGTAATACTATTAAAGTTGTTTTAAACTATTTGATCACTTGTTGCAACTCTCCCAGTGATGATGGTTAACCCATGGATTCTACCACAGAATGCTGGGGGCTAGCCTGGAGTCTCTGTGTATTCACTTCTGAGGAGATGTTGAAAATGCCTTTTTCAGAGTTGATGTGTGGCATTGTCGTCCTTAAGAGGAGAAACACCACCCTGCGAGCAAAGAAAATTATGTTCATTTGACTTTGGTCTTTGATGGCCCTGGCGGCCTTGAAGAAGCTTCCCATCTCATGATAGCCAGCATATTATTTGAATCTCTCAGGACTCCACTGCCAACAAATGACCTTCCTTTGACAGGTTTGTTTCTGGGTATTAGTGTTGAGCTGGATTGCTGACTTCCTGACTTGTGACTTTGAGCTGTTTTGCCAGAGAATGAAGGCTACTTGTTTTCGTTCTGAGTGGTCACATACATTTTGACATCATTTTCATTAAACTGATCCTGGTGACAGCATCGCTGTGAGACCACTCTGAGACCCAGTGGTCTAAGCACAGTTATCCAGTGCAGTTGGGTTTATTTGGTCCCACTGCTCTAGAATTGAATTGAACATGCAAATATTTTCTAGATTGGTCATTACTGTGCTTGGAATTCCTCCCTTCAGTCAGGCTTCTTTAGAACTGAGACACTGATCTTCTTCCTCTTAGGCATTTGGGCCTTATGATGTCTTGGTACTAGGTGGATGTTCACCACATTGAACTGGTCCATGATCTGTCCAATAGGCATAAGTTCTAAAAGTGCATGGAGTGATGCAGACAGCACTCAGGTCTTTGATTTGAACGACAACATTATCCAGGAGGTGCCATTATTTTGATCTTGAATGCCTTCCAGCCAGGAGAAAATGGGACAGATTATTTTTACCTTTTTCTAATCACCCCTTCCCAATTTAGGATGTGCAGAGGTCCACTCAGTCACAGATTCTGCTATCAAAAGACACCTTCATCCATTGCAGGTCTCCAAAGGCCTCCATGAATCATGCAATCTGTGCACAGATTGTTTACCAGGAACTCCCATGTTCACAATTCCATTCCCATCACCAATTCTCCATTGTTACAGGACTTGGCAAGGACCCTGGTAGAAGCCTGTATGTGACTTTATTTAATGTGTAGGCCCTGGAACATCATCAATGTTCATCTTGAAGGATTAAGAAGTGGTCAAGCGTTAGGACATGTCACACCACAGTGTCTGGGACTATCTTGCTGCTCTATCTTGTTGCTTCTTCCCCCTTGATAGCTGGTGAGACTTACAGTCTACTTTTGAGGCCTTTTTGGACTGCACATTGCCTGACCTTACTGCCATGGGTGGCCCTACCAGGAACAAGGAGCTCCTGACAGCATCACTCAAGGAGCTGTCAGAACTTGCAAGCCTCTCTATCACAACATGGTGGCAATCCACAATGGGAATACCAACTACAAACAAGCTGTTGTTTTCACAGCTAAATCCAGTTTTCCTAGCTATGGAGTAAAGAGTCTGAAGATATTCTGCAACAGACATAATGGTGGCAGATTGAGTAAAGTAAAAATAGAAGTGCACAATCCTGACAATATTCATAGGAATAGAGACAGAGTGCTTGATTTCTACAGTATCTGAGACAGTGAAGTAGATTTTTGCAATGGTTAAATGCTAGGGCACTCCCTTTTAAGTGTGGAACTTTACCAGTTAAATATCCACTTTAAACAGAGTCTCCCATTGTTTTCTACCAAAAAGTATCCTAACCATTATGGCATTGCCTTGGAGTTGAGCAAGAAGATTTCCAACATCCAGCAGCAAGTCTATTCCTTCAAATTCCACTGATAAACCAGACTGGTCAATTATGCACTGTGCCTGGAGTAGTATGGATTTGTCATAGAAGCTGACTTGGTTTCAATCTTCAATGGCCGAAAGTGTAATCCTCAAGACTATCCAGCATTCTCTCAATTTAAGGAAATATTCTTTTAGTAAGACTGCTGGCAAATTGAGATTTGAATTCCCAAACGTGCAAATTAGATATCATGAACTGCTCACGAGTGACAAATTGCTGTTCACGAGCAGTTCAATTCTTTTGAAAGTAATTAAGTTCATTGGTGTCCTCCTTCAGGTTAAATCATAGACATAGAATATTTCATTAAAAGTCATGTTTGAAATTCATCCCTAAGGAGGTCATATCATAGTTAATTTATTCTGTTTTGTTTTAGATTGAAATAAATAATGCAGTGCCAATGTTACTATTTTGGCTAAGACTATAGGACAGCAGAAAATATAGAATATAATTCCTTTATCTGGACAGCAACAAGTGATTGTCACACTTAACAAATATCTTGTCAATTACACTTACCTTCATGCAACAGGTCTGCTAGGATCTAGAAAACGTCTATGTTAATAGCATTATCTTTGACCTCTCATCATAATCCTGTAAATTAGGAGACTTCCACTTTCAAAGACATTATATTGCATTCATAGATTGAGTGCAAATTTAAACTCATTGTACTGAACATATATATGTCTCAGCAAAATTAGGACTGCACATAAGTGCTGGGAGCTTCAAGCTGGATGCAATACTCCAAGTTAGTACTTCTTGAATGACAGGTGATAAAACAAAAGAAACAGGTAAAGAGAAAAATATTTGAACACAGAATGAGGGTATGCACCTGTGATTCTCTACGCTCCTTGAAATCGTGATCTCAGCATTACTGTCATACTAAATGCTAGATGCAACGTGAGGGAAATCGTCATTGACAAATCAGAGACAGGGCAGGACGGCAAGAAAACAGATAATAATGTGACTCTTTCTAAAACAGCTATCAATGTATACCAACAAAGCTAGACTCCCAACATTCACTCCTGCTCTCAGGAAAACTCGGTCATGCCTTGATAAGATTAAGATAAATTTAACTAGATTTCATTTGAAGCTGTGTTTTTTTGATTGCTGTAAATGCACAACACTGTCACTTTCTGCCTGGTACTCAAGAACATCATAAATGTAACAACAAAACGGTAGACAACTTTTCAAATGGAAACTTTACACATTAACAGGTGCGCCATACAGCATTATACAATTACAGTCCAATTCAGGCATGCAGGAAAAATTAAGAACGTTTTAGATGTACTAATTTCTGAAACTAATCATGATTTAGTTCAATGCAATATTGATTTTTTTGGACTCAATCATAGGTAATAACAATTTTAAAATATAAGATTACTTCAAGTGTACAGGCAAGTATTACCATAATTAATTTCTCACGATATTATCACCGGGCTGAGTTTACAAACATGTGTTCTTAGACGGAATCAGACATTATAAAATTGACCCTCATATCTTTCTATCTTTCCAAGGAGGCAATCATCAGGTATTTCTGATTTGCTAGTAATCAATGAGCAATTTCAAAAAAATGTTATCGAAATGTCATTAGTGCATCCAAAAAAACACCTTCTAAGCTATGTGGAATCTTATATTGTTATGAAGTGGAGATAGGAATTAAAATCCCAGAAATTGCTACGGCACATTTGTGGCCTTTGCTGATTCATCAAATATTAGTATCTGTTCTAATGCCATTTTCATACCCTCTTGTTATCATTTTATAATTTTTATTTTCAAATTTTTATTCACCTCTTTTTCAAATAATATTGTCTCCATCTTAATAACATTTATGAGCAAGGATTCCTTGCTTTTAGAGGCTACGGATTGAAAATGTTACAATCCTCAGTGTGTGCTGTCTTGTTATCAATTCAACAATAAAAAAATCATTTGTTACTTACCCTCTCAAAAGTTTTCAGAATTTTGAAAATCTCTATTAATTTGACCCTATTTTTACATTTACATACTGTGGAAACTCCTGTTGTGAACCGGTGAAGATGCAGACACAAAATAAGTCAGTAAGTGTTGCATTTATTAGAAGAAAACAATAATGTGGAACTGATGTAAATTTTTTAAAATAAAGTATTTAAAAAATTGATAGGTAACTTTGGATTAAATTCAAAGAGATAGTTCAAGACAAACTTCCGAAGGTCAAAGCTAAACACTTAATTTGCAGGGATAACAAAGCGTGGAACTGGAGGAACACAGCAGGCCAGGCAGCATCAGAGGAACAGGAAAGCTGATGTTTCAGGTTGGGACCCTTACTTTCCATTTGGTGGGGGGCTGGTGAAAAGCCGCAGGACAAGGTAGGTTCTGTGTCTCAGAAGGGTGGGGTGATGATATAGGAGAGTTTTGGGGATTGATCCCAGATCATGGATAGGTCAGTTTAGTAGCCTGGGGGGATTGGCTGCTATAACAAGCATCAGAGGGTCATAGGAAAGTATGGGAATGGGTGGGCTGGAGCTCAAAGCCTGGGAAAGGATTCAGAGTTTGGGAGGCAGAGGGGAAGCTGAACATCTGTGAAGGGGTTTAGAGCCTTAGGAAGGGAATCAGTGACATTTTCTTGGTTAAAAATTCTACCCAATGTGTCTGCAGTTAAGAAAATAAAAATGGGACCCATTCACAGACTGCAAAAAACCTCATTCTTCTACAGCCTGAGAACACTCTTAAACGAAAAAGCATTGTTTTTGGAGTGGACCAAGTAAATTCTGACTTCTGAGCTGAAAGCTGAAATAAAAATTCAAAATCAGAATAGATCATGTTTTTCCTACTGTAAAACAAAACCCATGAAAATTATGGTAGGGAAATCAAAGATATTTCTTGGGCACTTGTTCTTCATTGTTAGGATTTCAAGTTTTTTTTTGTACCTTACTTCTATCACGAATTGTGATTATTCAAAATTTTAATCAATTTTGGACCAATGATATTGATCATCATAACCATTATTTAAATGTGATCCTAATTACCATTGGGTGGAGGTGAGTCTGAGTCCAGCCAGCGCGGGAGACGAGTTGGAGACCATGCCTGCATGGGAGGTGAGAACGGGAGGTGAGTCATGGGCCTGAACCTGCAGAGGGAGCTAGTCCAAGCCCAGGACGGCCTGGGAGATGAGTCCCAGAGGTGAGTCACAGGCCGGAGCCCAGAGTAGGAGGCAGTGTGAGCCCAGGCCAGCCTGTGAGATGAATCCCGGAGGTGAATCGCGGGCTGGAGAGGGAGACTGTCTGAGTCTCTGAGGTGAGTCGCAGGCTGGACCGTGGAGCAAAAGGCATTTTGAGCCCAGGCCAGCCTGGGTGACAAATCCTGGAAGCGAGCTGTGGGTCAGAGCCCGGTGCGTGGAGGCAGTGAGGCTTGTGTTCTGAAGCCTGGCAGGCACAGACTCAGGGAAAAGGATTATGTTTTGAGTACCTTTTAAAGATACTTCTTATTCCTATTCTGGATTTTAAGTAATTCGAGTACTTTTTAAAACTTTGCATTCCTATGCTCGATTTTTTTTTTACTCTTTCAATTCTGTAAGAAACACTTAAAGTATTCTGTACCTAGGTACCCTGTACCTAAGATGGTGCCAAAGTGGTGACATTATAAGCTTCTCACTGCATTCATTTGAGTGCACGTGACAATAAAGGCTACTCTATTCTATTCATCTGTAAAATAAGTCTACCTTGGGAACAATGCCTTGCAGTCTCCATGTACCAAACATGACCACCAACATTTTACACATTTGTTAGTTTTATTATGAGTGGGATAGATCTACAAGTGAACGAATCAAATTTAGACAGCGAAACTACGCTTCTAATTTATGACGACTAAATTTCATTTTTTGTAGTTACCAATTTCACAGCCTGATGGCAACCTAATTACAATCAACCTAACATTACTCTTCTGCAATCGTTATCAGAAATCTGTAAGAGAACCATTATATTGCTACAGCATAGGTGACTGCCAGGATTGAGGAAAGAGATTGAAAAGAATCAAACTATCTGTATTTAATTAATGCCATGCTACAGTTTTAAATGTCTTTGGATGGACTGTAGAAAGGGAAAACTGAGGGATGCAAGCAAGTCCACAATTTTAATATCAGAGAAAGGAAGGAGTAAGTGCATCTTGATTTCAAGTTTTGATATCAATAGGGTGAGAAAAGAAAAAAGCATTTGCAACTATGAGAAGATTTATCTTTTATCTTTTTGGATTATATTCACTACGCTAAATTATGCAGATCAACAATTCAGTCTGGAGCATGTAATTCTAGAAAAAGAAAGCTGTCTTGTACAAAATAAGGCAATATGTAATGAAAATGAAAATGGTTGAATAAAAGTTGAGAAACCAGAAAATGTGCTTGGTACACTCCTAAAAATTCCCACATAAAATCTCACCAATTAGTCCAATTGTTGTTGCTTTGTCTGTCACGTGAAATGGAAAGAATTAAGTAAAAAACGATCAGCAACTAGTAAATGGAAACACATGACACTCACTTGAATTGGGGAAAAAAGGGGCATGTGAGAAATCATTTACTAGTTGCAAATAGCACATATAAACACTGGAAACCAATCATGACTTGAACAGGAGCCACAAGGTGGGGGGGAACAGAAGTGTGTGCGTGTGCCACTGTATTTCACAAAGCAAAAGTACTTGCATATTTTTAATGCACTGGTTTTCCTCTGTGTGTTGTCAAGACATTTGCCAAGGCTTGTGCCAGACTCCATGCTCTCAAAAGCACTGAAGTACTTTAGATATAATTAGGACAACAAAAAGTCTCAAAAGTGAGTCTAAATGGATTTTAATCATGTACAACGTATGTTGTTGACACTGATTAGTGATGTGAGTTTTTACAGAAGGTTCAATTTCTCTGGTGTGAATTTTTGCTTGACAAAATTTCAACTTTAATTCTAACAGATAATCACAATCAATTTTAGAAAAGCTAAACTATTACAAAGTAACTTGCAGCCATGATAAAAATGGAATTAACCTTAGAAAAACAAGCTGATTATTGTTATGGTAAAACCAATGAGTTGTTGTTTATCATTTGCCCAAAAATGTTCTGACTGAAGTTGATTTTACTTTTATTATTAGGAAACAAGATGATCTGTTCTAGCATAGCTTATGATTACATTTATATCCAGAATATGGATTCAGTGGGGTTCTTGGAGGAACTCATGAACGCTTCATCTTTCCATGAGGGCACAGATTTGTGCAAACAGATGAAATGACTGCAATCTGGCTTTACTGTGGGTGAACCAAATAGGTCTAGTTCAGACAGGTGCAATTCCAACTAGATCAAAGGGCGCCAATCCAGGTTTTACTGGTCGAGTAAATTTAGACAATCTTTGCTGCTCAACTGTAGGCTGATAGAATCATATGACAATATCCTACCGTTCAGACTGAAGAATATAAATGTAACAGGCCTGTTGATCTTTACAACTGTAAGAGATATTCCCATCTTGTGGCGCAGTTTTAGAGCCCTTCACATTGCCCTGTTAAATTATTCAAATTGAATACGATCCAGGTCTGTTGCATTAACACATCAGCAAGAGAAAGGCTGAGAGAAATGACACAAGTACTCCGTAAGTCATATAATTCACTGTGCAGTTCCTAGTTAGATACCAAAATGTTGCTCACCTGTTCCGGGGAGAGTTTATGGTTCATCGGGTCTGAATGCGCTGAGGATTTCAGGTGGTCCTCCTCATAATTATCTGCCATTAATTTCATTCTGTTCTGAGTCTGTGAAAAGGAAACAAAAATATTCAAATCCATCTGATTATCCACCTACACTGACACACAGTAGTACTTTTTTAAAGTAAATTATTAAGAGAATTTTCCTTCTAACCTTTTCAGTCAGATGTGCTCTTTGAGGTTGGGAGGGGTGAAAGGTGGTAAATAACTGTTAATCATGCCCCTTTTTACTTCAAGTGTTATTAAGAAAACTTCAAGATATATGTATACCTGCGTGTGTACACACAGGACAGGCTCAACACAGTGTTTAAGTTGGAACTTTCGAACATGGTTACATTGCATTCATATTGAAACACCTTAATGTAGCATTGTCACTTTTCAAAATCCCCATGTTTTTCTCCTCGTCTTTGATACATGCAGGTCTCATCAGGCTTTTCCACACAAAGGGATTTTGAATTGGGTGTGCACTAGATCGGTACTGAGAAGGGAGATCATAATAGCCAGCTGAGATAGTTTGCAAGATGCCTGAACAATTCTGATGGTAAAACTTCACTTGCACAGAAGCAGAAAAAATGCTAGCACAAACTGAGCACTGACAAGTTCTGAGACTGTGCGAAACAAAATAGCTCAATGACTTAACTCTCGTATTACTGCAATGTAGCTTCATGTATATTTGTGAAATAGCACTTCATCTTTTGACTAGGCACTTGATAACTTTGCTGTCAATGCTGAGTTCAACAATGTTAGTTCATAACCTAAGCCCTCACTTTTTCAGATAGCAGCTGCTGGTGATAATTCTGCTTTCCCATTTACATCTCCTTTAGATCAATGCTGTTTTTACTTGTCCCATTAACAACAACTTCTGCGTTGCACATGATCACTTTTGTCATTTAAGCTCTCCTGTTTCTGCATTTACTTACAACTAACATAGAAACAGAAATTAGGAGCATGAGTAGGTCATTTGGTCCTTCAGTCTCTGACATTCAATATGGTTACAGCTGATTATCCAACTCAGCACCCTGTCCCCATTTTCTCCCCATAATTATGATCCCTTTATCTTCAAGACCTATATCTAATTCCTTCTTGAAAACATTCAATATTTTCCTCTCAACTGCTTTCTATGGTAGAGAATTCCACAAGCTCACCACTCTCTTGGTGAAGACATTTCTCCTTGTCTCAGTCCTACATTATCTACTCTGTATCCTTAAACAGTGATTCCTGGTTCTGGACTCCCTAGACATTGCAAACATCATTCCCACATTTACCTTGTCTCCTCCTGTTTGAATTTTACAGGTTTCTATGAGATCACCCCTCATTCCTCTAAACTCTAGTGAATACAGTCCTAAATGATCCAGTGCCTCTTCATATGCTGGTCCTGCCATCTCAGCAATCAGTCTATAAACCTTTGTTGCATTCCCTCCATGGCCAGAATACCTTTCCTCAGATAAGGAGTCCACACTGCACACAATACTCCAGACGTGATCTCATCAAGGCTCTGAACAATTGCAGCAGACATCCCTCCTCCTGTGCTTCAATTCCCTTGCTATGAAGGCCAACATACCATTTGCCTTCTTCATTGCCTGCTGCACCTACATGTTTACTTTCAGCAACTGGTGTACAAGGGTACTTATGTATCATTGCAGGCCCTCTTTTTCAATCTATCATCATTCAGATAATAATGTGTCTTCCTGCTTTTGCTAACAAAGTAGACGACCTCCCATTTATCAATATCAGACCTCATCTGTCATGCACTCGTACATATACTCAACTTGTCTAAATCATACTGAAGCATGTTTGCATCTGCCTCACCCAATTCACCCTCTCAACTAGCTTTTTGTGTTGTTTGCAAACTTGGAGATATTACGTTTAATTCCCTTGTCTAAATCAATTATACATATTGTGAACAGCGATGCCGAAACACAGGTCCCTGTGGTACCTCACAATTCACTGCCTGACAACCAGGAAAAGAACTATTTGTGCCTATGTTTTGTTTTATGACAGCCAGCCAGTTCTCTATCCATGTTAGTACACTACCCCAATCCAATAAACTCTAATTTTATATGCTAATCTCTTATGTGGGATCTTACGAAAAAATTTCTGAAATCCAAGTAAACCACATCCACTGGATCCCCATATCAATTCCACTAGTTACATCCATGAAAAGTTCCAGTAGATTTCTCAAGCATGATTTCCATTTTGTAAATCCATGCTGATTCTGTCCAATCCTGAGACTGTTTTCTAAGTGCTCTGTTATTAAGTCTTTCAAAATGGACTCTAGCGTTTTCCCTACTATCGATGTCAGGGGAATTGGTCTACAATTCAGTACTTTTGTCTGTCATTCCCTCTTTTAAAAACTGCAGTTGGGTTACACTATCTATCCTCCAATTGATAGTAACCATTCCAGAGTCTATAGAGTCTTGAAAGATGACTACCAAAGCATCCACTATTTCTAAGGCCACTTAAATAAACTGGAATGTAGACTATTGGGCACTGGGGATTTACCACCTTAATCCTATCAATTTTCCCACCATCATTTCCCTACTCATACTGATTTCCTTCAGTTCTTCCCTCTCACTAGACTCTGTGTTACATAATACCTTTGCGGTGTTATTTGTCTCCTCCTTTGTGAGACAGAACCAAAATACGTATTTAATTGGTGTGCCATCTTTTTGTTCCCATTATAACTTACCATTTCTGATTGTAAGGACACTGAATTTGTGTTCACTAATCTTTTTCCCTTCAAATACCTATAGAAGCATTTACAGTCGATTTGTATGTTCCCCACAAGCTTTCTCCCACATTCTATATTCCCCCTCTTAATCAATCCCTTAGTCATTCTTTGCTGAAATCTAAACTTCTCCCAATCCTCAGGTCTGCTGCTTTCTTTGGCCAATTTGCATTTTCCTTCCTTCAATCTAATACTATCCCTAAATTCCCACATTAGCCATGGTCAGGCCACTTTTCCAGTTTTATTTTTGTGCCTATAGTAATGATCAAAGTTGCGGTTCTTCTTTTATAATCTTTACATGATTTCCATCGCCTATCCACAGTCATCTCTTGAAATAAAGTTCCCCAAATTATCATAGCCATCTCACAACATATACCATTGTAGTTCCCTTTATTTAGATTCAGGACACTATTCTCAGAATCAACAGTGTCACTCTCTATCTTAATAAAGAATTCTATCATATTATGGTCAGTCTTCCCAGGGGCCAATTGTTCCTTTCTCCTTACACAATACTCAGTCTAGGATGGCCTGTTCTCTAGTTGATCCAGATTGATCCACAAATTGATCCAGAAAACTGTCCCATAAGGACTCCAGGAATTCCTCCTCTATGGCCACCTAACTTTTCAGGACATAATTTAAAAAAATTATTGCCCTGAAACATTGGGCTGGATTTTCCAAAGTGGTTCATGATCTTGACCACGGCCTTGATTCTAGGTTGGAAATAGTTAGAGCTGGATCTCTGCCAATTTAGAAGCGCACATGGTGGGTTGAAAGGCTTCTTTCCACTGTAACATGTGAGAGTTTCTGTGGGAGCCCTACCTAGTTATAGTACAGGGAAGGGCATATTACTGAAAGAAAACTACCAGAACCATCACAGAATGGCCTGAAAGAGAACACCAACTGTTCCATTGGTCTGCCTCTTTGAAGCAGGCAGCCAAACCTGATTTCTGCCTGCTCTGGGAAAGTCTCCCAGAGGCAGGAATATGTCAGGGGTCTGTGCAATTACAATTACTCTAAATTTCCTCCACTCCTTCCCTGCCCAGCCTCTAAACCTGTCTCCACAGGGCCAAGAAACATCAACTCGTTAACTCTATTTTTCTCTCTCCATAAATACAGTGTGACCTACAGAGTTATCTTTCATCTTTTAAATGGTAACATTAACCAGTCTGGCCCATATGCTTTGCATGTATCCAAGTTGGTTATTAAGTTCACTTGTAACAGCCTGTTCATGAATTCATTCACACACACCTTGAAGTCATTACAAAAGATCAACTGCACATAACATAAATTTAAAAGAAAATTATAATCTCTTAATTACTGTTATTGGTGAAGGAGGGAGTTTGAGTATACAGGTAAGTCCACAACTCTGCAATCTGAATACTAGTGAAGCTCAATTTGGGAACATTTTTCTACCTTAATTACCATAATGTCCTGATATTGTGGTCCTTTTGGGTGCCAAGGAACAAAGTCCAGGGGTGTGTTTACCTACTACAGAACGCAGTTTAAACTCTGGGTGGAAACAGATACCAGTTTCCAGTTCTGGATTTTAAAACAAAAATGTATTGTCACACTTTGCATTCTTTAAGAACATATACTGCTATTTTATTTGCAGACTGCAATAACTAACACAGATGGGTTTTCTGTGAATGGACGTTAACTTCTTATAGGTTGGGAAATAGACACAAAAGATGGAATTAACAGTTCTGAGGAAGGGTCACCGGACCTGAAACGTTAACTCTGTTTTTTCCTTCACAGATGCAGCCAGACCTGCTGAGCTTTTCCAGCAACTTTGTTTTTGTTCTTGATTTACAGCATCCACAGTTCTTTTAGTTTTTATTTTGTGTTTAATGTGTGCACATTTACATAGCACAGTTTGCCCCATTCAGTGATCTGACTCTCCACAATAACTGTAAGGTAATTGCATAGTTATAAATCAAACAGGCTGAGTTGTAGTTTCAGTGCCCTGATCCTGACGCTGGGCTGATGTCTGGCCATGAGAGGTGGCATTGGCAGGACACTGGAAGTGATTTTTAAGGAACGGATCATTTAAAAGCCAGGCAATGTTGCAGTGGTTGGATAGTATAGCTGTGGGTTATTCAGGCAACAGCACCTTGGGTGCAAGAGCAACCATTGCTACCAGGAGCATCCTGCTTAGGCCATGGAATGCACATTAAAATGCAGCAGGACTCCCCAAGGAATCTATTAGGAGGCCGCCGGATGTCCTGCTTTCTCAAAAAGGAGCTGGAAAAATGCCAGCAGGTTTGGAAGTATACTTTATCAGGCCTCACACGTTTAATGTGTCTGCAGCAATGGGGAAAATTTTGGGGTCCCTTCCCTGTGTCTTCTTCCATCTTGTTACTTGCCTTTGGCCTCCCAACTCATCTCCAAGGGTTGGGAAAATTCAGGCCTAGCATTGGTAACATCATCAATTGGTAGATGTCTCCTGTTCTTAACGCATTGTCAGTCTATTGAATTTCCTATCAGAAGCAGTTGCAGTTCATTGGTTCAAATTGGTGGTAAGAACTGAAATACGAGGCTGGATTTTTGCCTCCAAACGGTGGGTTTGCATCATGTTGCAAATGCTGAGGTTAGTTTTTTTTAAAGAAAGTCAAAGTTTTTACAGTATGGAAAGAGGCCCTTCAGCTCATCATGACTACGCCAGTCATCAAATATTCATCTATTACAATTCCCATTTTCTAGTACTTAGTCTGTAACCTATATACTAAGAATTTTCACATGTCTTCCCCCGTCCCACAACATTCCACATGGTATTTTCACAAGTCAGGAAGGCCTTGTGAAATATACATGCAAAGTTGGTAACCTCATTGTGGAGGCCACAGGAAGATTATATTTTCTTTAAGACACTTTTCTTGTGTACTGATGTGGTTTTCGAAGCCCTAAAAATTGCACTCTTCAGAGAGTTTTTGATTACTGTGAGAAGCCTACAGAGGAGTTGGTAACACTGAGGAAAGTTATGCAATGGTCTGACATCTTCAAATGGCGTCATTCAATGCTGTCTTCTTACGTAGCTTTTTTTTAAAATGAAATGTCATGCTCTGTTCTGAGATTTATGTCAAATGACAGCTATGACTGTTAAAAGCCTTACTTTCAAAAGCTGCACCGGCTCCCTGCATTCATTGATACTCAGACACTTAGCTTTCAAATGGAAATGGAGCACTATTGTGAGGCTGTCAATGTAGCTGAAAATGTTTGTCGTAACAGCTGTAGCTGTGATGAATGTTTGGCTGGTTTCCAAACACTATTAATGAATTCAACTCAGTGGGTGGTCTATTCATCCAAGGACAATTTAAAATTTTAAGAGGCTTCAATAACACAATACGCCTTTAATGTGTTTATTTAGAAACCTAATAGGTACTTAACAAAGTGTAGTATTTGTAACAAGGTCAGCCAGGTGGACCTCCTACAACATGAGTTCTGGTCCAATCAGGGAGCCCTGACAGATAGGAACAGGAGTGTCAGACATCGTGTTCACTCTGAGAGCTGGCTCTGAGGGGAGCTGGATTAGTGTCAAGTACTCTGCACACATAAATAAAGGGTGATATGGTGACAGGATACCAACCTCTCTGGAGATTTTTCATCAGGTTACTTTTCCTTTGTATCATAGTAGCAGTTTTTCCAGAGTCAACGACAATGGGAGGAATCTTCCCAGGCACTGAATGTTGTTGACATTGGTGAGAAATTTGGAAATATCTCTTCAGATTGGCAGTGAGGATCTTTAACAATATTGGGAGGGTGGCATTCCCATGGACAAGCTCCTCATGAACTCCACTGCACCTCACAAAACACATATCTCACCCAACGTGTATGTGTGTGCCCACGTGCGTGAGGGTGAGGTTAAGTGTGTAAGAGAGAGAGAGTATGTATCACAGATACTCATATGACTCGGTCAAAGTTGTCTATCTCATACGCTGCAGACACGGATGCCCCAAGGCATGGTATATTGGCGCGACCATGCAGATGTTATGACAATGAATGAATGGACACTGCGCAACAATCGCCAGACAGGGATGTCCCCTCCTAGTCAGGGAACACTTCAGCGGTGAAGGGCATTCGATCCTGGATCTTCGGGTAAACGCCCTCCAAGACGGATTTTGGGATACACAACAACGCAGAGTCACCGAGCAGAGGCTGATAGCCAAGTTCAGTACCCAGGACAATGGCCTCATGGGTTCATGCTGCATTACAGTTGACCCCACCACACTGTACTCTCTCACTCTCTCTCTCTCTCACTCTCTCACACACACACACACACACCATTTGCCTTCTTACTACCTGTACCTATATGCTTATGTCAGTGACTGGTATATGCGGAAATCTAGTTCTTGTTGCATATTCTCTATTTCCATTTATAGCCATTCAGGTAATGAGCTATCTTTCTGTTTTTCCTACCAAAGTGGATAACCTCACATTCTTCCACACTGTTGTAAAGCAGGGTTTTCAGGGCACCAATAATAGCCATTCTTTTAAATCCGATATTTGTGAATGGCTTAGTATCAAATCAATAAGTAGAATTTAATTCTCGCCAATAGGCTCCTTGGGAGGCTCATTGAAATCAGGTGCTTAACTGGATAAAAGTAGACCTTTCTCAAAATGTAGCTCTCCGAGGGAAGAAATCCGGAATGGTGGCAGTTTCCGGTGACACACTCACCAAAGGCAAAGGATCACCGAGGGAACCAAACACCAGGTGAGTGAGGGCAAGATTGGTCAGAGTTTGCTGGATGGCTGGTTGAGAGGAGGGTGGTCATCTGGAAGAAAAGGAAGGCAGGTCCCTTTTCCCAATTCCAGGTTTCCTCAATTAGGTCTCTGATTGAGGGATTCCACACCCCTGGCTGAAGCCCTAAAATAAACCCAACAGTGCTTCCTTTCCAGGCTTCAGACATGGCAACTCTGTCGCCCATCTTCGACTGAATACAGAAATACCATCCACAAGGCTTCCTGCCTGGGACTCGATCAGGCACACATAGAAAGGCTGTAGGATCTCCTTTAACAAATTAAAAGACACTCCCATTGTCGATAGATATGTCATTGAAGGAGGGGTGGCATTAACGTAGGAACAGGAATAGGTCATTCAGCCCCTTGGACCTGTTCTACATTCAATGGTATCATGGCTGATCCAGGCCTACTTTCTTATGGACCTTCTCCCTTAATACCCTTGCTTCAGAAAAATGTATCTGTCTCAGATTTCAAATTAACAACAGATTTAGCATCCAATTATGGAAGACAGTTCCAAACCTCTACCACCAGGAATCAAATTCCATCCTATGTTTCAAGTGTTTCCTGCTTGACTTGTAATCACTTTAACTATAATGGAATTTTATGAATTAAGAAGCATTCATTAGAATTCCATTACTGTCTGCTTTGAAAGTTAAATTAGTACTTGTTTCATTCTTGAATGTGGCAGTGGAAGAACATGGCATTAGCACATCTCACTAGGACAGCAGAGATAACAAAGTGTGGAGCTGGACAAACACAGCAGGCCAAGCAGCTTCATAGGAGCAGGAAAGCTTGACGTTTCGGGCCTAGACCCTTCATCAGAAAAGCCATCTCTCTCCAATGACAAAGCAGCCTGTTAAAACTTTGTCAATAGATGGAAAATATTTGCATCACAGTGAGAATTTATTTGTTTATTAAATTCTGATCTCCTCATGTTTCACTTAACCTGGCTTTTTCCCAATATTTTCAACTGGATATGTTAACTCCCAAATTATACAAGTTCCAGTTGACCTTGAGTTCCTAACCTTGCATCAGTAAACAATTGAGACCACAACAGAAACAGAAATGTTACTGAACAAGATTCAAGGGGAACACAAAATGCTGCTACTGCCCAACTGGGACTTAGAGTCATAGAGTCATGGAGTTGTACAACATGGAAACAGACCCTTTGGACTAACTTATTAATGCTGACCAGATATCCTAAATAAATCTAGTACCATTTGCCAGCATT
>JAHRHZ010000021.1:37149082-37236523 GCA_024137785.1 Ginglymostoma cirratum
CGGATTCTCCAGCATCTGCAGTACCTATTATCTCACTAGGACAGCAAGCTGGAAATCAAGCCTGGCTGTTCCTGCAGTTGTCGCACAAGTGCTTGCAGCACCTGCCTGTCTATTTTCATTGCCTGGCATACAAGGTCATCTAGATCCCTTTGTATATCCATGCTTCCCAATATATTACTTTTTAAATACTACGCTTACTCCCTGTTTTTCACACCAAAATATATAACTTCAGATTTAGCCATGTAGTACTGCATCTGCCATTCACTCAATTTATTTGTCATGTTGAAGCCTCCTTACATTCTCCTCACTATCCTATCCAGTTTTGTGTCATGATCAAACTTGGAAATGTTAGTTTGATTCCCTCATCCAGTTTATTTCAATATATGCTGTGAATAGCTGGGCATCAAACATTGATCCTTGCAGTATCCCACTAGTCCCTGCCTGTCAATCAGAAAAACACCCATTTATTCCCACTATCTGCTTACTGTCAACCAATTCTTGATCTATGCTAATATATTGGTCCCTATCTAATGTGCTTTAATTTTGCCCTCTAACCCCTTATGAGAAACCTGATTAAAAGCCATCTGAAAATGTACTGGTTTCATTGGTTCTCCCTTATCTATTCTTACGTAATATCCACACAAAATTCCAGCAGATTTGTTAAGCATTGTCTGTCGTTCATAAGAGCAGCACAGTGGTACAGTGGTTAGCATTGTTGCCTCACTGCACCAGGGGCCATGGTTCAATTCCACCCTTGGGCTACTGTCTGTGTGGAGTTTGCACATTCTGCCTGTGTTTGCGTGGGTTTCTGCTGGGTGTTTCAGTTTCCTCCCACTGTTCAAACATGTGCAAGTTAGGTGGATTGGACATGCTAGATTGTCCATAGTGTTCAGGGGAGTGTAGGTTAGGTGCGTTAGCCATGCAAAATGTGAGGTTACAGGGAAAGGGCAGGGGGGATGGCTCTGGGTGGGATGCTCTTTAAAGGGTCGGTGTAGACTTGTTAGGCCGAATGGCCTGTTCCTATGGCCACAGGGATTCTATGACTCTATAAGCCCATGCTGGCTTTGTCTAACCCTGTTAATGGTTTCCAAATATTCCACAATCACTTCTTTATTTAAAAAACTCCAGCACTTTCCCCACTGCTGATGTTAGGCCAATTGTTCTGTAATTCTCTGTGTTTTCCTTGCCTCCCATTTTAAATAATGAGGTTACGTCTGCCACTCTCATCTGTATGAACTGCTCAAAATCTACAGAACTTTGGAAGTTGACCACCATTGTATCCAATATTTTCAGGACTACTACCTTCAGTATTTTGGGATTTAGATCATGAGACCCTGGCAATTTGCCAGTTTTTAACCCCATTAATTTCCCCAACACCATTTACTTACTAACGCTGATTTACTTCAATTCTTTCCTCTCATTAGACCCTTGGATCCCTAACATTTCTGGGAGGTTATTTATTCTCTCACTTTTGTTCTATCTTCAAAAAGAAGTGTCCAAGTCTTATGAAATTTCTTTATTCCCCATTACGATTTCTCCAGCTTCTTATTGTAAGAGACATACACTTGTCTTTACTAATCTTTCTTTCGGCACTTATTCATAGAAGCTTTTACAGTCCGTTTCTGTGTTCCCTATAAATTTAATCTCATACTGTCCCACCCTAGATCAAAGTTTTTGTCCTTTTTTCACTGAACTCTAAAATTCTTCCAATCCTTAGGCTTGCTGTTTTTTTCTGGCAACTTTATATGCCTCCTCTTCGATCTAATACTAATCCTAATTTCTTCTGCAAGACATGATTCAACTAAGTTTCCTCTTTCATTTTTGGGGACCAGATAGGAATGAATAATTGTAATTCATGCACTTATTCCTTAAATATGGGCCACTGTCTATTCACTGTCCACCCCTTTAGGAAGGTTCCTCAATTCATCCTTGTGAATTTGCACTGCAGACCCTCAGTATGTGATGCTTAGAGTAGCTGGATTTGATACTTTTGTGAGACACACTGGTACCAGGCATCTTTTGGTTAAAAACCTGCCTAGCAACAGTCTTCTTAAAACTAAATGCCAATTTGTCACAGAACTGAGGGTAGTTGCACTATGACCACTGGAGGACCTACAAACCAAGACACATATCTTTCTCGCTTTCTTATCCTCTAAGAATGGAAAGGAAATGACATGCAAAAACTCTGAAAAGAAGAAGTTTAAATACAAGCAAAAACCTAGGTCCAAATGACCAGCCACTAAACCGAGGTTTGCCACAATTGATAACAATGTGGTATGATTGCCAAAAATCAAAAGAACGAAGAGAAAGTCACTTTCTGGTTTGGACTTCTCAAACATTTTTGGCACTGGTTCCCTCAATCATCCACTGTAACATTAGCAAAACTAACGGCAAAACCCCAAAGAGATTGAGGCTCTGTGGATCTCCCCTGAGGTTGTGCCACATGATTAGGACACAAAGAGGTCAGATTGTGCGATATAAATGAATAATCCATCCATGATATTCAGCTGTAATGGAACAGGGCTATTCCGAGTTGGACATGAGTGAATTATATAATTAAATTGATAAGCCCTGTGTTTTTGCAGAACAGGAATCTGGTTTTCATCAACCTGTAATGAAGTGCCAGAACAATATGTGAAACACAGAACTAGATAGAAAGAAGATTGAATAACAATGCAGTAATTCCAGTGAGTGGTTCAGACAACATTCTAAACTAAGAGATCATCTTAACAATGGGAGTTCCTATCTCCAATAACTTGATCTCCAGGATTTTTCCTTTATATTGTAAGGTACAGGAACTCTATAGGCAGAAGTTAATGTAAACAACGTGTGTCCTGCCTGCTAGCTGGAGAGCCGAAAGAGATCCACATTACCTCCTTTTCGGAAGGCCCTTTGCATTAAGGGCCAATCAGGCATCTAACAGGGTAGTGGTGGGTCTTCTTAGGGATTGTAGACCCTGGAGGTGGAAATGCTGCTTCTCATCAGTGTCTCGCTATTCAAAGTGGCTGCCAGTAATGCATCCATGGAAGGTCCAGGATCATCTGAACCATAGGTTTCTGATGGTGTGTGTGTGTGTGTGTGTGTGTGTGTGTGTGTGTGTGTGTGTGTGTTTGGGGTGGGGGAGGCCTATGAAGGGTGGGATGTTGGCAGCAAGGTCAGGGCTTGGCTTTCAACACTTCCTGATGCAAGCTTCCTCAATTAAACACTGAGTACATGAAATCAGAGATTCAATAAGCAAACAGGACAGGAATAGCTTTTCAGGCTTCCCACATGGCTACTGCCCCACCACTGTTGGGTCCATAGCGAAGGGGAGCAATTGAACTCACTCAATTAAATACTCCCCCACCACCAAACACACCTCACTGGAGGGCACTGAATTCCACCCCATGTGCTTTTTGATCATTTATTAATTTTTGTTCTTACTAGAGTGTGTAAGGTGAAAGGCAGCAGTTGCAATCTATCTGGGTCGAAGTTAGCAGAACAGTCCGATGGCAGTATGTTCTGGTGGCTGGAAGTTCTTTTAGAATAAAACCATTTACCAGTTTACCTCAAGAGAGCTTGCAGATTGTGGTGTTTCAAAGGACAAGATCAATTAGCTTGCAATTTACACTCAATTGCTTCGATGCAGTAAATGGACCCTAGATTATCTGGAAAAAGAATGCCCTGCAGAAATTACGCAGGTATCAAGGTATAATAACAACGGTAGTTTACAGGTACAGCAGCCTCACATGGCAAGTACTGAAGTATAATTACATATTTTCACCAGACTCTTGGAAAATAAAGTGCACAGGAGGCAGGCACTAAGTTACAAGACATTCATTCAGACCAGTTCCGATAACGTCACTAATGGTGAAATTGAGGCTCAGGGGGTTTATGAAAGTAGCAGAACTCAGGTATTCAGTTACTCTGTAAACTTACTGCCACCATCCATTATTCTGTACAATAGGCTACGCATAGTTTTCTCGTTTAACAGATGTATTCTATGCTTGTTGAGTATAGTACAAGTAGCACAACCTAAGTGAAAAGGGAGTATACAATTAAGTACATCATTAGATAACAAGGAAGTAAATAGCAAGTTAAAAGAATGCAACTATCTATAATATAGCTTCAACCTCTATTATGTGGAAGCATTCACCATATCAGTAAATCGATGCTGATTTTACAGGCAACAAGCCCCCACGTAAAGACATTTTTGAAGCAGTGCAGATTTTAATCTCAAGGTTTTTGAGGAGAGCCTACAAAACCGTCTGCACGTTGCTTAACACAGATCTGAGAGCTGCTTGTGTGAATATTCCAACTGTAGGGTGAACAATTTAATGTAGTATGAATATATGAAATGAAATGAGACTGTAGGTTCGGGACCAAAATAGGAATGTAAACAGTTGTGCTTTTGAACAAATTATCACCATAAGGTGGATAGTATTCCAAAGTATTTTACTATGGAAAGCATCAACTTTCACCGAATTTCTGATTTCAAACTCAAACATCAAATGCTTGGCATGCTTGACAATTTGTACCAAATGCACCATTGGAATTTCACACTTTTGCCTGCCATTTGCAGACTGCTTGTCCTTTGCCTGTGATCCTCCACAGGCACCTTCTGCATTAGCCTTTGGGTCTCCATTCAAAGACAGTTAGCAATGTGGCAGGACTTACAAAGTTGACGGTCCGTCCTTTTCCCTCATATCCTTCCTCTCTTTCACAACTTGGGAATGGAAATTCTATCGGTGCCAAATTATTGAAATTCTCCTAGATCAAGCAAGAAATGGTATTATGGATGCTACGATTTTGACCTCCTTTGTCTATGCAGCTGTCCTTAGCCTCCATCTGGTAACTACTACAGTGACATAATTGAAATCAGGCACACATTGTATGAAAATGCAGGAATAGCTGGTTGTAACCATTCAGAGCAAAGGCTTGAATTGCATACTGTTGATGTTTCATGACGATAGTTAGCGCCTACACGGTTGTTCACAAAAGCCAGTAATGCCCTTCAGTTCCCTCCTCAGTATTGTTTCACAGTTGCCACCTCTTGATGTTACTGTCCCTCCAATTCTGGAGGGTACTGACTATGTGGCAGGAATTCCTGTGATGCAAGTGTGCAGTAGCGAGACCAGGAGGTATATAGTTGCCAAATAACATGAAAATATAGAGCAATGTTTACAAGTGCCAGTGGAGAGTATATAGCTCACATGCCTGACAACAAGAATTACATCATTAAATGCTGCCGCGTGGAAGTACTGGGTGACACCATTCTGTTATAGTTGTGCCAAAATGTGACACCAATAGTCTCCTAACACTACACCACAATTCGATACTAAAATAAAACAAACAATTGCTAAAATGCTGAAACAGCAACCAAAATTTCTGGAGGAACTCAGCAGATCTGACAGCACCTGGGCAGGACTCACCAGACTTGAAACATTAACTCTACTTTCTCTCAACAGATGCTGTTAGATTCGCTGAGTTTCTTCAGCAATTGCCGCTTTTGTTTACAAAAATAATATGTTACCTCTAATTATGCTAGCATTGTACATTGGTTTATTTCCTGTCCCCACAAATATCAAATCAGTACATGAGCCACAATGCACCTATTTCATGTAAAAAGTATCCTAGGCAACCCAAAAGCATCTATTGATATGTCTTGTTCCAATGGCAGAACAGATTCACCAGAGATGACAGCACAGTGGCATACAGGAAAGAGAAAATTCCCTTGGGTGTAATCAACACAGAACCTCACTGTACATGAAGTAAACAAAGCAAATACAACTAATTTAACAGTATGTTCAGCAAACATTATACTTGTAAGCCCTAAAATCTCAACAGGACACTCTCTGCTCTATTTCCATTTTCACTCAAGAGTTCGTCTTTCTGTTACAAGATTCCTTCACTTTTCGGTCCCAACCAATGTGTACTATGGCTTTCAGGAATTCACTTGATTCACCCACAGTGTTTCTGTTATTCTTAAGAGGCATAAATAAGATTTCTTCGGGTCCTTCCACCAGCATCCAGCAAAGCAACCTTACAAGTCTCCTTAAGCACATCATCATTGTGGACTTGCCTGATAGAGAGCTGCACCCTTGATTAGCAATTCTAATTGAGAAATACCTTTGATTTCTCATGTCCTATGTTTCTGGTCTCTAGCTTCTGGCTGATTCTTGCCCGTTCTGCTTGATTTTAAGCTGTTCCAGTTCCAGACATAAACTGCCCATTTCAAGCTGCTCCTGAGATGATTAACAGATTCTTGGAGAAAACATGCAGATAAACCCAAAACCAAAACATATTTCCCTGCAATCTTTTTCTACAGAAGCATGCATACCTGGGATGTTCCAAATTTAAATTTAAAATCAAATTTAAACCTGTCCTTCAATCTGAAAAGTATATGAATGTTTAAGATCTATTTACTGCTTTCAAACATTTCTGACATGTATGTGAATAATTTTAGCCCACTATGAAGACAACAGCTGATGTCTCAATTCTACCAAGCGACTCAGACAGGCTGCCTACTGTTTACTGTTTTCCCACTTCTAGCTCTGACCTCATAAAATAAACACATACCACTTTTTAAATTGCAAATCTTTATGTCTGTTTACAAACTACTTCCTTGAGGTTCCCATTATCTTAATTCCAAAAGATTAAAACCCCATTAAAAATTATACTCTTCTAATAGATCATATATATCCTATAATTTGACGTTTTCTCAACAATGTCAAGAAACAGCTGAAGTCCCTAATGCTGCAAATGCTATGAGCCCCAACAACATTCCAGCAATGGTAATGAAGGGGTGCTCCAGAACCAGCTGCGCCCTTAGCCAAGCTGTTCCAGTTCAGCTACTACTTTCAGTTATCAGTAAAATGATTAAAGGGGCCATCAACAGTGCTATCAAGTAGTACTTGTTCAAGAATAACCTGCTCACTGATGCTTAGTTTGGGTTATGCCAGGATAACAAAGCTCCAGGCCTCAATACAGCCTTGGTCCAAGTATGGATAAAACAGTTAAATTCAAAATGTGAGATAAGAGTGTCTCTTTTTGACATCAAGGCAGCATTTGTCTGACTGTGGAATCAGAAATCAATGGAAAAAGTGAAGTCAATAGGGATTGGGGGAACATTCTCCAATGGTTAGAGTCATGAAAAAGGGTGTGGTAGTTCAAAGTCAATCATCTTCGTTTCAGGATATGTCAGCAGGAGGTCATATTGGTAGTGTCCTAGGCCCAAACATCTTAAATTGCTTCATCGTTGACTTTTCTTCCATCATAACATCAAGGATGGCGATGTTTGCTAATGATTGCACAATCTTCTGTAATATTCATAATTCTTCAGATACTGAAGCAACCAATGTCCATTTGCAACTGGAACTAGTCAACGTTCAGGCTAGGGATAATAAGTGGCAATTAAAATTCATGCCATAAGAGCCAGGCAATGACCATCTCCAACAAAAGAGAATTTAACCATCTGTTCTTTACAATCAAAGGTGTTACCTTTGCTGAATCCCTGAATATCAACATCTTGGGGGTTACCATTGATGAGAAATTGAACTGTACAGGTTTTTAAATATTGAGACTACCAGAGCAATTCAAAGGCTGGGAAGTCTGCGATGAGTAACTCACTTCCTGACTTGTCATTGCCTGATCACCATCCACAAGGCATGTCAGTGGTGGAAACTCTTCACTTGTCTAGTTGAGTCATAGAATTGTTACAATGAATAAGGAGACTATTTGGCCCAGTATGTCTGAAACAGGTCTTTAAATGAGCAATTCACCTACTGACATTCCTCTGCCTTCTCTCTGTAACTCTACACATTCTTTCTTTTCAAATAACAATTGAATTCTCTTCTGAATGTCTTGATTGAACCTACCTCCATCATACTTTTTGTCAGTGCCTTTGTAGCAGGGTAGCTTGGTTTCTGGTCAGAATGATGTCAATGAACTTTTTGGTCAGTGTAGTTTCACAATACTCAAGAAGCTTGACATCATTCAGGATAAAGAAGCTGACATGACTGACATCCAATCTGCCACCTTTAACAGTCACTCCCTCCACCACTGATACATAATGGTAAAGATGCATTGCAGTACCTTTTCAGGTTTTCTTCCAAAGTACCTCCCAAATTTGTGACAGAAGGACAAGGGTAGCTAATACACGGGAGCATCACCAGCTTCAGATTCCCCTCTAAGCTACACTCCATCTTGACTTGAAACTATAATATTACCTCTTCATTGTTACTGGGTCC
Source organism: Ginglymostoma cirratum (assembly GCA_024137785.1). Lineage (NCBI taxonomy): Eukaryota > Metazoa > Chordata > Chondrichthyes > Orectolobiformes > Ginglymostomatidae > Ginglymostoma > Ginglymostoma cirratum. The sequence goes on from JAHRHZ010000021.1 coordinate 37,157,311, forward strand.
AAATTCTGGAACTCACTTCCTTACTCCACTTTGTGTGTACTTACACCACATGAACTGCAGCGGTTAAAGAAAGCAGCTCACCACCACTTTTCCAAGATAATTAGGGACGGGCATTAAATGCTATCTAGATGTTCACATCCCGCGAAAGAATTGAAAAAACATGGCCACATTCACATGTGGTTCCAAAGTAATCCAAATTTACAACATTCCTACTCAGCAGGGTGCGAGGTGAAATTAAGTGAAAGGTCACACTCCCAATATTAATGTCAAATTTCTTTTTCATTGTAGCATTTGAAATACTTCTGCCTTCACATTTCATAGTTCATGTAATTAAAGCAAGCTCAACCAAAAACGTTTAATGTAGAAACCACATGTCTAAGCAACCAAATTAATTTATAGAAAACCCATTAAACATTTTCAATGAATAAAATGATGACTTCTCTTGCACAATTTTTCACAACTTGGGAAAAAACAAGCTCTAATTCTAGAAAGGTATAATTGCACTATTTAGTAGGTAAGTAACTGGTCACCTTGGATACCACTAAATAAAAGTTTATTGCTGCCAAGAATCAGTCTGTGAGGTTACAGCTGTACAGCGTACGATAATATCTCATTAAAACCATACATTAACCTTTCCGGCACTCAAAGTCCTCTGCAACTAACCAGAACATTTTCAACAACATAGTACCTTTGTATTTTGAGAGAAAAGAATTATTGTCTACAACCTCTAATAGGACTCATCTTACAACAAAATTCTGAACAAAAACAATTGCGCATCAATGAAATCCTCCTGTCCACTCTCCCAAGGTGTGGGCAAATACATTCTAACATGCTCTATAACTTGAGGATACAGTCTTCATAAGAAATTTATGTTTGGCACAAATTCAGCAGTGACATTGATATTTACGCGAATTCACAGTGAAGCATTCCCTTCGCACAGCTACCTTTTTAAACTTTCCACTTGACTGCACTCTGAAATTTTCTGCCAAACAGGTTATCATCCTGCACGATACTTATGAGAGCTGTCAGGATATTTGATGTCTGAGGCAGTTATTGTAAAAAGTACAAATTATTCAACATTTATGCACACTAGAATTTTGCTGTAAACCTACCTTCAGAGTTGTGTCAAAAGCAAGGTGTGGTTGCGATGGTGAAATTATCTTAGTAAGTTCTCTTTTCAAAAGGATACTATTAGCAATGTCTGCTACAGTGAAAGTTGAATGAAAGACCAAACATTTGTAAGAATTTATTAATCAATAATGATGGAAACTAATTAGAGCTGCTTCAGTGATTCAATAACTTCAAACCGCTTATTTGTAAGATCAGTGTTGCATTCAGCTTTTTCTCAATAACCTCACTTGAATGAACAAAAACTAAATTTTTTTTTAGAGTGTAACAACAGCAGTAAAACCATGGGTACCAAAGTTCAACATATTTTTTAAACTTCTTAAAACAAAAGGGTAGTTGACAGTAAAATAAATCACATTACCATTTTATACTGGGAATTAAAGACTGTTGAATCTGGTTAAAAGTGCTCTGTAATTTCCAGAATAAGTTCTATGATTAGGTGTGACAAGCTCCAACTAGGCTCACCCAAAGAGTAAGTTTCAATCCAGGATTAATTTCAAGGTGTTGCAGTACAATTTACTGGCGGATATCCAGTTAAGTCACCTTACAGCGCAGTCTACTGCTTCATTCTTTATCTCACCTACTGCGCTCCTGACCTCATAATAACTATATTCCTCACTAATGTTTTGTTTGTACATGTGCAAGATCTTTGGCAGACATGTAGCATCAGAATGCAATCTCTCAAAGAACTGCAGCAGTTACATTCAAGGGACTACCTGGTTGTGAGGCTTGAGCATACACAAGTCAGGACTGTTCAACTGGCCAAAGGGAAATTATATATTTAATGAAGATTACAGCACCTGGTCTCCACACACTGCAACAAGCATTTAATGGAACTCTATTTATTCTTAATTAATTACGGATGAAGGGGATAAGTTAATTTCTTTCCAAAATTATGTTTGTGGTCTAATATTTTTCAACGGTTCACAGCTCAGTTCACTAAATAGCGCCTTTAGAGAGAGGTGAGCACTGGTGGGGGGGGTGGTGGTGGAGCGCCTTATTTTCCCCTTCAACTCCATTTTCAATTAGTCTCATCCCTCTCTCCCTGCTTTTCCCTCATTTCTATTGTCATTGCACTGTCCCTGATGCGCTGTGCTTTTAAGTTGTTCATTTAATTATATGGCAGATTCAGCGATGATAAAACAGAATGTTCAGAGGTGGAAAAAAATAACAAGAAAAAACAAACAGGAATAACTTGCTGGGCCTTGATATTTGTTATTGTTGCATTACTCCTGGTGGCTAGTGCTTGTTAATTGGTCTATTAATTTGTAACACTAATGGTTTGGTAGTGGTAAAACAAAATCCCAAGGTATGTAATAGCATAGGTGGGTTTTCTTCAAAGAAAATTCCCAAAGGTGACTTAGCTTCTGTATAGGGTTGGGGCCCAGAAGGGAAATGTGGAAGCTGGTCGTTGTGTTGAACTATAGATTTACAAGAAAGCACTTTCAAATCTCTAAAAATCTTTTGCTGTATTATTTAACATTTGAAATAAGTCTGTTAAACACCTAGATCTCTTAAGGCAGGTAAGTTCTTGTTGACTGCATCCTGAATCTGTGGATACTGGTTAATCCATTTCAGTGGTGAAAAGTTGTGAGTGCCACATCCTCAACCTGCGCGAGAGGGTTTTTTCTCTTAATCTGCCACAAAACCTACACTGAATTGTAGAGTCTCTCTGTTTCGACTTGTTGATTTGGTTGGATTTCACTTGCCCACAGTGATAACATTATTGGTAAAACAAACAATGTTCACCGTCTCAGTCACACTATTTGGGATTGGGTCCTGCTTGGCATGAACTCTGTCACCAGTACTGATGATGCTTCCGGGGAAGATAGAAGCTAAAATGTTCTGCTTGAAATTGCATCCTCTCTGCATCTGGCATCAGGCTCGAGTCTGTTGTCGCTGTCCATTTATCAACCTGTGCTGTAGTCTGAATTATGTCAGTTGCAGATTCATCAATGAACTCAAGTGGAGTGTACTGCTCATTTGCTGCCTTACCACATGCATTTTGTCTCAGATTTTGCTGATTCTTGCAGTGTAAACTCTCAAGAATGAAAACATTTCTGTCAAACTTGTATAGTTGTAAGTTTCCACCTACTGACATTATCAAACAAATTTCTTATCTCAACACAGTGATCTCAGCAGAATTTGACTTGTGTTTGGATTCTGCCATTAGTACAGTGAGCCTTACAAAATCTACTATCAGTCATCCCTTGACCAGGTGTTCAATAACTGAAATTCGTTTGACCTGTTGTTTCATGAATAATCATTCTTTGATCAATTGTTCCATAACTGGCTGTTCCTTGAACAGTGGTTTCTTGACTTTACCTAATTTGACTCTTCCTGTCAGTTGATGATGATTCACATCAAACCACGCGGTCATGCTGAAGGGTGATTCCCATCATCTGCATTACTGATAATAATCTACATTGCTTCATTGGGTTTTTCTGTATGAGTTGCACTGTGTCTGTGTTTTGAATAAATGCTTTCCGCCTTTACTGTGGTTAAAATATTATATCTATTCATTTCTATGGTCTGAATAGGGTCCCAACCTCCTCCATCCATCTGACCTTGCCTGTTTAGGCTACTAATTTGTCTCTTTATCACTATTTCTGCCTTTCCGATGCTCCGAGGTCTATTCTCTCGTTTTAAACGGTTTCTGTGGCCCTTGATTACCCTTACAGGAGCAGTTCCTCATGACGCCTGCTTGTTAAGGTGGTAAACACTTGATCTGAACTGGAAATACTTTGCTCATAACTAGCTTTCCTAGCCTAAACCAACATAATTTCTTAAGTGTTTTTCCTTTCCCCCGCAAGAGGTTTCAACTTTATTCAAGGACCCTCCGGTATCCACTTATTCATTGGCTGAATCTTGATTCAGGGCCATTCCTATAGATGAGCAGCACCTATTGAGTTCTGTCTAGGTGTGACTAGCATTCCAACGACATGGAGTTTCTAGCTGTCATTTGCTGTCACATGCCTTTTACCAGGTATGATATGCTTTTTACCACCAACTGCAGATTTGCCTTTGGAGAATTTTGCCATAGAGTCGTACAGCACAGAAACAGGTCCTTCAGCTTAAACGGGTCCAGGCTGACCAAAATGTCCATCCATGCTAATCCCATTTCCCTGCACATGCCCCATATCCTTCTAAACCTTTCCTATCTATGTATTTGTCCAAATGCTTTTTAAATGTTGTTAATGTACCCACCTCAACCACTTCTGCTGGCAGCTCATTCCATATGCATACCGCCTTCTGTGTAAAAAAGTTGTCCCTCAGGTTCCCATGTATTCTTTCCCTCTTACTTTAAACTGATGCCGTCTCATCCTCAATTCCCCAACCCTGGGAAAAAGACTGAGCGCATTCACCCAACCTATCCATGCCTCTCATGATCTTATACACTTCCATAAGATATTCCCTCAGTCTCCTAGGCTCTAAAGAAAAAAGTCCTGGCTTGTCCAACCTCTCCCTATAACTCAGTCCCTTAAGTCCTGGCAACATCCTTGTAAATTTCTTCTGCACTCTCTCCAGTTCAATAACATCCTTCCTATAGCATGGCGACTAAAACTGAACACAATATTCCAAGTGCGGCCTCACCAACTTCCTTTACAACTCCAACATAACTTCCCAACTTCTGTACTCAGTGCCCTGACTAATGAAGGCTAATAGGTCAAATGCCTTCTTCACTGCCCTGTCTGCTTGTGACTTCACTTTCAGAGAACCGTGCACCTGCATTCCAAGGTCCCTCTGTTCCACTACACTCCTTAAGGCCCTGCCATTTGCCATGAAACTCCTACCTTGATTTGACTTTCCAAAATGCAACACCTCACAGTGATCTATATTAAATTCCATTTGTCATTTCTCAGCCCACTTCCCCAGCTGATCAAGATCCTGCTGCAATTCCTGATAACCTTCTTCACTGTCCACAATACCATCTATTTTAGTGTCATCTGCAAACTTACTAATCATGCCTTGTACATTCTCATCCAAAACATTAATATAGATAACAAGCAGCAATGGACCCAGCACCGCCCCCTGTGGCACACCACTAGTCACACGCCTCCAGTCTGATAAGCATCTTCCACTATTGCTCTCTTCTTCCTACAATCAAGCCAATTGTGTATCCAATTTGCCAGCGTTCCCTGGATGCCATGCGATCTAACCTTCCAGAGCAGCCTACCATGTGGAACCTTATCAAAAGCCTTACTAAAATTCATATAGACTACATCTACCACCCTGCCCTCATCAACCTTCCTGGTCACTTCATCAAAGAACTCTAACCAATTTGTCAGGCATGATCTCCCATGCATGAAGCCATGCTGAATACTTCTAATCAAACCCTGTCTTTCCAAATACTTGAATATCTTATCCCTCAGAATCTTCTCAAGTAACTTACCTACCACAGATGTTACGCTTACTGGTCTATAATTCCCAGGTTTTTCTTTGCAGCCATTCTTGAATGAGAACAAAACATTCGCTACCCTCCACTCTTTCAGGACTTCACCCGTGGCTAACAATGATGCAAATACATCAGCCAGGGCTCCCACAATTTCTTCTCCAGCCTCTTGCAGTGTTCTTGGATAAATATGATCAGGACCAGGTAAGTAATACACCTTCTTACATTCTAATACTTCCAACACCGCGTCTACTGTTATATGGATTGTCCCCAAGATATCGCCACTAATTTCCCCAAGTTCCCAAGTCTTCATATCCTTCTCCACAGTAAACGCAGAGGAGAAATGTTTGCTGAGGACATTGTCCATCTCCTGCAGTTCCACTTTGGACCTTGACAGATCCTATTCTCTCTCTAGTTATTCCCTTTCCATTAATATACTTAAAGAATCTCTTTGGATTCACCCTAATCTTTTCAGCCAAAGGGATTTCATACTCCCTCGCCCCCACTTTTGCCCTCCTGATTTCCTTTTTCAGTAAACTTATGTATCCCCTATCTACCTCCAGCGATTCCATTGATCACAGTGGCATGTACCCGAGCCATGCCTGCTTCATTTTTTCCTAGTCAAAGCCTTAATATCTCTTGTCATCCAGGGTTCCATACTCCTGCCAACCTTGCCCTTCACCCTCGCAGGAGCATATAGACCTTGAACTCTATCTATCACACTTTTAAACGCCTCCCACTTACCAGAGGTCCCTTTGCCTGCAAACAAACTACTCTAATCAACCACTGCAAGCTCCTGTCAAAGTCCATCAAAACTCGCCTTGCCCCAATTTAAGACTTGAACTTGTGAACCAGTTTTGTCATTCTCCGTAAGTATTTTAAAATTAATAGAGTTATGGTCACTGGTCTCAAAGTGCTCCCCCACTGTCACCTCAGTCTTCTGTCCTGCTCTATTTCCCAACAGCAGGTGGGGTTTTGCTCCTTCCCGTGGATCCTATGGCAGTCCAGTCTCTGTAGGAAAATTAAAATCCCCACTATGACAAACCTATTGCTCCTGCAAGTCTCCGCAATCTCCCTGCATACTTGTTCCTCTAATTCCCATTGACTATTTGGAGGCCTATAGTACAACCCCAATAATGTCACCAATCACTTCTTATTTCTTAGCTCCACCCACAAAGCCTAACTGGGCCATGAAAATATTCACATCTAAAAATTGAAACTTATTGAACTAACCATTGCTGCGATCTTGAGATGAATTAGTTAAGACACAAAGCCTCACTAAAACAGAGGAAACTCATGATTAGTCAGCTTCTAATATTCATCATATATCAACCTTTTTGCACCCACAAAAATCATTAGCTTTAGTCTGTCTGACATGAAATTAGAAACTTTCCAGAAAGTGTACTGAAAATTCTTAGGTTCAAAGAGATTGGAGACGTCTGGAGTTTTGGAAGTATGGAAAGAGGTTTTCCTTAATATATCTCATTTAGCTACCTTTATATGAGAACAGAATATTTTTACGTGTTTCATAGGATATGTAAACACTGCAAAGATCACAGGAATGAATAAGTTGAAAATTATATTTTTGTAAAATAGAATTCCTTAAAAAGGATCTGTGTTCAAAACGTAGTCTCACTGATTGCTAGTAAATGAAAGCATTTGCCTTGGGTGGGAATTTGATGTGTTTCCACAAAGTCATTTCCTTAATTCAGTGGCAAGGCCCTTGTGCTGGTAACATGCTGGCTTGCTTTCAGTGGCTGTTCACAGAACCAGATGCCCCTGGTGCATATACATTACAGGCCTCAACAAAGCTAGCTAAATTTAAATTTATAGGCCAACCTTTTAAAAAAAAAACTTCATTTTAAAAGTTATTGTTAAATTGTGAACGGCTTCATTTGAGGAGAAATTGATTTCTGTGGAGCTGTGTTCTTCATTCAATTTGACGACACTTTTGTGACATTAAAACTTTGATGCACATTATTAGGTCTTCATGGTATAGAAAGCATTTCCGTGTGCAACTTTTCAAGAGTATTGGTATCCTTTAAATTTATATTAGTAGTACTGCACAGATCTGCTCATAGTCGATCAGAGGACATGGTATTTTATAAAGACACATGTATTAACATTAGATAACATTATTAACATAACATCCTGCTGCTAAAATCTAGCTATACATTAGTGGTATGTCCTTTAAGGCTACAAGAAATTCTGTGTTGCTCAGGTCAGTTAAAGACTAACTGGTCATTGCAAAACATTAGTTAGCCTAGTTTTGCTGGCAATCCTTTATTTAATGTGGAGAAAAAAAATTGCCAATCTGGTAGCATTACACTTTACATGTCAGGAATGCAATAATTTTTCCTCTCAAGCAGTGAGGATATAGTGAGAACATGCAGAACAAGCATTCTGATTGCCTTTTAAAAAAATGCAGTTTCATGTGTTGCCTGACACCAGACTTGGCAGTGGTGGTGGCCCAAGCCTGAATCGGCATTTGCAATGAAAATACACAGAAATCCAAACAAATATGAATGAATATTTGGGATTTACTTCCATTAAGTTCTTAATGTTCTGATTAAAAAACCAAAAGGCAGACACAGAATGCATCCATTGGTGGTGGACATTCAACAGGTCCCAAATTGTATTCCTGGTCAACCTCAGTTTCTCAACACCCAATTATTTTGAAAACATCCCATCCTAGATATGTGGTAGATCTTCCATAAATAATTGGAGGATTTTATTGGCATTAGAAACAGCATTTCAAACAAAATTACAAGCTTGTGGTGGATTTGTTACACACCTGAGGAAAATTAGCACATATTATGAAATTTCAGGCAGCATAAAGCTGGACAACAAAATCTCAATTAGTTGCAGTGCATTTGAGAATAGACTTGAGAAATAATTAACCTTTCTTTAACATTGATAAAATCATAATATATTTATTTGAAGTGTATCAGAACTAAAACACACAATATTAAATATCAAATTTAATATTGTTTATGCTCACCTTACCTAATAAATTATGTTATTGCTTGTGATTTATTTAATGGTCCTTCCTGTAGTTTATTAAAAAATTCTGCTCTTTCTCTTATGACAGGTCATTACTTTGAATCACCAGATGGTATGCAGGAAATAAAACAAAAATAAATATTCCAGGTGCCCATCAATAAATAACGTCACATTCATTTTTTATTGACATGGTCACTATTTGATAGGTTACTACAAAAAGGAGAAAATGTTTGAGGGAGAGTTGAAATTTGTTTCCCTTCACCACATCTGGATTTTTGTGAGAGCAGATTTCTTGTTCACACATGCTTGCAGTGGTGTTTGTAAATCACAGAGTCCGAGCTGTTTTGGAGCGGTGATTTACAGCTACATTTCCTCAGCTGGTGAACATTCCAAGTCATGGATTCCTCCTGAAGGAAGTGACTTGCAGGACCCACTGGAGTTCTGCTTCACTAATTAGCTTGTGTCTGAGTAGTGGACCCCAAGGTCAGAAAAGAAACAAAATAGGAGTGGCTGGGATGGAGTGAGAAGTCAAGAAATGCGACTTGATTTCATTAACATGAGGATTCTCTGATAAGCAGGCAACTAAAATGATTTACTCACTCAACACTCTTTCAAAACTGAGCTCACAAGGTTGTAGAATAGCAGGGGGGATAAGGGAGGTAATGAGGAATTCAAACAACATGTGTTATTTATAATGAGAGAAAGGAATGGCCAGAGAGCATGTTTGGACCAGTGTCTGTTTTTCTTTGAGAACGCAACATCAATACTCTTGCTGAAGTTATAAAAATAACCTATTGAGGAAAGTAGTAGGAGTAAATGGGAAACCTGAACAAAACTTATCTAAACAATGGAATAAAATGAGCTCAGATTTTAAACAGTTTAGCTATTTTTAAGCTTGTGGAAGTCATACAGCATAAATACAAAATGGGCTCTTGAATTCCATTCCTAATCTTTCTGTCTTTCTAACTCACTTTCCTTTTTTAAAGCAGTCCTTAATACCTACCACTTTTGCCAAACCCTTTGGTCACCCACTCTAATATTTCCTTCAGTGGTCCAGTGTCAACTTTTGTTTGATATCGCTCTCATGAAATACCTTGATATGTTTCACATGAAAAGCAAATTGTTGTTGTTGACAACTGGCAATCAGATTGAGAAATGCACAAGCTACCCTGTCCACTAAACAATGTCTTTACACATAGTGAATATAATAAATACTTTTGCATGTAAGGACCTAATTCTGTAACATTAGAACAGTGATAGACAAAACAATCTCAAATGTCAGAAATTTCAGCCTTAAACTCAACAATTTGCACAAGGTTTGTGCAATAATCAAAGTAATATTTAGGTAGTGTATAAGTTGAAATAGTAGATATTTTTAATCAACCTGTTTTAATACACCTTTTGGAGCAGGTGGAACTTGCTCCTGGCCAAGAGGTAGGAAGAAGTAGTAGTGTGAGAAACAGAAGAGGCCCATTAAAGAGAAGAAACATAACGTTTTCGTTTATGCTCCCTGAGCTGAATTTTCCACATACAATGATTCCCTATTGCACAAACTTCATTCACATATAAAATGAATATGAAGCCAGTTCCTTTTTCAAAAACAGAATGTGAATGAATCATTTTTCCGTCAACCACCAATTGCGTCACAATCAGTAGCCTTGCTATTTCAAAAGCCCACAAAATTATAACTTAGCCGAGTATTAAGTGAGTAAGAATTACGTATAAATTGTCAAGGTCAGTGAAAGATATGAGGGCAAAATTTGACCCCTTCCATTTTTGGGCTTGGAGTTGCAATTCAGAAATGTCCCATGTACAATCCCATTGAAGCAGGTAGCACACAAATTTCATGCTTTTTTCAATGGTTTCAGTGAGCAGGCCAGCAATGAATGTGCATCTGGCTGACTGAATGTTCAACAGCTAGCCTGTACCTGTCAAAGGCAGTCTGCGTCTTTTATATGGGAGTTGCACTGGGATAGAGAAGCTGCTGTTGATTGAATGTGAAGGGTTTGGTCATAGCATTGTTCTTTGGCTACTACGTTAGCAGGATCTCCACATCTCTACTGCTGGCACAGCTTAAAGCCAGCCAGCACTTCTTTAAGGGAAGGTGCATGTGGCTGCTGGAGTTGTGGAAGTCATTCCATACTGTGCAACAATCAACAGTGGCTGACTATGGCAGAGAGCACACATCAAGGTTTTCCAATGATATGACGGAGGTCTTGGTGTAGAAGGTGGAAAGCTGTGGAAATGCTCTGTATCCATGGGGTGGATTGATGGGTTCGGCTGTTGGGCAAGAAGGTCCTCCAGACACACAATGAGACAGCAACAGCAATTGATAGGAGTGAATGTGACATTTATCCTGAGGACTAGGATGCAGCACCTGCAAAACCGTCATTGGCCTTAAGAATGGTCAATGGTATCTCGACTGCACCTAAATGGTGTGGTGGGCATCCAACTGCACAAAGGAAGGTCTGCTGGCCATTATAATAAGTGGCACTGCCTGGCCATTAGCAGAGCCAAATCCATTGAAGATGACAGTATCTACATATACGTTCATATGAGAATTTTCATTTCCTACTTTCCTCTCATCCCACAATCTTTTCTGATTTAAAAGCTGCATGTAATGCAAGCATTTACTTCTTCCTCTCCCACATATCTTATCCTTACCCCTTACCTTTTAAGAAGATGTACTACTGCCCATGCCTGCAAGCAATTAATATGTGCCTTGAAGTTAGCAAATAGTGTTTCACCACTTACCATACAACTTTAAATTTGAAACCACTATGTCAAACACATTTATAGCAAAAGCGAGAAGGAAACAGGAACTAACCTGTGAATAGTTAATGATACCTTCAAATAACACTACTTAATGTCATGTTCACCCGTGCAAAGCTGAGCAAGGGAGTTGGCTAAACATGAAGTTCCAAAATAATACCACAGGGATCCAATCAATGTTGCATACTGATTGACACCATGACTAGACCACAATGAGAATGCGTAGCAGACATATTGGACCAGGAGTGCAGAGTCTGGGCATTTCTCAACTCTGCAAAAGTCATCTGGGAAAAAGTGACTTGGGAAGTTGGATTTCTTTTTTCTGAGGTGGGTATCGTGATTCATTGGGAGGCATGCTGGTCAAACCAGGAAGGACAGCAAAGGCTGCAGGGTAAAGAGGCATGTTATGTAGAAGGCCTGTCTTGGTCTACTGGCATTGGGTTGATGTTTAATTAAAACAAATACAAAATATTGAAACATCCCTCTAACCTTGATCTCCACCCCACACACTGGCTATGGCCCATCCAATGTCAACAAATGCCACCCCGCACCACCCTTCCCATGGTCCCTCATTCCAGGATATGACCCTCAAACAGCCGTTGTGGTCCCTCATACCCATTCATGCAAAGTGACCAAGACTAATTTTGCCTCCAATGATTTTAGGTCAATCTATAAAGTCAAAGCAGTAAATATATTACAAATCTGCACGGGGCTCTTTTTGGAAGGAAAAGGGAGTTGGAGAGATTTTCTTAACTTGTTGATTGGTTCCAACTCTGTGCTAATAAGAATTTTGGCTTCAAGGTTATATTTTATTGGTACAGAGCCAATACAGGCTGTATTCTGCTTTGTGCTTAGAGTCAATACAAATTCTAGTCAAAGCTAAAATTGGCTCCAACCGGTCCTCCTTGGTAAAGATGATAGCCAGAGAGAGAGACAGAAATAGTTTCAGTCCCAAATCCATAAAGGTCAGTGATCTACTATTCTTTGCTACCCACTTTTCAGCCAATGGTTTCATTTTTACTTCTTCGTCATGTTTGGAATCATTACTTCTAAACCAAAGAGTCAAATTAAAGTTCAGATACAGTGAAGATTACAGAAGCAATGAAACTAAATAAACTGAGTTGTGTCGAACACATTACGATTGAAGCCAAACCTCTTTCTCCTAAGGACGCACCATTAACTAGTTTTAAACGGGGAAATGCCCTTGATGGTTTACAAGATAGTGTCAGAAACTTGTCTTTCATCAAAACCTTCAAATTAAAAATGCTTTGAATGAATTTGAAAACATAATATAGATTAGAAATGTTCCAAAACTGCACAAATGTTCTATGAGGTTTGGTGCAAATAAATTTAATGACCCCAACAAAAGGCCCATAATTTCCATCCTGCATATCTGTTTTTTTATGTTTTCAAGTTTTTAAAATATTTTCCATCAGGACATCCCAAGACCATTTGTACATGATTAAATACACTTCAGAAAGTGCGCAGTGTTCGAATACAGGAAACATAGCAACCAATTTAGACACAGCAAGCTCACATCAGTAGCAAGGATACAACCATTGAACCGGTTTTTATGATGTTGACTGGGGAATAAATATTGGCCAAGAGAGTGGGGGTAACTCTTTTTTAAAGTTTTGCTATAGAATCTTGCAGCCCAAAGAGAAGTGAGCTTATGGAATTCTCTGTCTCAGAATTTGGTTGAGGCTAAAAGACCTAATGTTTTCAAGGAGTTCTTAGGGTTAAAGGGATCAAAGGATAAGGGACAAAGGCAAGAACTGGGTACTGAGTTGAATGATCATCCATGATCATTTTGAACGGCAGAGCAGGCTTAAAAAGGACAAGTGGCCTACTCCTGCTCCTATTTTTCAGTGTTTCAAGGGAGCAGATAGAATCTCAGTTTACTTTCTTAGCTGAAACTGAATACAGTTCCTTTTGACTTTGCAAAAACAATTACTACATATTTGTATTTCATCTTCATTATTTTGTAAACAAGATTTGACTCAAGAGTTAAGAGTATGTACAATCAATTACATCAAAACTCACATTGTCTCTATTCCCACTGCTCTATCATGCCAAAGAGAGCGAGAGCTTTAATGATTACAGTCAGTGTAATTGATTGGCTCTGAACTGAAGGGTTCCTTGGCCTCACAACAGCATTTCATTGATGAGCTCAACCCAAAGAAGAAACATAGTCTAGGAAATATTTCCTTTCAACTATTTATGCAATTCTCTTTTGAATTGTATGACTGAATTTGCTTCAACCACATTTGCAGACAGTGCTTTTCTGATCATAACAAGTTAAGATGTTCAGCAAAGCAATCAGCCTGATTTTCCAATTGCTTATCATTTCAATCTCAGCTTCATTCCCATTCTGGCCTCATATTCACTTCCAATATAGTTCAACAGAGGGTTGAGAATGACATTAATCTTCTGACCTCAACATGGGTTCAACTATTTCAGACTGCAATCACTGCTCCTGTTTTTGTTCAGTCATTTATACCACTGGTTCTCAAACTTTTAAGGTGAAGAACCCCTTTTCAAATGGATCAGTCAGCAATGACCCTCCATTTAAATTATAAGCCGAGATAATATTCATAACACAGAGGTGTTGTATGTTAACAGTGTATGCTTTTAGGTAGTTAGAGTAGCAATTTGAGGACAATTTCAGTGATTGTGATAGGGGACAGCATGTAATATGAATCAGGCCAATTGGCATTTCCACTCGTAAGGATACCAGACAAACAAGAAATTAACAAAAACACAAAATGTTGGAAAATGCTGATATGGCTAGGCAGCATGATAATGCATTTTTTTCACTAGGATTCTCAATTGAATGCACCAGGGCATCACTGCATTAGTTGGTCTATTCTTGTCCATAAAAAGTTGCCAGTCTCTAAGTATAACTGTTAATTTAGACAAAGTGGCTGGCTAGCGTTCATTATCTTCCATCCTTCTTCCCCTTAGGTTTTTCTCTTTTGCATCCTTTTAGATTATTTTATGGATCCATTAGAAAGGCTCCACAGACATGAAGAGAAATGTGGATTTTAATCCGAGAAACACTATTACAAAGCTACATCTCCTTCATTTTCTTAATCCATTGCCACCCACTTATGCTTTGCACCATTACCGCTCAATTATACTATTCACTCTTTCAGATATTCCTGCTTTCTTTCTTCCACTCTCCATTAGTCTATCTCTGTTCTCCCTCAAAACATGTTACGTCCTAAATTTTAATCAGTTCTGATGAAGTAATCAGCCTCAAATGTTTCTTTTGTTTCTCCCTCCATAGATACTAGCTAATTTGCTAAGTACTTCCAGCAGTTTCAGTTTTAATTCTAGATTTCCAGCAAGAATAGAATCATGAATTTGTATAAAGGCAACATTTGGAATTCTCCTGTTTGGTGGCACTATTCCTACGCTGCATTGGAAGACTGTGGTTACAGATTTTGTAATTTACATTCGTACATTCCCCGACGACATAGCATGTAGCCTATCATGATTGGAGATACCTTTTTTACTTTGAAGATTGCCATTGGATGTAAAATTTAGATTAATGTCAAGTGCTGACTGGGCTGTAGGAACTTTTTTGTGTTTAAAATGGCAATGCTATCAGATTCAGGGTGGCACATTGACACAGTGGTTAGCACTACTGCCTCACAGAGCCAGGGACCCAGGTTCAGTTCCAGCCTTGGGTGACTGACTGTGTGGAGTTTGCATGTTATTCCAGTGTCTGCATGGGTTTCCTCCCACAGTCCAAAGGTGACCAGGTTAGGTGGACTGGCCATGGGAAATACGGGGTTATGGGAATAGGGTGCGTTTGGGTGGGATGCTTTTTGGACAGTCAGTGCAGATCGATGGGCCGAATGGCCTCTTTCCATTTGAAAGCGATTCTATGGTTGAATGTACTCTTATGAGGAATGTCACAGCAGCCACCATATTGGTGAAATTGCTTGTATTGGCACAGTGTACAGCCAATGGAATGAAGGGGAGCAGACAGATCATTATATTACTCAGCTTTAACAATGATTTGATGCTGCTAGTGCCCTTTTAGAGGTTCGTCATTCCAGCTAACATTCATCATTCTGTTAACCTTGCGCTGTTGAATAAATGTTTGACAGTAGGATCACCAACCTCCAGCACTACTTGTCACTGATTGGTTAGTTGCTTTCTTCTGGCTGCTGCTCTGATTCTACAACTATCTGGTGCTTTCTATACTTGTTTAATTGTTGTCAAAGCCTACAGGAAGAGCATGTGAAGAAGCATATTTTGCGGATTTCAAAACTCAAACCATCTGTTCCCAAATGTGGGTGTACCAGTAAATTTTCATTTAGAATACAGCATGGCCAAGAGAATGAACAACATTCACATAGAGCAGGACAAGCTAATGAAAGAGGAGCACAGGGAGAGAGATTACGGTTGAAGGCCGTAGATACTGTAATTATTTGACTGAACCATAGTGAAGAACACTGTCTGTAGAGTCTGAGTTCAATAAGGACTGCTTCACTGAAATCTTCCACCTATAAAAGATTGACTACTAAGTGACAAGGACAAGGACAATCTTGCTGACTGCCAGGTTGATGGACACAGTACATAGAATACGTGCACAGCACATGTACAATTAAAAGCACATTGCCACATGAAATGCAAAGACAGATTCTTGGTAGCCTGGTAAAATACTTTGTATACTGGGACTGACTTGGAGGAATCCTGCAGTACTTAGCACAGAGTGTGTCAAGATTTGTCACAAGGAACTGAAGATCAGAAGCATGAAGTTGGAAGAGAAAGTGGAAGAGGGAGAGAGGTAGAATTCTGGAATTTCTTCTCTCAGAGAGGTGAGAGTCTTTGAAACTCCTTGCTGCAGAGAGCTGTGGGGGCAGCGTCCTTGTGTGCATTTAAGGCTGAAATAGATTCCTGATCAGTAGGGGAATCAAGGGCTATGGAGAAAGGGCAAAAAAGTGGAAGCATGGAACGTCAGATCAAACATGATCTTATTGAATGGAACAGCAGGCTGGAGGGGCCAAATAGCTTCGCCTGTGCCCATTTCTTGTGGTCTTATGATGTTGATTACTGCTATATTGAGATGCTAGTCGATGGTCCCAGTTAAGTTTTTAATGAATATATATGATAAATTAGAAAATTTTCATTAAGAGTTCAACAATGTACAGTAAGCACAAAAATAATTTGGGAAATCAGGTTCAAGACACATATGAAAATCCAGGACTGTACATCTAAGCCCTTCTGTTCCATGGGGCAGCATGCTCTAGTCCCCATGAATCATTTTGCACTGGATACATGATTAAGAAATATTTCAAATTGTGACAAAAATTTTTTCTCTTCGTGACACTTTTTTTCTCTTTGATATAAACCATTTAAATAATTTAAATTACTAAATGAGGTGGTTAGAGGGGGAAGAAGTTTTTAAGTTCACATAACAAAAGCCACAGTGGATCCACAGCCAAACAATATTTTTGGCAGCACTGTAACATTGAAATGTTTTCTTTTTGTAAGGAAAATAAGAAGTTCTGAATAACACTGTGAAACTTGTGTTTAAACATTTCAGCGATGCAATTACCCTGCAGGAGACCTTGTAAAGTATGGTGTGCCAATATCTACCAATCTGGATGATTTAGCTAAAGATTTCTTTTACTGCATCCAAAATGTTGCAGACCACCGGCCTGCATGGAAAAGAAAATAACAATTGTATAACATGTGAATTACTTTGAAATGATTTACATACATAATTCAAGGATTAACTTCACCAAATTTGTTTTGATACCCCACATGTGGGAAGCACACCAGTGATGTGCTTCCTACTAATGTACATCCTTCCAGCTGGCACTACAAGGTCACCGCTTTATGATTGGAAGTCTCCCCTGTGGCATCCACAGGAACACGGCTGAAAAAAGAAGTTCACTACAGTTTTTAATGCTAATAATATTTTGTCATGCTTTTACATAGTAGAGAATTTACTTGTTTTATTGTGAGTTTGAAATAAAAGTGCAGTGGTACATAATTATTTTGTGGAATTAGTTGTGAAATGTTAACTTATCAAATGTTATATCAATTACAGGTCATGTAATAAAGAAGAACAATGAAAAGTAACAAAAGATGTTGGTGCCGTTATGATTTTGTAACAAGCTGCTTTATAATCAGACTGGAATCTTTATTTAAATTCCACTCATTTCAAATGAAGGAGTATGACTATTTATTACAACATATTGCACAAGTATTCACAACAGTGCCATTGCTCATTCAGATGTGGTTTTGACGGTCCAGAATAACAAATGAACAGCTGTTTACGGGATGTGAATTCTCATCATTGGAAATTTCGACATTATGAATCAGAAGTCCAGACCAATGATGAATGCAGAGAACTACAGAGCCTCTGCAGACTGGGCAGGACCTAATTTACTTAACTGTTGGTTTATAATACAATACAGCATCGTTGCTGGAGGCAGTTGCAACAAAGACAGAATTTTCATGATCCCAGCGATTGGCAGAGGCACAAAGCATTCTGCAAGATTTATGCTAGGGCTTCAGAGTTATGTCTTGGACTAATGCAAAGCCTGACAAATGTTGTTCAGCACGTGATAATTACTTTCACGGTCTTAATTAATGTGTTGAATGGACAGTGTTATGGACCAGACCAAACCCCCTCAAAATATAATCAAGTACATAGCCTAGACCCTAACATATCATATTTAAAGGCAAGTGTAAGGGGCTGCGTTCCAGATGTGATCCGATTGGTCAAACTACTAGACCTTAAGCAAAACATACACTATTCTTGCACCACAGTTAAAATACAAACAATAAAAAGAAGAATTGGCATAACTTTAACTAGCAAAATACTCAACAAAATTATCTATATATATTTCAACTACTATTCATCAACTGTTCCGAGATAGCAGCATCCCATAGACACACACTTGCAAAGGCAAATTCAGCAAAACAGATTTACTTCACTTGCTATCTCCTCCAATCCAGGAGAAGGAATACTGACAGAATGAATCTAGCAGCAGCAGACAGACAGAGAGATCCAGCAGCATCAACTCTAAAACCCTAACTTCAACAACTGAAAGGAAAACTAAAAACCTGGGTCTGTGTGAGCCTGACTCCGCTTATGCATCTTTTGTCTGATTTTAAAAAACTCAAAGCCATTTACTCTGGTTTCCATACAGCAGACGCCTCAGCACCAGATTTGCAATACCCCTCTTCAAGAGAACCAGGACAAACTCCTCTTAAATGCACATATCGTCACAGACACACTATAGGGGTGGAGAGATAATTCGCAGGCAAAGTAGCAAAACAATTCTCACCCTTCCCCCCATCTCTTTAAACAGGCAACTAAAACAGTATAAAGCTCTGTCCCAATAAAATCAGATCAGGAAATAAATTTAAAAATAGAACAATGAAAAAAGTCTACCAGCTGTAGATGGTGAATTAGTGAGAGAAAACGGTTCTCAAAATTCAATCCTCATCTCCACGGCACTAATAGTTCTGACTTTATTGAACGTTCCAAATTCAGGAGAATTTGCCTTAAACAGAAGGCGTTGATCAACGTTAAAAAGCTTTATTTATTT
Organism: Ginglymostoma cirratum; assembly: GCA_024137785.1. Classification (NCBI taxonomy): domain Eukaryota; kingdom Metazoa; phylum Chordata; class Chondrichthyes; order Orectolobiformes; family Ginglymostomatidae; genus Ginglymostoma; species Ginglymostoma cirratum. The sequence goes on from JAHRHZ010000021.1 coordinate 37,176,187, forward strand.
AATGGAGACCCTCTATAATAGGCTTTCTGAGTTTTCTTGTTCATTTCAGTGGAAATAGCTTGATGACAATGTTAGGAACAACGTACCAATAAAATATTGATAATGAACACTTTAGACATGTCATGGAATAGAACAACTTTCTGGATAAGGGCTGCTGACCGAACAATTCAATCATATTCTGAATTGGATCTGTTAATCAGGCAATTCAACCTTGATCTGTAATCTTTTTGGCAAGATTTTTCAGAAACCATGTCACCAACTAGAAAATATGACCTAACAGCAGAAATTTATTACATTTCTATAAACTCATCAGGAATTAACATAACTCCCTTCAATTATGAAGTTGCACCGTTTTTATTTGGGTAGATGTAAACATTTAACCAGTAGCAAAGAATCAAATCCCACTTGTCTCCACCCCACAACCTTTGCTGTTAAGATCTTTTAATGGACTTTTGCTTAAACTCTCAATGAGTGCTAAAGATATATAAACAAAAGCAAATTACCCATACGTATGGAGATGATCTACAGAACATATGGAAAACTGTTCAACCTATGCCACCTTCATTGAAAAGCAAAAACCATTATAACCTCAGAAAAAGAGCTTCAGTGTGCAGAAGAGGCATGTGTGTGGGCCCCTCATAAAAACTTAAGTTCTATGTCTTTGTCATTTCCTCCAAAGAATATGAAAAATGGGCCTTTCACTAAACATCCAGAAAATGAAGGTGCTCTTCTAACCAGCTCTCATAGCATAAAATCTCCCCCTTGAACTCCACTTGCTTTCCTGCCCAACATGACCCTCAGCACTTTTGTACATCAAAAATAAGTCGAACATTTCCATGAATATATTCAATGACCCAGCCTCCACTGCTCTCTGGGGCAGAGATTTCTGAAGATTAATGATTTGATAGAAGAAATTTTTCCTCATCCTGGTCTTAAATGGGAAACCACTTTGTTTGAAACTGCGTCACCTTGTTTTAGAATGGGAAAATTCCTCGCACCATCTACCCTGTCATATATGTTTCAATGAATCAACTCCCATTGTTGTAGACTCCAATGAGTATAAGCCCAAACTGCTCAACTTTTCCTCATAAGTCAACCTCTCTACACCAGAAATCAACCTTGTGAACTTTCCCCAGCTGTCCCATGTGAAAGTATATACTTCCTGAAAGAAGGTGACCAAAATAGTATGCAGTACTCTTGATGCAGTGTCACCAATGGTGCAGGAAGACTTCTTTATGCTTACACTTTTCCAACATTCCATTTGCCTTTAGTTGCTATTCCTGCATGCTAAACTGCTGCCATTCATGTACAAGGACCCCCAGCTTTCACTATACTGAAGCCTTCATAAGTCTCTCTCTACATTTCAATAATATTCTGCTTTTTTATTCTTCACACCAATGTGGACAACCTCACATTTTTGCACATCATATGCCATCTGCCATTCTTTGTCTATTCACTTAAGTTATCCATACCCTGTGCAGACATTTTGGGTTAAATTTATTCCAGTTTCTGAACAACCCGGACCATGTGAAGTTGTTTGGAAAAATGAGATTCACAAAGTTTATTAAAAGAAGTCTGATTTTCCACTGAACATTTGAATGGTGAGTGGCCTATTCACATTCATTATTCTCGCCTCATTTATATGCTGTTTGTTGTTCTTCCACATGGTTGACAGAAACTAGATGGCAACAATTTCTGAGTTACTAGACCGAACGTGTACGGCTCTAGCTCATTGCTTGCTCCTCCAGGCTTCCATGGCTAGCAGTCTGCAACATCTGAGAGCACACTCCATGAGCTGTGATTAGCTCCACACTCCTTCCACGACAGTCACCAGCCTCAAGACATCATCACGGCACATCTCCAAACTACCTAAAATGAGGTTATCTGCTTGAATAGTGCATTTTGGAGTATATTGATACTTTTCATTGCAATGCTGTTGCTGGGCCACTTTGCACGCAGGGCAGGCATCCTTGTCAAAGATTGGAGCAAGGTCAGGTAATGGAGAATTGTGAGAGATACCTCGCTAGCGCTGATGCAAAGAAACCCACCATTGTCTTGGCAACGTTTATTAATGTAGGGCAGAGGACTTGGCTAAAAGAAACTGTTAAATGGGTCATTTTATGGTTGGTGAATTATAACCAGTGGAGTCGCACTAACAAAGTGCCAGCATAGGTAGTTCTGCTACAATCAGTGTTTCATTGAAGCGAATTGGCTGTTTGGATAATGCAAATTTTCTGCTGTGTAGGTATAGCGATTTTCTACGGCGATTTCTATATGTGATTTTCTATAACATTAGAAAGCAGCAATCATGTCACAGAAGAACTACCTATACTAGGGCCAGAATTATTTAAAATCTATATTCATAGATTCATATCACATTCATTACTTGGAAAAAGTGTATTGTTGCAAAATTGTTGCTGATAAAAAGATAAATAGAAAGCAAATTGTGAGGAGGATAGAAAGGGTAACTAATTTTGCTTTTCATAAGATCATTTTCTCCCCTTTAACCCTGTTTGCTGCTATTATTTAGTACTTGAACACTCTGCCCCTTCATATTATCATTATTGATGCCTTGTAATGCCAGTATATGCTTTTGTTTTAAAAGCCCCCAACTCCTGAACCTTACCCCTCCTCCAATTGGTTTAAAGCCCTCTTTACAGTCCTAATTATTTGATTTGCCAGGACACTGGTCCCAGCAAGTTCAAGTGAATCCTGTTGTAACGAGCCAGCCCCCACCTACACCAGTATTGAACTGAACATGATTTCTTTCATATCAATCTTTAAGCCACATGTTTAAATCCTTGATTTTATTTATCCTAAGCCAGTTTGTTTATTAACTTGGAGTTTGTTTCTTAGTTTAGCTCCCAACTGTTAAACTCATTCAGCAAAACCCCCATTTCCAGTCCTATTAATGATGTTATTACAAACAACTTTGCCAACAACAGGATCCCTCTCCTCCAACTCCAAGCTTCTCTCCAGCCCTGAGGAGATGTCCTCAACTTCTGGATTCCCACACCTGCCGCACATAGCTCATAGCTGCACACCCCTGTGCCTGGTTACAGGCCAAATCTGTAATACCGAATCCAAGGCATTAGACTGCCTTCCTGAAAGAAAGTGTCCAGGTATCTTTCTCCCTCCCTGATGCAATGTCCAGAATTTGAACTCCAACTAAAACAGCTCTGAGCCAAGTTCCTTAAGCTGCAGACACTTACTCCAGATGTGGTTACTATAGTTCAGATTAGAGTTCACCAACTCACAAATGTTATGGCTGCAACATATCACGAAATGTTATATAGTTTTACTTGAGGCTGTTTGAAAACTTTGTTCAGTATTTGGAATACAAATGAACTGAAAGGGCATTTTTACGCCAATGTACAGATGTTGAACCATCTTAGTTCCAAACAGGCTTACTTCAAAAAAGTAATCAGCCACACTGGAATGGAACCAGTTTTCACAGCATTAGTTTTCAGTCAACTGTGAAAATATTGCTTTACTTAGCCATTCTGGGCAAGCCAATACATATCAAGATTGAAAGAATTGCTGTGGACTTGGTAAAGTAGACTTTTCAATGAGCCTCTTTTCTATAAATCAACAAGATCGTTGCAATCTAATCTAAATTATAAAGGCATAAGACTACAAATCACAGGAGACAAGGCAAAAATAATGGTAGCAACAAGAGGCATCCATTCAATGACAAGGCTTGAAAGAAAAAACAGATACAGAAATTAAAATATAGTATTTAATTGTGCCTGTTACAACATCAAATAATTAAGATGTTGCTCTCTCTCTCAATGTTTTATGACTTTCTCCTCATTGCCAAATCTTCCGTGGTACACTATTCAATTACTGCTCATTTTTCTACATTCTTTGTCCACTGACAATTGCTGGTGTTTCAGGTAATATTCCTTGGTCCTTTGGAATTCTTTCCTGAAAAGCTTATTTTGATTTTTTCCCTTGCTTCGAATGTCTCTTAAAAAAACCTGGCCCATCAACGCTCTTCACTCAAATTTTCTGACCTCCTACCTTTTGTAACTTAACAGTGAAATACTGCTCAGTGTAACACATCATGTTACAGAATTACACGTTGTTCCTGTTGACTTCCTCTTCATGTCCCGGTATCCTCCGTTACAAGATTGCTAATCAAAGCAGGACAAAAGACTGTTAAGCTGTTAATTGCAGGTTTATTGCTTGATACACAGAGATGAGAAATTTTTTTTCTCACAGAGGGCCTTAGATGAGTCTTTGGAGCTCTCTTCCTTAAAAGGTAGCAGAAACAGGGACTGAAATTTTTAAGTGGGAGGTAAATAGATTCTTGATAAGTAAAGGGGTAAAAAGTTATCAAAAAGACATGAGAACGTAGAGTAATCAGATCAGCCATGATCTTACTAAGTGACAGAGCAAGCTTGAGGGGCACAATGGCTTACTCCTGCTCCTAATTTGTATGTTCATATATTACTCCATAACGTACTATGCTTTGATAAATTATTGATCCCATTGTTTGTACATTCTCTCCATAAACGAGTTTATTTAACTTAAGTGAACGACTCAGTGAGAGAATAGTCAATAGCAAAAATGCAGCCTGCCTTCAAAGAAAAGCCAATTTTGATGCACAGACTAACAGCTGCCACATGCCCTTGGGGTGGGAATGAAATGCGTTTCTAAACATCTTCATAAAATAGCAGAATTGTCTGAGAAATATGGATCAGTAAATGAAACTAAAAGGGAATAAACAGCAAGGCTAAATAGCCTATGGTTTGCACGATCATTCAACAGCTGAGGGGTATATTTCTTGATCAATGGAATGAACACTAGATTAGCAAGACAGGTGTCTTCGCTGTAGCTGCCAATAGGCAGGTCCTGCAACTATGTACTGCAGTGAGGACAATAAAGAAGGGGAATGTAGCTCTCCAGCAAAATAGCAAAGATGATCAAAATAGAACACCTATGAGTAAAGAGTAAGAAAAACTGCAAGCAGAAAAAGATACTCAGAGAGCAAGGGATGAGAAGATGGAAGGCAGATCAAACAGGAAAATGCCACTCTAGTACTAAAATGCATTACCTCACATTTGTCCAGATTAAATTACATCTGCCATTTTTCTGCCCATGCCTCCAACTGATCTATATCCTGCTGTATCCTTTGACGATCCTCCTGGCTATCCACAACTCCACCAATCTTTGTATCGTCCACAAACTCACTAATTAGACTAGTACATTTTCCTCCAAATCATTTATGTTGATCACAAACAGCAGAGGCCTCAACACTGATCCCCGTGGAACACCATTAGTCACAGCCTTCCATTCCGAAAAGCATCCTTCCACCGCTCCGTCTGTCTCCTATGACAAAGCCACTTCCGTATCCATCTTGTCAGCTCACCCCGATACCACGTGACTTCACCTTTTGTACCAGTCTGCCACTGTGTCCAGTTCTGAACTCCTCACCTGAGGAGGGATGTTCTGGCTATGGAGGGAGTGCAAAAAGGGTTTACCAGACTGATGAGATTGGATCTGTTAGGACTATGTGTGCTGGAGTTTACAAGAATGAGCAGGATCTCACAGAAACCTATAAAATCCTAATAGGACCAGGCACGGTAAATGCAGGGAGGATGTTCCCAATGATCAGGGAGTTGAGAACAAAGGGTCACAGTTTAAAGATGTGGGGTAGACCACTTAGGACAGAGATGAAGAAAACTTTTTTCATTGATACAGTGGTGAGTCTGTGGAATTCGCTATCACAGAAAACAGTTGAGGTCAAAGACATTGGCTATAGCACTGGGGCTAAAGAGATCACAAAGGATATGGGGAAAAGCAGGAACAGGCTATTGAGCTCAATGATCAGCCATGATCAGAACGAATAGGCTGAAAATACACCTGCAACCACTGGGCATCAGAGTAGCACACAAACCCACATCAATCCCACACCAACTGCTAACCCAAACCAAAGATTCGTTACCCACTATGGGCAGGACCAACGTAATATATACAAGATCCCCTACAAAGACTGCAACAAATATTACATTGGACAGTCAGGAAGAAAATTAGCCACAAGAGTACACGAACATCAACTGGCAACAAACAGATACGACGAATACGCACTCATCTCCATCCACATGGACAAGGAAAACCACCAATTCGATTGGGACAACACCAGGATCCTAGGACAGGCCAGCAGAGACAAGCACAGGAGTTCCTAGAGGCCTAGTTCTCCACCAAGGCGGCCATCAACAAACACATAGAGGTAGACCCTATTTTTACTCCACTGCAACGGAAAACTGGAAGTGAGGTAACCCAGCTCAATGGACACCAGAGTTTAAATAACAGGTGGGAAAACAGAACAGCGCTTCATCGGAGGCTGCACTGATGATGTTACCCAGCAGTGTAATGAAACATCTGCGGAACAACGAACCAGCTCAGCGAACCAACCAACCACAACATAGGCTGAAAGGGCCGAAGTGCCTACGCTTGCTCCTAGTTTCTCTGTTTCTATTTGAGCTGGGTGTAGGAAGGTAGTTAGGGTAACTCAGGCATTAATACATTGCAAAAGCAGAGGGTACAGTTTGTACCAGAAAATATTAATTTTACATAACTTTCCTGCACCCTGGGAACATTGAGAATTCAAATGACCTAAACCCACAGGGTAGGTCTGTCTGATACATACTCAGGTGGAGGAGGCAAGAAAATTGTCCCACTCGCCAAGGTCTCCTCAGTTTCATTTGAAATTTCAAAATATAAAAGACTTTCCATTTTACCTCTTCCAAAAATTTCTGAAATCTATACTGCATAACAATTTACAGAAATTTCTCGTTTGACTGTATAAATACATTTTGACATTGTTAATATTTTTTCCATTAAATCGTCTTTTCAATTTGATTGGTCGTATGAAGAAATACATGTCATTGCCTCTGCATTATGCACTCATTCATCCATGCAGAATCCTGGTTCCATTTATGTCAGGTGGAAAATGCTCCTTCTAGGTGCTTTGCAATCGAATAGCACAATGCTGCATGACATTTTCCAAACAGCTCCATCCCTGGGTTGTAGATAAGTACCTCTGAACAAACAGGTAGATACACAAACACACACTTATAGATACAGCACATGCTCATAATTCAAGGATAAGCTTTTTCTTAAAGCAAGGAAGATATTTTGGGCCATAGTCAATGTTCCCCTTAAAATGTTATGTGAGACCAATTTTTTCAGTGCTAGTATTTTTATTTTGCAGAGCCATGCATCTATTTTAATAAGCATGGAACAAGGCCTATAAAGTACCTTTCAGACTGCCTTCCACACAACCTCATAACTAAGGAGGAATATCAGCCTCAGTCCCTTGTTAAAATTTATTATATGGCAGCTAAAATTCAACAGTGATGTAGTGGCAGCGCTTCTAGGATACAGAATGGAAATCTCTGAGTATTTTAATGTTTGCCTATTTAGAAGTCGTAAATGAGCAACAGAAGTGTTGCATGTTGTGCTGTGCAGGACAAACTGGGGGATATAGGTGGTGGTGGGTGCTTCCTTAAAACCAGTGGCCTTCTGCAAATTATTCAATTCTGTCTTCTTGTTTCTGTATTAAGGCAAATAAAGGAAAAGTCTGACAATTTCCAATGTTTAGGGAGGGCAGTTACCTTCCTCTGAGAAAGCACTTGAAAACCTTGCCCAGGGAAATGACAGAAAGAAGATATTCCATTTCACTCCTGCTATGTGTCAGCTTTGTCCATTCTCCTCGTCATGCTGTACTCCAACAGGAGTGTCTACAAATTGCACCCGTATCTGGGAGAAATTGGTTTGGGCAGAAGGCTTGGAGTTAAAACCTTCAGCACTGCCACACTAATTGCTTCAGATTTTAGCAACTTCCAAGAATTCTAGCATACCTGAAACATTTATAAAATCATTGAAATCAATCAGCAACTAAGCTGTAAGTAGTTGACCATGCCTTTAATTAGCATGGCTGGAAGTGGCTGGGATAGGAGAACATTTCTGTTGCTGAGAGCAGGTTCAACTGTGTGGTTAAGAGGGGGCATTGAGTTCCAAAATGGAGCAGTGGCATGAAGTTATAACCTACGAACTCTGCAGACTACCAGCAGATACAGTGTGTGTGTTAACACCCAAACAATATGGTATCCAGCACGACTCTTACCAGAAGTGTTCACGTGCACTTCATATGCCATTTTGGATCCCTAAAGTCACTTGTCTCTATCACTTCTGGCAGCTCATTTCATACCACCCTCTTTGTGAAAAAAATGCCCCTCAGGTCCTTCTTACAACTTCCCCCTCTCACTTTAAACCTATACCCTGTAGTTATGGACTCCCCTACCCTGGGGAAAAGATCTTCGCTATTCACCCTATCCATGCTACTCATGATTTTATAAACTTCTGTAAGGTCACCCCTCAGCCTCCTATGTTCTGGGGATAAAATTCCCTGTCTATGCTGCCTCTCATTATAACTCAAACCTTCCAGTCGCCATAACATCCTTGTAAATATCTTTGCACCTTTCCAGTTTAACAACATCCTTTGTATAGCAGAGTAAGCAGAATTGTATACAGTACTCCAAAAGTGACCTTACCAATTTCTTGTACAGCTGTAACATGACATTCAAACTACTGTCCTCTTCTTCACCGCCCTATCCACCTGTAATGCCACTTTCAAGGAACTATGAGCCTGCACCCTCAGGTCTCTCTGTTTGAAAACACACCCCAGGGCCCTACCGTTAACTGTGTAAGTCCTGCCCTGGTTTATCTTACCAAAATGCAACACCTTGCATTTATGTGAAGTAAATTCCATCCGCCATTTCTCAGCCGACTGGCCCAGTTGATCAAATCCTGTTGTACTTGAGAACTTTCTTCATTGCCCACTACACCACCAATTTTGGTGTCATCCACAAACTTAATAACCATGGCTCCTATATTCTCATCCAAATTGTTTACATAATGACAAATAACAGTGGACTCAGCACCAATACTTGCAGCACACAGTCTCAACAAGAACCATCTTCCACCACCCTCTGTTGCACACTGTGAAGTCAATTTTGTACCCAATTGGCTAGCTTTCCCTGGATCCCATTGATTTAACCTTACCAACCAATCTACCATGTGGGTATCATGTCAAAGGCCTTGCTTAAAAACCCACATAGACACTGTTTACTGGTCTGCTGTCAACTATCTTCTAGGTCACCTCTTCAAAAAACTCAATCAAGTTTCTAAGATATGACCCCATGCACAAAGCCATGCTGACTACCCCTAATCAGTCCTCATCTTTCCAAATGCACCGAGAGCCTGTTTCTCAGAATCCGCTTCAACAACTCACCCGCCACTGACCTTAGGGCCACCGGACTACAGTTCCCTGGTTTTTCCTTGCAGCCTTTAAATAATAGCACAACATTAGCCACCCTCCAGTCTTCTGGTACCTCACCTGTGGCTGCTGATGATACAAATATTGCTGCTAAAGGCTCTGCAATTTCTTCCCTAGCTTCCCACTATGTCCTTGGATACCCCTAATCGGGTTCCAGGTATTTATCTACCTTTACGCAATTTAAGACCTCCAGCACCTCTTCTTCTGTAATACAGACTCTTTTCAAGACATCACGATTTTTATCCCCGAGTTCCCTAGCTTCCATGTCTTCCTCCACTGTAAATACAGATGAGAAATATTTGTTTAGGATCTCACTCATCTCCTGTGGTTCCAAACGTAGACAGACTTGTTGATCTTTAAGGGGCCCTATTCTTTCCTTAGTTACTCTTTTGCCTTTAATATGCATGTCGAATCTCTTTGGATTCTCCTTAACCTATTTTGCCAAAGCTATCTCATGTCCCCTTTTGGCCACCTGATTTCCCTCTTAAGTTTACTCCCATACCCCTCGATGGATTCACTTGATCCCAGTTGCCTATATCTGACATACGCCTTCTTCTTTTTCTTGACCTGAGCCTCTAGTCATCCAGTGTTCCCTACTCCCGCTAGCCTTGCCCTTCACGCTAACAGGAACATGCTGTCCCTAAGCTGTCATCTCATTTTTGAGAGCCTCCTACTTGCCAGACATCCCTTTACTTATGATCAGCCTCCCCCAATCAACGTGTGCAAGATCCTGTCTAATACCATCAAAACTGGCCTTGCCCCAGTTTAGAACTTTAACTTGTAGATCAGGCCTATCCTTTTCCATAATTATTTTAAAATTAACAGAATTATGGTCACTAGTCCCAAAGTGCTCCATCACTAAAATCTCAGCATCTCAGTCACTTGCCCTGCCTTATTTCCCAAGAGGAGGTCAGGTTTTGCCCCTTCTCTAGTAGTGTCATCTACATATTGATTAAAAAATTTCCCTTGAACACACTTAACATTTTCTTCCTCATCCACGCTTTTAATACTAACTTAACAGTCTATGATTGGAAAGTTTAAATCCCCTACTATTACAACCTTATTATTCTTGCAGCTGTCTGTGATCTCCCGACATATTTGCTCCTCAATTTCCCACTGATTACTGGGGGCCCTACAGTACAATCCCATCAAAGTGATCATCCTCTTCTTATTTCTCAGTTCCACCCATATTGCCTCACTAGATGATTCCTTAGGAATATCCTCTCTTAGTACTGCCATGATACTTTACCTAATCAAAAAACACCATTCCCTCTCCTCTCTTGCCTCCCCTTCTATCCTTCCTATAGCATCTGTACCCCAGAGCAGTAGCCAGTCCTGCCCCACCCTCAGCTAGTAGATATGATATCCCAGTCCCAAGTACCCATCAATACCCTGAGTGCCTCTGCCTTACTTGTAAGGCGTCTTGCATTGAAATAAATGCAGTTTAACTCATCAATCTTCCCTTGTTCCCTGCTGTGCACTGCCTGCTTTGTCTATTTAACTTGCTCTCTTTAACCTCTGTACAAACTTCAAACTCCTTACCCCTTCTCGGGGCACAGCGCCAGGGGCCCAGGTTTGATTCCAGCCTTGGATGACTGCCTGTGTGGAGTTTGCACATTCTCCCCATGTCTGTGTTTCTCACAGGTGCTCTGGTTTCCTCCCACTGTCCAAAAAATTGCAGGGTAAGTGGATTGGCCGTGCTAAATGTGGGGTTACAGGGAGAGGATGGGTACTCTTTGGAGGGTCGGTGCATACTCAAGGAGCCGAATGGCCTCTTTTCCCACTGTATGTATTCTATTGTTCTCTTTTATTTTACAGGGTCCCAAACCCCTGCCAGACTAGTTTAAATCCTCCTGAATAGCTTTAGAAAATCTCCCCACCAGGATATTGGCCCCCGCCAGTTCAGGTGCTACCCTGCTCTTGTAAAGGTCACCTCTGCTCCAGAAGAGATCCTAATGAGCCAAAAATCTGAATTCCTGTCCCCTACACCAGGTCCTCAGTCATGCATTCACCTGCCCTATCCTCCTACTCTTAGTCTCACTAGCACAAGATATGATTAAAACATTGCATAAGAGGTAACACCTGTCATTTTGCATTTATTTTATTAAAATCAAGTAATGTGGGCATTTCTAAATGGGCCAGTATTTATTGCCTGTCCCTACATGCCCTTGAGAAGGTGGTGGTGTGTTGCCTTTTTGAACCTGCAGTCTATTTGCTGCAGATAGACCCACAATACTGTAAGGGAGCTCCAGGATTTTGACTCAGCAACACTGAATGAGCAGCAGTATATTTCTAAATAAGGACGGTGCAGGAGAGCTTGCGGAAGGTGGTGTTCCCATGTATCTGCTGCTCTTGTTATTCCATATAGTAGAGGTCATGGATTTGGGAGATGCTGTCCAAGGAGTTTTGGTGAATTTCTGCAGTGCATCATGTAGTGCCAATGGTGGAGGGAAAGGATGCTTGTGGATGTTGCGCCAAACAAGTGGACTGCTTTGTCCTGAAAAGTGTCAAGCTTCTTGACTGTTTTGTAGTTGTACTCAGGCAGGAGAATATTTCATCACACTCCTGACTTGTGCCCTCCAGATAGTGGACAGACTATAGGGAGTAAGGAGGTGAGTTACTCACTGCAAGATTCCTAGTTTCTGACCTGCTTTTGTAGCCACAGAACATACGCGGCTAGTCTATTTTAGCTTCTGGACAATTGGTCAGTTCTCCCCAGGATGTTATTATTGGGGCATTCCACGATGGTAATGCCGCTGAATATCGAGGAGCAATGGTTAGACTTTCTCTTGTTGGAGACGGCCGAGCCTAGCATTTATGTGATATAAGTGTTGCTTGCCACTTGTCAGCCTAAGCATAGATAATAACCAAGTTATGCTGCATTTGGGCATGCGCTGCTTCAGTATCTGAGGAGTCATGAATGGTGCTGAACATCGTACAGTCATCAGTGAACATCTCGATTTCTGAAAAAACAAATAGAAATTGCCAGAAAGACTCAGCAGTGTCCGAGGCAGTATCTGTGGGGTTCAGAATGGTGTTCTAAAGAAGGATCATTGGAATCGAAATGTTAATTCTGCTTTCTCTCTACCAACGCTGTCAGACCTGATGAGTTTTTACAATAATTTCTGCTTTTGTTTCTAATTTCCAGCATCCGTAGTTGTTTGAGTTTTTTAAAATCTCCATTTCTGACCTTTTGATAGAGGGAATGTCATTGATGAAGTAATTGAAGTTGATTGGGCCAAGGACACTACCCTGAGGAACTCCTGCAACAAATGTCTTGGTGCTGAAATGACTGACCTCCAACAACCACAACCATCTTCCTTTGTATGGCACCTAGCCAGTGGTATGTTTTCGCACGTCCCATTGACTCCAACTTTGCAAGAAATTGTCGATCCTACACTCCATCAATGAGGCCTTGATGTCAAGAGCAGTCACTCTCCTTGGTCCATGTTTGGCCCAAAGCTGGATTGAGATCAGGAGCTCAGTGATGCCGAATAAAGGTCACTGAACAGGTTATTGCTAAGCAAGTGCTACTTGATAGCACTGTTGATGACATTTTCCATCACTTTTCAGATGATCGAGGGTAGACTAATGGGGCTGTAATTGGCTGGGTTGGATTTGTCCTGCTTTTTGTGTACAGGACATAGCTGGGCAATTTTCCACATAATCAAGTAGAAGGAGACGTTTTGCAGAAGGCACCAATATGCCTTGCAAATATTTTTTGGCATTGAACGTGAGTGGTGTTCCAACAAGTTGGCAGCTCAAATAGCAGTTAAATCTATAATTATGTGTTTGCATGTTTTCTTGGTTTTCATTCCAGGATTGGGAGAAACCTGCCTTCACGTCATGAATTGACACAATGATACCTCTGGCAACTGTACAAATGATTAACAAGCCCTCTTTCTCACTTACGTCAGATGCCAAAGTAGCAGTTACAGTATTTTTCATTTCCTTATTCTTCCTACTTAACAAATAGTGAGTCACATAAAGTTGCACCAAGGTACTGAAACTGTAATTAATATTTTCAGCAAGACTCCTCTGTAATTTGGCAAAATTAAAAAAAATATAATTGACATCTACATGATAATTTAAAAATAATAGACTTACGCTGGATTTTGTATTTGGGTGATTTGGTTGAGGTAATATTTTACACTTCTGATATACAATATCAGCATGAAGCATTAACTCAAGCCTTGATTTTCCTGACAGCTTTAAGTATGAACATCTGTTTAATTGGACTTGTTAGCTACAATTCATCATTGGATTTACTCACTATGCAAGTGCAGTAATGGATAATTATGCAAATAAATTAAAATGGAACGTTGAGTGCAGTCAGTTCACTGCTTCAAAGACGAGCATTGCTCTGCTTTTGTGACACCAAACCCACATTTATTTTGTCTTTTGGGGAATGGTAGTCTTAGTGGTAGGCATGAATGCAACAAGCACCTTGGTCTAACTTGAGAGTTAGGGTGTTTCAAGCATACAACATAGCAAAATGTTCAATGTTAGAACATTATTGAAGTGCAGCTTAAGATATGTGACTGCCGGCTGCCTCTTGATAGCGTTGACATGACTAGCAAACTCAGACAGACATTTATATATGATTGCACTTCAATCCAAACATCCACCTTCTGATACAACAGAAAGGAGAATAACATGCACTATCATGTATATGTACCCTTGTACAAGGTGACAACCATATACACAACTGTTCTGAAGCGTTAGCAGTTCATTATTTCTATCTGTTTCTGCGCAAGCATTGTATACATTGTTCTTAAATTGTGCTGCTCTCTTAACGGTTCACATCGAATTTCACTGGGAATGTCTTTAGTGTGTCATTCGTTGTTGCTGTGGATATGACTCCCCAAGCAGGTGCTGTACTCCTGGCTCCAAATGGCAGGCAAGCCTCAGGTGGACAGAGGAAGCGCTTCGGTGATACCCTTAAGGCAAAGTGCGGCATTCTCACAAACAGCTGGGAATCACTGGTCCCAAGACAGTCCAAAGTGGAGGAGGAGCATCCAACAAGGCGTAGAGCACCTCGAGACTTGCTGCTGGGGGATAAAGCGGAAGCCGGGGAAAACAGTGTAAGGAGCGTGCTGCCACACCAATGCGCTACTCACTCCTTCCTACGACCACCACCTGCCTGAAGTGTAACAGAACCTGCGGTAGCTGCATCAGTCTGCATAGCTACCTACAGACTCACCCTGAGAGTGGAAGAGATTCATCCTCATCTGCAAGGAACCGCCAATGAAAATGAATGAATGGTCATTGTTGCTATCCCATTTCTGTTGTTGGGTTGCTGTGGTCCTCTGCATCTGATGGTTGATGTGTATTCTGTGTAGGTAGTTCATTCATCTCTTCCCAGTCAGCTGCCTGCAGTTGAGTAACAGGCCTTGTAGTTGAGAAGCCATCTGGCTCTCCAATACTCAATCCTGGCAATGGTTTAGCTGTCATGGTCAAAAATAAATTTGGCTTTCTGCCATTTCACCTTGATTTTAGCACTCACACTTGCTATTGCTTCTAGCTTCAGTAGTTTTATTTTTGTTATTGGAGCACAAATTTGCATGTGGTGTGACATTAATCTTTGTACTGGATGACTTTTTATGCCTTCAGTATGTGCGTTTGTCTATTCAAGGATTACCTGATATATATTTGTATGGGATTTGCTCAACTTCTCCATGATTCCTTGGCAATTTTCACTGCTCCCACAGGTTTTTCGTTTGACTCAGGATAGTGCGGAGATGATGTGTGGTGTTGAATTTCCCAATCTTCCATGAAATGACAAATTCATTATCTGTGAATGGAGGACCATTGTTGCTCATGACAATGTCGGGAATGCCATAATGGTATCTGATAATCTCAGCATTAAGTTATCAAAGTCAACTGGTCCATTTCCCAGCAGTTAGAATAGTAGTCAACTGTGACAAAGTAATCAGTTCCTTTCAGTGTGATCCATAGTGTGTCTGGGATGTTGTATGTCATCAGTGCTTCTCTCGCTTTCTTAGCTTGGTATTCATTACAAGCACTACACCGGCTGATGTAATCCTTGATTTTGTTGCTCATATTTGCCCAGCAGAGTCAACCTCTTGCCCTTCTCAGATTTGACTCAATTCCATGGTAGCTTGTATGAATGTTCTTTAGCATCTCTCCTCTAAAATCTTCTGGGATAACGACTCTATTTCCTTTGTACAAAATGCCAATCTGGCTGTCAGTTTACCTTTGCGCACCTAATATGTTCCTATTGTAATATGTGTGTCTTTGACACTGTCCGGCCATTCTGTTATCACCACTTTTTGCTTGATATTTGCATTATGTTTGATGGTTTGCTTGATTTTCTGTTACATTAGTGTCACTGCAGGGTTGATGACTTCCGAAGCATGACAAGCTGCTCCTTCACACCAAATCTAGAAGACTACACTCTCTGTTGTAGAACTCTCCACTTTCTTCATCAGGAGGGCTGCTCTCGATAGCAAGTCTGCAACAGCTTTCCCTGCTTGTATACTACACATAGATGATACCTCAAACTGGAGTAACATTCTTTGCAGACGCTTTGCAGCAGATAGTAGTGGTTTGGCAAAAATGCTTTGAAGTGGCTCATGGTCAGATTTGACTGTCACTTTGACTCTTCCAAACATTTATTAATGAAAACATTCACAAGCAAAGGAAATAGCTCAGCACTCTTTCTCAATCTGGGCATACCATCTTTCTATTTGTGCTGTGTTAGCACCCTGAATGCACACGCAACCATTGGACCTTGCTGCTTCAATGGTTGCTTCAAGTAGTGTCTTGTTGATGTCACACTGCAGGGTAACTTCATCATTTACATCCTAGTATTTCAACACCAATACTCCTATTTCTTTTGCTTCAATTTTTTTTGAACATTGCATTTCCTTAGCTGTGAGGTGCTTTCTTTTGTATGATGTTTTTCACAATATTTCCAACCTACTGTTTGTCTATGATTGTTCTACTCCGTGTGCCTGGAGTACCTGTCAGTAATAATGCAATACCTAATCTGTTCAGCCATTAATATGCTCTAACTGTCGATTCACAATCTCAGCACTTTTGCACAGGTCAATTGTTCTCCTGAATACACAGTTGTCTCCTCTGAGTTGATGTATTTTCACTTTTAGATTCCTTATTCCCAAAACAATCCTGTCTCGAATTATTTCATCCTATAAATGCACAAATTTACAGATTTCTCCAAGCTGAGTTCATGATGTTATGTACTGATTAATGGACTCTTTTCTTCATTTTGTTCCCAGGCATAGAATACAAACCAATCATATGTAAGGTCTGCTTGGGCCTCAAAGTGTGTCTTCGAGGCTTTTCAAACTTCTGCTGTGTTTTTTCTGCTCTTCAGAGAGATTTAAGATGGAATATATCCTTCTAGTCATGATCAAAAAGTAGAGGTGTACTTGCTCTATAAACCTGTTGCTGTTGCGTAATCCTGCCATTGTCCATGGAAGAATTCTCGGATCTGCCCAAACATTTGAACAGGAGCTGGGAGGGCAAAAGCTGCAGCCATTTTCTCTTAGGCAGTGTTTCACTGTGATTTTTTTTTTTCTTTTTATCAGTGGCAGTTCACAACTCTGCAGCTGCGTTTTTTCTTTCAGCTCTTAACACTTTGGACTTCTGACACTGTTTTGAGTGTACATCACCGCAGTGTGTTCAGCATTAGGAATGTACTTGAAGTGGAGCTTAAGATATCTAACTACATGGTTCCTACCTACATGGCACAGGTCATATGACTACAGCAGACAAGGCAAACATTTGCACATAACTGCACTTCAATCTGAACAGAGGAGAGATGAAGCCAGTCAAAAAGATTAGAGATCAAAGACGAAGGAGCAGAATCAGGGGACCATAGAACATGTGATGGGACATAATGCTGACGGACGTAATAGGTGTAGAGTGGGGTCTGAATTTGATTCTGACTTCCCAAACCAGCATTTTCCAGCGTGAACAACATCCTTGTCCTGATGGGCACAAAAATACAATTAATCTGCCTCCATAAAAAAAATCTACTTTTCTGAAAACGTAACTTAGACAGGACTTTGTGAGTTTATTGCATTACTTTCCTTCAGCAGTCGATTTTTTTCTGTTATAATCCTATTTGCTCTTTCCAACTTTTCCTTTTGTGGGCAAGGAACTATGAGAGTCCGATTGGTTGGGTGCCACAAGGAGACTGCGCAGAAAATGGAACTAACCCAACTCCTTAACTCTTTCAAAGGTTTCAGCTCTTTTATCACCACACTATCATCAAGCTGCTCGAAGGGATACACACATTCAGAGTTGGAACTGCTAGCCTGAGATTCAGGTACTTTGCATTCAGCCATGCAGGTTATCACCTTTCTCTCTTTCTATCATTAACCTAATATCTAACCTCCGCAACTAACCTTTTGTTTCGTCTGTCAGGTTTAAGTGCTGGCTTGGGGAAAAAGGGGTATTTTGGGCTAATAGTTCAGGTAGTTCATGATTTTTCTAGAATTTGCATCATTGTCATTTCTAGAAGTTTGTTAAGTACTTTTCGTTAGTAATAAATAGTTATTCCTGTTTTATGTGATGATTTCAGTATCCGACACTTAATAGAATCATGTCATGAGCCTTGTCGCACGATTTTCACTAAAAATAAAGAAATAAAAGAAATATTGGAACAAAATGCACAGGTAATATGAAGATGTCATTATTCACTTCAGTATATCCATGGACTGGAACACTACTTTAGCTGAAAAGCTTGCTTGAAAGTTGAATTTGTAATCTTGTTGAGAACCTATGTATCGGACAGAGCAGAGAGATTAACTCAAGACTGGTGAACCAATTTGGACTTATTAGTTTCGATTAGTAAATCTCCATCAATAGCTTTTCTTCTCAATATCATACAATTATCTCAGGAATAGCCAGGAATCAATTCCAAACACCTGGCTTTTCTTCATTTACATGCTGCCTCTTGGTGATGTCATCTGAATCAGAGAAGGTTTCAGATGTATGCTGACAATAGCCACCCTTTCTGTTCATTACTCTTTTCAAAATTTCACGTATTGTTGAAGACAAACAGTAACTTATTCCAACTGGATGACAGATCATTTTCTTTTTTAACCATACCTTTGCTCCCTTGGTACTCAGTTTGAAAATGGAAGCTTTCCTTCTTATGGTATATGGTTTTTAATGTGCTGAACAAATTCCTCTGTTAGCTGGAATATTTGTTCTGTTGGATTGCAGCCTTGATACAAAAGACTGACTCCCATTGATTAGATGTGACCTTAAAACAGTCAGCATGGCCTTGGAAGAAAATTAAACTTCTCCATATTATCTTTCTCCGAATTCTGTTCTGGGAATGAAAGTAAACTTCACAGTCTTTGCAGATAAAATGTAAAAGTCAGCTTGGAGGACAAGGTCCAATTTGATGCAGGCATTTCTAAGTCATAAACCAAGGAACTAATCTGGAGCAGAAAGTATCTTTTCAATAACCTTTCCCACTGTATTAGCATCAGCAAAATGCAAGGACAGGGCAGAAAGTGTCTTTCTGCAATCATCACTCTTAGTGTTGCTGTGGGTAAAGATTATGTGGCTGTTATGACATTACCTCCATAGGCACAGTATCACCTGGCATCGACCCACCGGAAAAGACAACAGCAGAAACAGCCCTGTTGACCCTGCAAAGTCCTCCTTATGAACATCTAGGGGCTAGTGCTAAAATCGGAAGAGCTGTCTCAGAGACGAGTTAAGCAACAGCCTGACACAATCATACTCACAGAATTATACCTTACAGACAATATCCCAGACACCACCATCACCATCCGTAGATACGTCCTGTCCCACCGGCAGGGCAGACTCAGCAGAGGTGGTGGAACAGTGGTATACAGTTGGGAGGGTGTCGCTCTAGGAGTCCTCAACATTAACTCCAAACCTTGTGAAGTCTCATGGCTTCAGGTTAAACATGGGCAAGGAAACCTCCTGCTGATTACCATATACCGTCCTCCCTCAGCTGATGAATCAGTACTCCTCAATGTTGAACAACATTTAGAGGAAGCACTGAGAATGGCAAGGACACAAAATGTACTCTGGGTGGGGGATTTCAATGTCCATCACCAAGAGTGGCTCAGCAGCAGAACTACTGATCGAGGTGGTTGGGCCCTAAAGGACACAGCTGCTGGACTGGTTTTGTGGCAGGTGGTGAGGGAACCAACAAGACGGAAAAGCATACGTGACCTCATCCTTACTAATGTGCTGCTTGCATCTGTCCATGACAGTATCAGTAAGAGCAGCTACCACACAGTCCTTGTGGAGATGAAGTCCCACGTTCACATTGACAATAACTTCCATCATGTTGTTTGGTACTATCACTGTGCTAAATGGGACAGACATCACACAGATCTAGCAACTCAAGACTGAGCATCCATGAGGCGCTGTGGGCCATCAACAGCAGCAGAATTGTACTCCAGCACAATCTGTAACCTCATGGCCCGGCATATCCCCCACTCAACCATCACCATCAAGCCAGGGGATCAACCCTGGTTCACTGGAGAGTGCAGGAGGGCCTGCCAGGAGCAGCACCAGGCATACCTGAAGATGAGGTATCAACCTGATGAAGCCACAAAACAGGACTACTTGCACGCTAAATAGCGAAAGCAGCAAGTGATAGACAGAGCTAAGGGATTCCGCAACCAAAGGATCAGACCTAAGCTCTGCAGTCCTGCCACATCCAGTCATGAATGGTGGTGGACAATTAAACAACTCACTGGAAAGGTGGCTCCACAAATATCCCCATTCTCATTGATGGAAGACCCTAACACTTCAGTGCAAAAGATAAGGTATTCATTGCAATCTTCAGCCATAAGTGCCGAATGGACGATCCATCTCGGCCTCCTCCAGTAGTCCCCAGCACTACAGATACCACTTTTAGCCAATTCGATTCACTTCACGTGATATCAAGTAAAGGTTGGAAATACTGGATATTGTAAAGGCTATGGGCCCTGACAACATTCCAGCAAAAGTACTGAAGACTTGTGCTCTAGAACTTGCTGCCAAGCTGTTCCAGTACAGTCACAACACCAGTATCTACCCGACAATGTAGAAAATTGCCCAAGTATGTCCTGTACACAAAAAGCAGGACAAATCCAACCCGGCCAATTACTACGCCAGCAGTCTACTCGTGATCATCAGTAAAGTGATGGAAGATGTCATAAACAGTGCTATCAAGCAGCATCTGCTCAGAAATAACCTGCTCAGTAACGTCCAGATTGGGTTCCTTCAGGGCCACTCAGCTCCTGACCTCATTACAGCTTTGTTTCAAACATGGACAAAAGAGCTGAATTCCAGAGTGAGGTGAGAGTGACAGCCCTTGATATCAAGGCTGGACTCAATCGAGTGTGGCATCAAGGAGCTCTAGCAAAACTGGAATCAATGGGTATCAGGGGGCAAACTCTCCGGTGGTTGGAGTCATACCTGACACATAGGAAGATGGTCGTGGTTGTTGGAGGTCAATCATCTCAGCTCCAGGAGTTCCTCAGGGTAGTGTCCTAGGCCCAACCATCTTCAGCTGCTTCATCAATGACGTTCCCTCCATCATAAGGTCAGAAGTGGGGATGTTCGCCATTGATTGCACAATGTCCAACATCATTTGTGACTCCTCAGATACTTAAGCAGTTCATGTTCAAATGCAAGAAGATCTGGACAATATCCAGGCTTGGGCTGACTCGTGGCAAGAGACATTCGTGCCACATAAGTGCCAGGGTATGACCATCACCAATAAGAGACAATCTAACCACTGTCCCTTGACATTCAATGGTGTCATTATCACTGAATCTCCCACAATCAACATCCTAGGGTTATCATTGACCAGGAACTCAACTGGACTCCCCACATAAACACAGTGGCTACAAGAGCACGTCAGAAGCTAGGAACACTGTGGCGAGTAACTCACCTCCTGACTCTCAAAAGCCTGTCCAGCATCTACAAGGCACAAGTCAGGAGTGTGATGGAATACTCCCCACTTGCCTGGATGTGTGCTGCCTCAACAACACTCAAGAAGCTTGACACCATCCAGGACAAAGCAGCTCACTTGATTGGCACTGCATCCACAAGCATCCACTCCATCCACCACCGACACTCAGATGCAGCAGTGTGTACTATCTACAAGATGCACTGCAGAAATTCACCAAAGATCCTCAGACAGCACCTGCCAAACCCACAACCAATTCCATCTAGAACAACAGGGGAATCAGACATATGGGAACACCACCACCTCCAAGTTCCCCTCCAAGCCACTCACCATCCTGACTCGGAAATAAATCACTGTTCCTTCACTGTCGCTGGGTCAAAATCCTGGAATTTCCTCCTTACTAGCATTGTAGGTCAACTTACAGCAGGAGACTGCAGCAGTTCAAGAAAGCAGCTCACCACCACCTTCTCAAGGGCAACCAAGGATGGGTAAGAAATGCTGGCAAGCCAGCAAAGCCCACATCCCATAAATGAATAGAAAAAAAAATTCTCTTTGATTATTCCATCGAGCAATGGTCTCTCCCACTCTAAGGGAAAGATAAATAAGGAAAACATGCTTCTGAACTACTGCCAGATACAAGTCTTCACCTTATGTGCTGGTGGTACGCTACTTCCTTGCATTCATCAACTTAGATACATGAAAAAAAATTCTGTTCCCAAAAAATTCTGTTCCAGATCATAAATGTGCTGAATTTTAAATTGTTACAGATTAGTTTTTGAATATATTTCAAACATAAACAATATTGCCTTATTGAGAAAGCAGCAATGTTAGTACCTGATCCACCAACTGTGCCTCACTCAGATAAAGGAGAGGTGTCTGTAGAGATACTGCCTGAACTATCAACCCCTGTGGAAACAGAAGTTATTAAGCAAAGGAAAGAAGGTTAAGGATCTGCTTTAGAATGCTATTGTCAATGATAATTCATTGCTACAGGCCACAGGAGCCAAGTGATGGCATTGTTGGCAACCTAAAGATTATCATTTTAAATGTGACCGTGATAAATTATGGAAGTAAATTCAACCAATCTGGTCATTTATGGGCTAAAATCAGGAATAATGATCGTGAGAGCCTCCATATTGGTGTAAAAACCCAACTGGTCCAATGTCGTCCTTTAGGGAAGAAAACCTATTATGTGACTCTCCACCCAAAATAGATGGCTAACTTTTAATGCTCTCAGCTAGCACGAGGGAATAAGTATAATCGTGTTGTCATAAGTGTCATGCGTATATCATTTAAAAAAAAAAGTTTTATGCCACGAGAAAAAGACAATGGGCTAAATCTTTTCTGAAGAAGGGTCTAGACCTGAAACGTCAGCTTTCCTCCTCCTCTGATGCTGCTTGGCCTGTAGTGTTCATCCAGCTCTACACCTTGTTATCTCAGATTCTCCAGCATTGGCAGACCCACTATCTCTGGGCTAAATCTTATCTTGTTGGCTTGGTGTGAAATCCATCAAGGGTTTTGGCTGGTCTGAGGTCACTATCTGAGTCAGTGCCATCTCCAGAGGAATAGCTAGCAATGCCGTAAAGAGGTCAATGATCTTCTCAAAACAACCCAGGCCACTGGGACTCTAGAGGACTGACAGAGACCAATCACTTGTTAAGACCAGGCAGGAGGTGATCCTGCAGCATAGGCAGTCGGGAAATTCAAACGGACAGTGGGAAGGGGCTGCAGCAGCTGACAGGTATATGGAACACAATGGCCCTCCTTGTCCAGAAACTGTATCAGTGTACTGGGTCAGGTGACCGTTGAACTCCATGGACAGGTTGGTAGATGCCATGGGGACTCAGACACAGCACCCTCAGGGGCTGCCAGTGAGTCAGCCACATCTACACTTCAAAACCCAATGACTGATCTTCAGGACCCAGGCACAGTGACGGGGGTATAGGGTATCTTGACCCAGGTCCAGGTGCCCCCTCTTTACAAGGAGACTGGGTGGTACAAGGAAGTATCCTCCTGGAGGAGGGACCACACATACAGTTCCTATGGTGATTTCCTGTCAGGAAACAGCAGAGGAGGCCAGGTCCCCCACCTCCACGCTACCTGCCTCCCTCCGACTCCTTGAAGTTCAAGCTGAGGTGGGTCAACTTGTTTCTGGCAGGAAAATTCTCAGCATGTTTGGTCCATCTAGACACAAACATCCAAGGGCTATCTGACTCAACCTCAAGGGCCTGTGGGCTCCAAATCAGAGCAGTCTCCTTTCACCCCGGCGCAAAAACAGAAGTTACACTTAGATGCAGTGGGAAGTAGAAAAAGAAAACCTACTGGTAGCAAGGATGGAGAAGGCTTTTTTGTTAATCAAACTTTATACGTAATTGTTAAGGATTTGAGCTTCCCTGTGTTTGCGTCTCCGAAGCCCATTTCCAGTGGTGATCCATGATGCTGGGCCTGTTGCCTGGCACCTCATCAGGTCAAAGATCTGAGGAGAACAGGCATCAAAATGAAGACAGCCAAATAGATAATGAGCCAATTCTTTCTTTGTCTGCCTGTCAGATCTTACTCGAAACTTATTGAAAATTCCAGGGCCAGGGGCCAGAGGTCATGGGAGACGAAAACCTTTCAAGTAGTTGTGGTACACAGACCCTGACTTAACAGCTCTTCTCCCCCGGGACCTGACATAGCTGGGTTGGACCTGACAGCCCTTTAATCTTGGGGCTGGACTACACCCCCAACCCACAAATCTGGAGCACCAGATTCCCTTTTTCCCAAGATTCAACATGACTCCACCAAACAACACCCTCCTGACTAACTTGGAGACCTAACACAACTCCGCCCCTGCAGCTGCCATGACACACCTGTCTTGCTGTTGGATTTGAATCCCTATCCTCTCCCCTCGATTCACACCCTCAGAGGCCTGACGCCAAGATCCCCATCCTACACTGAAACCAAAATCTCCCACCTGCCCTGACCAATCCTGAACTCTCTATCATCTAACCCTAACCTCCTACAAATTTGGTATGCCACCCACCTGGTACCCAACTAAACAGGTATCGTACCTACCTACCCAACTAGCAGCCTGCCTCCAGGCACCCTAACCTCACACGTACATTACGTACTTAGAGCAGCCATCAAACTGGTTGTCTGAGGTGCTGGACCTTTAAATTTCGAAATACGACAACTCACTACTGTGAAAAGAGGTAAAGGTTTGCCGTCCCCCTGACAGTTCAATGTTACAAGAGATCTGTCAGAATAGAAGTATGGCCCAGATTGGAATTTCCTGTCAGAAACATGGAGCTCAGACATTATGTAAAAAAGGAGCAGAGAGGCAACCTGTGTCAGAGTGTCACATCTCAGAAAATGTCCCTACCTGTTTCACCTTAAAGTGAATGCAATTTTAGGAGCAGTCTAAGACAGTCTGCGCCCAAAGACCTTTTAGACATCAAACAGGACACTGAAATTCACTGGGGAGCTGCAGCAGTGAACCAAGCTGATACAAATGTCAAACATATTCCACTGATTTGAGTTTTGTTCCTTTCTAATACCAGCATAGTATTTCATCTGGAGGCCATCTGTGGGCTGACATTTTGGGAGAGGGATTGGAACTCATGGTTACTCATTGAAATAATCAGTACTAACTGTAAGAACAACAACTGAAGCAGGAGCAAGCCATTCAGTCTCTCATGTCTGTTCTTGTAACTCAAAAAGTCTAGCAGAAACAATGTAGAAAAACAACAAACACTTTGGATGGATTAAAGCTAATTCTTCACGGGGTTTCTGTACCTCCACCCCTCTCATACAAGCAAATACCAATTATTTTCCTTGCATGCAATGTTCAATCAGCTGACACGTTATTAATGCCATTCCTTGGCCAACCGAGAAGTTGGCCCAACTTAATGGTTCGCCAGAGCATTTCTCCTCTGCCAACACCTAGTCAACCCCAAAGACTCGAACCAGCAGCTGAGAGCCTTCAGGGAAAGCCAGAGTGCAAACAGATGTTTGAAGTTTCCAACCACCTCCCTTCCACAAATTTCTAGTACTGTAACATTATAATTAATGGATTACCCAAACGCATCATTGCCATGAACATTGTCGACGATAACTGAAATCCTGCAAGATAGAGGAGGGATTAGGGGAGTGGGGTGGGGAGGGGAGTGGTCTGCAGGTACTGGATTAAGAATAGGTCCCAACCTAAATGTAACAAGTACATTGTTGCCCTCCAACAAATATGCAAATATGAATTTTCACTGCTGTCTTAACTTCTCAAAGCAATGAATAAACACCTGCTTCAGTTATTGTTCTTACCATTAGTACTGATTATTCAGACCTGTATTGATCCAGCAGCTGCTACACACTAATATGTCAAGCCAATACCATTTCCAGACCAAAACTGACTTGTTAATCTTTTGAGGGATTTAATTCCTTTTGTGCCTCCATTCCCCACAAAATAAATGAATAATAATACTGCCAAGATAAATAACTACATACAAAACATTACTCTGGAAGACCTGAAAAAGTTGAGCACTTTTAAAATCAATCATATCTGAAAACAAAGCCTCTCACTGCTGTTAAGTTAATATAGTTTTAAATCTTGCCCAAACAAAAAAAATGTAGCAACAAAGAGACACTGTAATGGAAGGTAGTCTTCTACCAAATAAGTTAGGAGCAGCTGGGAAGGTTGGGAGATTGATGGATATTTCCCGGAGATGGGAAAATAGTACTTTTTTTTATGGCTTAGTGTGGTTGTTGCTTAACAGCTAAAACACAGAGACAGCTCTGCTTCAAATTAATCTGGAGCTAGATTCCAGTCTAATAAACACAGCAAGCATTTCACATGAGTTATAACCTGATTATACTAACTGGCACTCGGGCACACATCTGGTCTTTGTTACACACATTTTTTCCCCTTCTTTCTGGGTCCATCAGGGGCCTTGTTTCAAGCACACGCCTTGTGCTCCCTGCCATACCTCAGTCGAGGAGAAAAACTACGTGTAGGAAGTAAATTAGGACCATATTGATCCGTGACCCTCATTCAAACAGTGACTGAGCAAATCCCGCATTTAGAATGACAGCAATATTAAATAGGGCTTAGTTTATGTACATTTTTACTGAGAAGGTTGGCAGATGAAAAAAAAATTAAACTGGAACTTGAACCCACTGCTGCAGCTCAAGGCAGTCTATTCAAACGCTCTGGTACACTTACATTCTGGATTAAATGAACACTGCGATATTTGTTTTAAATTGAAACTAAAGAGAGACAGATTGTCTTGCAGAATGTAGCTAACTGTACACAGTATTATTTCAGAGTATGAATTATTATTAACAATATTATTTCCATCCTCATATGTTTCAACCTGCTGACCTGACTTATCATTAAACAATAGGGTCACAGACTGTAGATAATATAGGTTCAGCAAGGATTACGGACAGAGAACACATTTCAAATGCTACAGGCACAGCAGAGTCACATTATTTTCCTGTTAACAAAAGTAGGCCCTTCCTTGTTAGCTCTATAAAGATCATGTGACAAAATCATTCATTTGTATCCCGTTTTGTACCAAGAAAGATGGCTATCCCTGACTAATAACATTTACAGAACAGAATTCCAAGAGTTACTAGATGGCAATATTCAATTGTGTCCACTCATAGGGGAGGGGCATAGTGCAAGGTTTCCAATAGGTCACTTAGGACAGTTTGAGGGTCACTGATGTTTAAAGGTTATAGACAGTGAGTGAGAAGTGAGACAAAAGCATGGTAGTAGTACTGCACACACACACAGCTTTACTATTGGGAAGGCACCTGAACTATGCAGATTCTGTTTAGGAGATCAGTGACAAGTCAAAAGCAGTTGGATGCCTCTGTGCAGTTAGAACTCAGGAAGAAGTCCAAGGAATTTGTAAGCAGCAAAGAAGTGAAATCAGGACACCGAAGGAATCCTGATGAGTTGTGAAAATGGCTCTGAGTTGAAGTTGTTGCCCAGAAGAAGCCTTCAAGCATTAACACTTCAATGTAGCTGTGAGACTGGAGGGGATGGGGTTGAAAAGCTCACAAGCAGTATTTGCTTGATGGAATTGAGTGAGATTGGAGCTTAGGGAAAAAAAAATCAGAGGTAAGACTGGCTTGGTGAAGAGCTGGAGTTTTACCCATGAACAGCAGTTTTGCAGGAACAAAAACAAAGTTGCTGGAAAAGCTCAGCAGGTCTGGCAGCATCTGTGGAGGAGAAAACAGAGTTAACGTTTCGGGTCCGGTGACCCCTTCCTCAGAACAGCAGTTTTGCATTCCAGAAGAGTGTAGATCCAGGAAAGAAGGAACACTTGTCAGAAGAAGAGCTGTATTGTGGCAGTCCATGATGAAACTTTAGGGAGAGTTTCAAGGTCAGATTGGCAAAAGTGAAGAATTGTGACACCTCCTGATGTTTATTGAGGTTTGATGCCCATATGTCATTAACATCCGAGAGAAATTGCTTAAAAACAAATGGCTGGATGCGATGTCCGCTGTAGGGTGTCAATTGCAGTCTGTCACCCATGTTTACCACATAATAATTCTAGGTGTTAGAAACATAAATTTGCACTGTAGATTGTATTACTGTTCCAACTTTGTAGGAAAGAGTTTATTCATGTATGTTCAATACTATGGAATCTTGTGGCTTTATCTCTGAGTAAGTCTCCAGATTCTCACACTTTGTCTATTTTGTAAGTAAAAATTACTGGTCCCGAATCAGATTATAACACGAAATTGGTGGCCTAGTCCAGTACTGTAAAAGAAACACATTAAAACTGGATCTATAACTTCAAAGAACCTCTTCCCTCCAACAATCTCATCACTGTCACATTTCACTAAATTTCACAATTATTTTCTTACTGATGATTTATTCCATTGAAAAGACAAAAAGGGCATATCATCAAAAGTCACTATTCCAAATTTAAAACTGTGCAACATTCACACCAGTTCCGTGACCACAAAGCTGTTCAGTTTAAATAAATTCCTTTAATCTTTCCTGAATTGTCATGCATGATGGAGTCACAATGTTATGACATTATGTGCAAGATTTGCAAACTTTTGGTTTTGGGATTTTAGTAATTTATACGCTTTTACTTAAAAACGATGAAGGGCAAATTCAGAGTCTGCATCAAAGTATCCTCACAGTTAACATAATACTGAAAGTGATAGTATTGCTATGCACCAAGCCTGAGGCAAGAAAAAAAATTGCAATGCAGACCAGCAAAGGGTCACAAGTTTAAGCCACAACGTTGGCTGCGCTACTAATTCATTTACATAATAGTCTCTACTTAGCAAGAATGACAAAATCAGGGCTGCATTCACAAATGAGCTGAGCACAACTATAGTGAGGGTGGAAGGACTAAATTCTTAAACTTAAATTTTTCCATAGGTTCAATGTGCTTGGGAAACATACAAAGCAATGGGCTTGCACGGCAATTTTCTGGAGGTGTAAAACTGGGCAAAATAACAATTTTAAAGGTCTGTTACTCGTCATTAAACAGCAGCACTTTTTTTTTCATTTTACACTCTGCAATTTTGAAAGTGATGGTTGCAAACTAAAATAAAGTTTTGCATTTATATCGTGTTCCTCCTGACTGCTAGATATCTCAAAGTACTTTACAGTTAATGATGCATTTTAAACATATAATCAATGCCAGAATGCATGAAATATGGAAGACAGTTGGCACACAATAAACTCCCACAAATAGCAATATGATAATCACCAGATAATCATTTTCCTGATGTTGATTGGGAGACAAACATTAACCAGAACACAGACATATTCTGCTTCAAACACAGAAATGCAGCAGGTCTGGTAGCAGCTGTGGAGAGAAAGAGAGTTAATGTTGCATCCAATGTAACTCTGAGTTCTGAAGATGCCAGACCTGTTCAGCTTCCCCTGCATTTTCTGTGTTTGTTTCAGACTTCCAGCATCTGCAGTATTTGGTTTTATTTGACATATTGTGCTCATTTATGCTTTAACCCCAGAGTCCAAAACCCCAGATACCTCTTGCCATCTGCAGTATTTAGTATGATTCATTGCTAGGCACATTGTAAAGGGAGAAAGGAACATTGGAACAGCCTTCAAGTCTGCTCTGCCATTCTTAATCATCAGTAGTCATTAACTCCAATACCATATTCTTGCACAATTCCCAAATCCATTGACGTCTTTAGCAACTAGAAACATGTCAAACTCTGGGTTGAACTTTACCGGTGTCTGAATGATGTGGAAAGAGTCATGCAGTAAGGGTCATCTCAACGTTAGTGGCAGCTTTCACCATCTTTTAGGCTTTTCACAAGTGTCATGGTGAGATTCACGCCAGGCAGGAACAAGTGGCAACTGATGGTGATTACCGCTTGTTAATGTCTTGTTAACTGCGCAAGTCACCTCAATAATATTCAGCCTCACATCTTATCAAAACTTCTTTTGTTCATTCACAAGATGAGAGTATTGCTGATTGGGCCATCATTTACGGCTCATCCCTAATTGCCTAGAGGGCAGTTAAGAGTCAATGAGATTGTTGTGGCTCTAGAGTCACATGTCAATCAGTCCAGGTACGGAGATAGCAGGAACTGCAGATGCTGGAGAATCCGAGACAACAAGGTCTAGAGCTGGATGAACACAGCAGGCCAAGCAGCATCATAGGAGCAGGAAAGCTGACGTTTCGGGCCTCGACCCTTCTTCAGAAGAGGATGACAGTTTGCCTCCCTAAAGAACAATGGTGAACCAAAAGGGTTTTCCCAACAATTGACAATGGATTTGTGGTCATCATTAGACTCTTAATTCCAGATTTTTACTGAATTCATACTCTACCTTTGGCTGTATCAGGATTCGAACCTGGGTTCCCAGATCATTACCTGAGTCTCTGGATTCACAGTACAGCAACAATAATACTTTGCCATCGCCTCCCCTAAAATTTTACAAGCAAGTACTCGATGTCAAGAAAACTTGACTAGGAAACTAAAGCGAGCATCTGGTGGATTCAGATCATCACTTTCTCTGACTGGCCTCCATGTAGTTAGCCTTTGGTCAGGGGTTCCCATCAGAGTTGTCAAGGGCAACTTCTGATACCAGTCCAGGCTTGCTCAGGCCAGTCAGTATAAGGATCCTCTCCTCATAAGGGATGGGGAACAGAATGTTGGGCAGCATACCAGCCACCTTGTCTCTTTTTGCCCAAATGTGGACTGCTTCCTTCACAGAAGATAAAAGTTGTAGGTGCGGAGGTATCCGTAGTTCTCCGATCAACTCCACCAACAATTCCTTAAAAAAAAACTGTGTCAGGTCCGTCGATGATGCCCAAGCAGTCAACTATTTTCTAAATAAACAGGAATTATATATTTTATGAAAGATTCTAGTGTTTTCCCCACTACTGACTGATGTCGGGCTAATTGGTCTGTAGTTCTCCGTTTTCTCCCTCCCTCCTTTCTTAAACGGTGGGATTATATTTGAAACCTTTCGATCAGTGTTGCAGAATTAACAGAATGTTGAAAGACGATCACCACTGTATCCACTACCTATGAAGTCATTCCTTTCAACACTCTCGACTGGAGGTCACCAGGTCAGAGGGATTTGTCGACTTTTCGTCCCATTAATTTCTCAAACACTACTTTTTTGTTTTAACTAATACTAATTTCTATCCGTAGGTCTTATTTATTTCAAGGAGAACTTCTTCTGTCTCCTGCTGTGAAGCCAGGTACTTATTCAGTTTCTGTGCCATTTCTCTATGTTGTACTGTAAATTCTCCTGTCTCCCTGGCTGCAGCAGATTTAAATGTGCTTACCTTTCCCTTTTTCACATTTGTAAGCAAGTTTTTACAATGCATTTTTGTTTCTTGCTGTTTTACGTTTTTATTCCATTCTCTTTCTTCAGCAGTTTCTTGATTCTCGTTTGCTGAATTCTAAAATTCTCTCATTTGTCAGGTTCTCAGCTTTTCATGTCAATGTAAGTTTCCTTCTTTGATCTAATGCCATCTCCAAATTCCCTTGTCAATCGCAGCTGTCTCACTTTTTTTTGACCTTTGTCACCAGTCTCTCTCTGGATCAAAAACCTAGCAATCTCTCCACAACAGCAGTTTGGGATTACCTACACAAAATGGACGACAATGGTTCAAGAAGGCAACTCATCACCACCTTCTCCAGGGAAATTAGGGATGGGCAATGTCAGCCAGCCCAGGAGTGACAGCCACATTCCACTAATGAATAAAAAAAAAACTTTTTGGATTTAAGACACTGGTTTCAGATTAAATTGTATCTTTTTCAAACTTCGTAGAAAATTCTTTCATACTATAATTATATTTATCTAAAGGTTTTAACGCAACAAGTTTATTAATTAGCCTTATTCATTGTATAATACTAGATCTAAAATAGCCTGTGGCCTCATTAATTCCTCATCATATTGCTCCAGAAAATTATCTCAAACACATTACGGGAAATTTCCCTCTGCAGTTTTGGTTTACCCAATCTATATGTACATTGAAGTCACCCATGATCACTGCATTTCCTTGCTACGTGCATCTCTAATTTCCCAATTTATAGCATGTGCTACATTAACATTATTACTTCATGGCCTACACATTACTCCACCACAAATTGCTGTTCCATGCTATGTCTTAGCTC
This sequence comes from Ginglymostoma cirratum, assembly GCA_024137785.1. Taxonomy (NCBI): domain Eukaryota; kingdom Metazoa; phylum Chordata; class Chondrichthyes; order Orectolobiformes; family Ginglymostomatidae; genus Ginglymostoma; species Ginglymostoma cirratum. Next base: position 37,208,085 of record JAHRHZ010000021.1, read on the forward strand.
CACCTAACCTACACATCTTCGGGCTGTGGGAGGAAACCGGAGTACCCGGAGGAAACTCACACAGACATGGGGAATAAGCGCCAAGCTCCACACAGACGTTCGCCCAAGGCTTGAATTGAACCTGGGTCCCTGGTGCTGATGATCTACCTAAAACTCCACTTGAGGTCCCCAGCGTCTCAGATGACAGTCTTCAGTCAATTCAATTCACTCCATGTGGTAACTTAAAATAGCTGAAGGCATTGGACACTGCAAAAGCTATGGGCCCTGATTACATTCTGGAAATACTATTGATTATTTAAGCTCTAGAACTGGCCATACCTCTAACCAATTGGAAAATTGTCCAGATATGGTCTATGCACAAAAAAGGGCAAATTCAACCTGGCCAATGATTGCCTCACTTAATAAGCACCTCATCTAATACCTTCTACATTCACTCCCTCCTCCACTGACGTACAATGGCAACAGTGTGTACCATCTACAAGAAGCAACATGACAGTTCACCGGGGCTTCTTCAACTGTTGTTTCCACACCTGCAAACTCTACACCTAGAAGAATAAAAGGTAGAAGATGCAACTTCCTTTCGAAAACAACACCATCCCAACTTGGTAATATATCACTTCTCCTTCACTGTCGCTGTGTCAGAATTCTGGAACTCTCTACCTAACAGCACTTTAAGAGAACCTACATCCTAAGGACAGTAGCAGTTCAAGAAGCCGACTCACCATCACCTTCTTCAGGGCAATTAGGGAAGGGCAATATAAGCTGACCTTGTGTTAGAACCCTCACTGAATTTTCTTTATGTTTATCATTTTCAGTTATGGAGCTGTGAACTGCCAGCTGCCAGCTGAAGGTCACCTTCAGACTGTGAACAGCAACGTGTGATGTTGAAAGAAAAGAGAACAAGCAAACTGATATTTCTTTGAGGCTAGTCCTGGAGATTAATTACAGGCTGATTCTTGTTCAAAGGATTCTGTTGGTGTTTCAACTTCAGAAAGGCATCATGTTCAAACAGATGGGAGATATTTGAATATTAACTGGGCCTCACAGGGAGCTATGGTGCTAATTTGGCTCACAAAGAAAATGCCCGAGAAAAAAACAGGAAGAGAAACTAAAGTTTGCACTGGTTTTGAAATGTGTGTTTTTATCAGAAGGAGTGTGGCTGCACAAGGTTTTATTGCTCCTTGGTTATCCTCTCATTACCAACTTATCTGAAGCTCAGGGGATAGAATCTCAGGTTTTAAGAGTTAAATGAATATTCCTTGGAGCCTACTAGAATCTACTTGCATTGACAGTGTCTTCAGAAACCAAGCAAGATACGACCCCATTTGCCTGTGATGTTATGGATTCTGGAAACAGCTTAAGTAAAATGGTCAGTTATATATCTTGTATTTTTCTTTTGATTTATCTCTTAACCATGTCAGTTTGTCTGTCTCTGCATGAGCAGGGGCTAAAATCAAAAAAGGTTGGATTTAGATCGTACACTTTAATTAGTTTACCTTGCTGTTTAACTTTGCTCAGCCAAAGCTACTGTATTACTAATGAATTGTTAGTTCTTTTATTTAAACTATAAAACTGGTGTTCTATAACAATTATTCACAAAGTTTATTAACGGTTATTCACAAAGCCTGGATAGGAACCATTGGGGTGGATTTTGAGGGTCTTTGTATGTCTTTGTGTTTTATTGTGTTGCAGTACAGGGATACAGAGGCTTATGTGATTTGGCTATTTGTCTTCATGTAGTAATACCAGTTAGTGACACCCACGTCACATGGATGAATTCAAAAAAAAGATTTTCAGGTCAGTTGTACCTGGGAGAAAACTCACATGAAACTCAAGTGGAATCAAAATATCCATGTGAGGCTGCTCATCTTTATGTATGTGTTTGCTCTTCATTTATATATGGCATGGATCCAATGGAATGTTTTTCTCTCCCCCAGCCTCAGGACAACAGCACAAAGCATCTGATCAGGCTGAATCGAAACTAGGGATTGATATTCTACTTGATCTATCTTTGGGAATCAGTTGCGACAAGACCAGAAGGAATTTTGCATATTCTTTGAGTCTGTCATGAGCAGACTGCAGCAACTTGAGGGCAATGCACAACAGTGTGCCTCTGATGTCACTGGAGCTCCATGTAAAGGGTTTACATTTATATACATGTAGATTATCATGGAGTGCATGTTTTTCCCCACAATCATCTGCAGGAGGGCACCAAAGAACCATAGGAGCACGACCAAGTGAAGATTAGTACTGAGCGAGGAAAAGACAATGCAATAAAATCCAATTAACAAACACACAGGCTCAATGAAGTATACCTGAGGAGTTTTAAATAACTCACGGTTAAGTAAGGTCATCTGGGTAACAACAGATCAACACCCAGAATTCAATGTCAAGAGTAATAACTTGGTAAGGCTATAAGAAGATGAAATATCGGAGGGCCCACATTGGGATGGAGAATCTAGGAGAGTCAGAGACCGCTGACCTTAAGATAGTGGGTCAGAGTGGCAGACGTTGTGAACCAAATGGTTGGCATCAAGAGAGAAAATCAAGGAGCTGCATAGGCCATGAAAGGTTTCTAGGTTTGGGAGCTAGAGTGAGAGTCTGTGATTGGCTGAGGGTCTGTAAGTGGCAGAGACCTGCAGGGTTGGGAGCAAGAGATGGATATTCACTTGTGTTGCCTTAGTCTCCAGGGCTATGGTCCAAAAGCTGGAAGATGGGACTAATGTACTTCAATCTTTGTTGTCCACATGGACACAATGGACTGAATGGCATTCTTCATAGCCATGAATCTAGGAATCTATGAAGATAGGTCAAAGAGTAGCAGATGCTGCTCCAAAATACTGACTCTATGTCAGGCCAGGCACAAACTGACTTTAAAACAAAATTTGCAATGCTATGTATAAATAAGGGTCCATTAACCAACCAACATTAAAGTGGAACATATTCATCTTATTAGTTCAGTTGCAAAAGTAGGCAATTGTATTTCAGCAAAAAATTCTGTCGCATATTGCTGCCATGAGAGATCTTCATATACCTCATAAAACTAATCTTAAAGATTTTAGTAGAAAGAGATGGTAGCCACAAAGAAAGTATCTCAGGAAATAATGGGCACGCAGTCAAGGATTTTCTGCCTATTATTTGGGATTGTCAAATTACAAAATCAGTCTTGCAGACAGAAAACTAAGCTGCCCAGCAGGAAAATTTACAAGTTGGCTTGTAAACATCTTCATCACCAAGACAAAACCACTAAAAAAAATGAGGATTCCTTGTATGGTCCAGCACAACCCAGTGGGGCCACAGGATAATTTGTGACCTCTGGTACAAACAGCCCTAATATTTTGTGACTCTATCCAGTCAACCTATTCCAGGCATAACATCATCTAGAAATGCAAGAATATATTGAATTATTTCCTCTCATTATTGTATCTCTTTTCCTTTCAGAAAATAATGTGACAATGGTGTCAAAATTCTATTTCTGCTCAATTCTTGCTATGCTTTGGCCCAGTTCCATGGCCGCCTCAACTGCCCTCTCAAGGTCATCGAGCTCCTCAGTATTTGATTAATCAGCTCGTCCAGCATTTCCTTTTTGAGATGGAATTCTAACAGGGAGTGAACCCAATTTGTAATGTAAATTTCTTCAAATCTGTCCAATCACCTAGATTGAAGACAGATTGTTAGGCATGGTAGGCTTCTGATGCAATTCCCACCTAAAAGAGAGCCATTGCTGGAAGGATGGTAAGTTCTGGCAGTGCTGCAGGAAATGTACTGAAGTACAAGAAGAAAAGTAAAAATCCCAGAATTTTTTAAAGTGCCCCAATCTCCCACTTTGCTAAGCCCAGCACTGTCAGCAGTGTTTGGGACTTATTGGAAGGAGAGGAAGCAATGACTCCAAAGTGCAACTTTAAATCCTTGCTGTTTGCTTGCCAGTGTTTACAACCTGACAGGAACATTGTCAAATGCAGTAGACTGACAGGAGATGCTTCTGGAAGTGAGTTCATCACTGATTTTCATGTGGCTTGTGAGGAAGGAGCAGCCAACAATACTCCTCCTGGGACAGGCAGGTATAAACCCAGTGGTGGCTCATTGTTTAAATTTCCCTTCATTTTTGACCATGATCACTAAGGAGAATTTTCTCCACGCTGTTCTGAGCCAACCATGTATGATGTAACTCTCAAGTTTTGACAATGAATACAACTGTACTGTGAAATATGTAGAAAATATCAAGTAATAAGACTACATGCTCCCAACAAATCACATACCTCCATTGCTCAGATTTCTCATTCTCGTTCTTCCCACAATCATAATCTGCAACACTTTCAAGACTCATTATAATACAGATCCTTCAACTCCTATCTTCACTATCTGTAGTAGTCCTCCTCCGAATAAGCCTGGATCTTTCCCCTAGCTCTAGCCCCACTTCTGCTGCTCACTGTTAAATCATGCAATCCATTTCAGGCTCAGATTTCACCAATTGTTCCTTTGTCTCCTAGATCAGAGTTATGATGTATTTTTTCACCCTTTTTAAATATAGCAGGCATATTAAATAAACAAAAAGAAAACATATCCCAATTTGTATTGTCATAATTGTACCTAATTTAAAAATATACGCACAGTGTATTCAAAACAAAGATGACTGTTACCTTGTGCAAATAAACCTATTTCAAGATTTAATTCACTAAAAGTTGGTTGTTTTGGTTTGTAAGGTAATTATTGGGGCAGGAATTCTTTTAAAATAACTTGATATAGGGAACAAACAAGTTACATATATTTAGTGAAAATAATCTATTATTTTTAATATTCAGTGCAAAATTTTAAAAATATTATATGTGTGCTACACCAGAATGAACAAAATTTTATAGTTTATATTTATTGGTCAATTCAAAAACTATACAACAATTTGAGATATTTACATTGGTCACCTTTTCAGAATTTATTCTTATATGAATAGATTCTGTTCACTGTAGTCTATTATACTACACAATTCTATCTGAATTGTTGGTAACGTGTGCATTCATGTATCATTATTCACATGCTTACCAAAGACCAATTGTCATGCTCACAACCTGACTATCACCATACTAGGTCACACACAACCCATTATTATCATCTGCCGTTAGAGTATTTCAAACAAATTTTGATGCTTTTGGTGGGTTAATGTACATGCATTAAATGATGAAAACTTTATCTTGAAACACTGCTCCAAACCTAGGGTGATTAACGTGCAATTCCTTAGCAAAACTGTGCCACTCAAAATACATAGAGCTGGATGGACACTGACCTGCTGTTTGAGTTGCTGCACCAATCTATCTTTCTCCCTCTTTAGTGATGCTACCTCCTCCTGTGTCTTCTTCTTCTTGGATGAAGAGAGTTCCAGTAGAGCAATGTTAGCATCTTTTTCACTGATGGCTGCTAGCAGTGCTTCTTGCCTGAGAGGTAACCAGAAACAAAATAAATAATCCAAAACCACACACCCCTTTCGGCATTAACACTAACTTTTCAAAATAAATTATAGTGGCCAATAATTATAAACATTTCTATTTTTCTATCATTATAAGCATAGTCTTGAGTTTTAAACAAATTGCCTGGCTACTGACACTAAGGGTAAGTGTCAAGGCCACAGCAAAAATGCTCTTCAATTCTATTTTTAGAAACAGAAATACCATTGCAACAAAGTTTTTATTTAATGATGAACTCACTATTTGAGTGACATTCTCTTTATAAACCTTTGACAAACATTGATGGAATGAAATAAATATCGCAAAATCTTTTCCTAGTATGATATTATTATTGTACTTTTTTTGTGCATCATGTTCTTACAATAAAATGATGCACAACTGTTTAGCTCTTCTCTCTCAAGCATAAATACATTGAAACTTCTACACAAACTACAAAGTATTATAACCAAAATGACAACAGTCAACTCTCATATTCACCAGCCCTCACCACCTCCATCTTGATCTGTGTCAAATGGATTGCTTATTCACTTCTTGGTGATTTCTAGGTTGCAAACCAATTTGCTATTTGTGAAAGTCTGAAGAATTGGTGGGTAGATTTTCTTCAATGACTCAGCACAGTATGCTACGATACTGAGTAATATTACTAATATTGACCACTTCCCAAGAAATAAGAAAATAAAGAACCCTAGGCTGTTTAAATAAACTTACATGCTACATGTTGCTAAATCATGAAGCACATATGAGTCGCATGGAAAAAGACATTCTTGCAACAGAAGACTCTGCTATCTCAGGGCTACCATACCAAAGCAATAACCAATTTAGGAACACCAACTTGTGACCTTCATCTGAGATGCTCCTATGGTCAGCACAACCATTATTATATTATGGTACAAAGCAGTGGTCAAACCTTGTATGAACTACACTTTTGTCTACATCTTCGTAATGTATATCTATTTATCCAAAAATGTACAAATAAAACATTTGCACACTTTTCCTACCTGACACACTACACTTTCTGTATCATGTTTAATACTAGGAAAAATCACCGGCAAATATTCAATGCACATCTGTACCTCATTGGTTCAAGTTTCATATTCATGGAACAAGTAGTAAATGTAACAAATAGAGAATTTAGCAATCAGCAAGTCAACAAACTACGAATAAATTCAAAAGATTGTAAATCAAAAATGGGCTCTTGGCATCAACTAGGGCAGAATGGTGGCTCAGTAGTTAGCACTGCTGTCTCAGCGCCAGGAACCCGGGTTCAATTCCATCCTCGGGCAACTATCTGTGAAGTTTGCAACTTCTCCCCGTGTCTGCATGGGTTCCCTCCGGGTGTTCCGGTTTCCTCCCACATTCCGAAGATGTACAGGATTGGCAATGCTAAGTTGCCCATTGTATTCAGGGATGTGTACATTAGGTGGGATGCTCTGAGGGTTGGCATGGACTTGTTGGGCCCAAGGGCCTGTTTCCACACTGTAGTGATTCTATTCCGTGAAATAAACAAGTGGAATTGATCAAGCTACTTCAACTATTTTGAAACTCCTTTTGGTGATCACCAATCAGAAAATTGCATTTTTGGAAATAAGATTTAAGGCATTTTCATTACAAAATATACAAGAAACAAATAAACATAGGTATACCACGTCATGTTCTGTGTTTAAAGTGTGTACTACAATCCTTTATTTGGAAATCAGAAGTTCTCTGTAAAGCCAAGTGTTTGAGTTAATGAGCTTTTCAGGACTATCACTGGCAGCTGAACACACAACAACTACAGTTCCCAGCAAACATCTGTAGCTACAATGCCCAAGAAGTACAGTCTGTGTACGGTTGTGGAAAATTATTCTGTATCAGTATAACGTTCTGCAGCTAGTTTGCACATGATCAGAAGATTCTTACTTCTTAAGGTACAAAACTAATTAAAAGATTTTTTTCATATAAAAATATCATACAATATACTAAAGATTCTGATATAAGTTTTGACAGTGACCTTTTTTTATCAATAGGTAACAAGAAAGATCAAGAATTAGGTAGGCAAAAAAAGGAAGCTGAGACAGAAAAAGAAATAAATAACAAGACAGGCAGAGATATGGATCAGAACAGGGTGGCTACACGCCCAACATCCTATGTGTCTGTATGTGGGGTAGGACATCAAATTGACAATGATGCTTGCTCTTGGCAAGAACTTGCATGTGGTGTCTGTTAACATTGGGAGACTGCTGTGCTGCAGCTACGACATAGTTCTAGCGAAGAGATTCTCCCAATCCTAACACCTGCTTTAGGTGTACTGGGTGGATAGGAATGCTCTCACTGTGCTGAAAGATGTTACCAATGTCCAGTCACTTGCCTTTATTGTCTTTGTTCAGGGGATTTTGCCAATCTCAAGGTGACAAGCTGCCTGCAAGGTAGCATCTATTGCGAACACTACTGTTGACCATGTACCTTCCCACTGACAACTTAATTCTGGCAGAGATGGGAATGCACAATCTGCCCAACGTTTTAGATAAATGATCTTTCATCAAAACCAAAAGAAACACGTACTGCCACCTGTCAGGAAGATGCAATTAATCCAGATCATTTTTCTGTTTCTGAATCCATTTCAGGGTGAAATCTATTTGCCTTTCTAGAACAGTGACTGAAAGAGCTTCTTAACACTGTATTTACTGAGCAAACTGTGCCTGACAGGAATTCAGATACAACCGTGCATGTTCAAGTGGCATATTTACAAGTACCAGATAGTTGGACGAGAAGATGACATGAACATCTTTTTGCACTTCAATGAATAAATCTATTGGCCAAAGTGTTTTCTTTCCAGAAAGACAATTTCTGGAGAGAAATCCATTTTTTTCCTTTACCTGGTGCATATAGCCATGTGTGTGTGGCTTTTGGGTTAGTTTAGAGGCAGAAACATTTATGTTATAAATAGTATATGTTAGCCAGTTTTGGAGTTTGACTGAACAAATTTTGCTTTATAATTAACCAATAATTTCAAATTTATTTTTAAAAACTGTTTGATAGATGTCTTTAGTTAAATCTTGACAGATAAGGTGAGATCTGAGATGTGATTTCTTAAATGCATTGGACCTGGTTCCACTTGTTTGTATGTATAATGCTCAGTCCTCTACGTCATTGCACATGGCAAAACAAAGATCAAGCATATCTACAAAATTAACTGGCCACCTCAGTAACTGGGAATTTCATCACAATAATATTGTGACCTGTCGACTAATGATACTCAAGCAATAATGCACTCCTCCAGCATCAATCATAGTACTATATAGACATGAACATAGGAATGAGAATATAAAAAACAAAGCAGAACATATGGTTGAAAAATGAGTTCCCTGTCAAAAGAATCTTCTAGCTATGCTTGATCTTCATTTTCCCACATACAATGCAACCAAGGACTGTGTAGTATACTTACAAACAAATGGAGACAGGTCCAATACAATTATGGTATCACATCAAATCTCATAATTCAGGTGCATCTCAGACAAGCCGTAACTAAATATTCTTGGGGAAAACTGCATGAACAAAGAAAGAAGATGCTCAGTAGTCTTGGGTGTACCCATATATAAGAGTCATAGCTTGTGACCTTAAGGGGTGAAGCAATACTAAACATCGAGCTAATCTAGCAGAATGACATATTATATAATTCATAGAGCAATTTATCCTCTTAAATTAACATAAGCATTATCATCTGAGTTTTATTCTTAAAACTTCAATAATTTTAAAGACGTTAACCAAATTAGGTTTGACACACAGTAAAAGTGCTTATAACTCTACTATTAATTGTTACTGCATTTTTGTTGTGCTAGTTTTGCCAATTTAACTTTGTTCCCTTTCAGTTAATCTACAGGAGTTATTTGAACAAATATTGTCAAATAGTTTGACTACAGGAGTTTTATTTCTGCATTATGCCAGAGAATAATTTGCAGCCACAGGCAACTGCATTGACAACAGATGTTCCACAAATTTGCCCTGTACAGGAAAACTCTGCTGGGAAACCAACAAGGAATACCATTGCCCTGATGCATTCTCAGGCAAATTTGGTTCAGCAAATGAAAGTTAACTGACGATCTAAACTCTATGTAGAAGGAACTTCCAGCATTTTAAGTGCTGACATTAACCTCAGAGTAAGTTCCACAGGCAGAAGTGGTGTATCAGGCTTTGCTTTTGGCATTCTGTGAACAGTTTTTTGATTGATGAAGAACATTTTAGTGCAGCTGCAGCAGCTCTCATGTAATGGGTATAAATATGAACGTCTAGCTGAAATGCCAAAAAACCCTGCACTGCTCTCAATGCGTTGTTAAAGAGTCCAGTCCAGTAACTCAATAGCATTAATGTAGTATCTTTATACTAGGCATTTCAGAAAGATTGAGGTATTCAAATGAAAATTCTAATTAAGATATTGAAAGACATAAAAGTCATTTTAATAAATTAATGGAAAAATATTGATTTCTGATATGTTTTACTTTTGTTTAAAATCTTGTTTTGAACATTACTGGCTGAAATTTGTTCATGTCTCAAATTTATTTGGATTCTCTAGCATCAAGCAGTACAGCAGCCGACTATCAATTAAGCCCCAACAGGGTCATCAAAGATATCAGGCCACATTTTTGCTCCCCAGATGGAGAATGCAAACTGGGTTGCTTCCTGGCTTGCCACACTTCCCTTCAGAGACAGAGACCCACCAGATCGGCTTTTCCAGGCTAGTGGGTGCTGAGGCCCAAACTGGATAGCCTGCCTTGTCACTCACTGGCCCACTGCCTCAGAAGCAAATGGGAGGTGGGTGCAGGGGTCAGTGAGTTCCAAGGCAGGCTTTTTAAAAGCTCTGCATCAGTTATTTGGAATATCTCCCCAGTTTGTTTGGTTAAATATTAGACACTCTAGCCAATGCTCCTCAATCCCCATAACACTCCACCCACCCTATCCATCCTAACTCATGACCCCCACTCACATGGTACTTTGTAGGTGCAAAGCCAACCCAATGCAAGCCCATACTGCTATGATTCCTTATAGCCCCAGGTCAGCTGAATACAAGCTCAAGGCCCCTCACTCAGTATCCTTTAACCGTAAACTCCAACTCATCCAGTATTCAACATGGGTGAAGAGCCTGATTAGGTGAAATTAAAAAAAAGATATAAACATCAATCACAGCTTTTACTAATGTAAAAAAAATGACATTCACAAAATCTTATTCAAACTTTAAAGCACCTTAGTACATAATCTCTCATAAAAAAGACAATTATGTAATTAAATTAAATTCCTTAATAATTAAATAATATATTATAATATATAATATAATAATATATAATTAATACATAACTAAATTCTTTAATAAGCTCCTTGAACTGTCAAGGAAACTGTGAACTTCTGAAGTCCTTATGGGATATTTATCAGTTATGTACGGCAGCTAGTCATTACTCAAGATATAATACCAGATATTCTTTCAACCATGACTGACACAGGCACACTAGTTCTTTAAAATATATAGTTTAAAGGATTGGGGATTTAAAGAACTAGCCTGATTAACAGTTCTATAGACCTTATCCAGCCTTTATGTCTCCTCCATAAATTTGCAGCTCCCACTGTCACATGCAAAATGGGTTCTGTTTGAACTCAGCACTGTGGGGCCCTGTTGCATTTGAGTTATGTGTAAGTCACACCCTGTCCTTTTTTCCTCCCAGTGAAAATGAGATGTGTCAGAAAGCAGGCAGCGTCTGAGTTTGATTCACATTTTTAAAGTTCATGAAGCCTCCCTGACTCTGCAAAAATCCAGCCCATCACTAGCTGCTTGTTGAGGCTGGCTGGCTCCAGAGACTCAAGATTACTCTGCATAAACAGTGCTAAGTGAATATATTTCTCCCTCTAGGATTTGCACTTTCTGAGCAACAAACATGCTGGAAGCAAAATCTTACCAAAACTCTCCTTGAGATCCAGTTGGCTCATTGCCAAACCCTAGTGGTAAAATGTTCACATAACATTTACCCACTGGTACACTTAGGTAGGATTTTCGTATCATGAATATTTATAAAGCCAATTCCCATAGTAAATGGTAAATAAAAAGGCAATTTGTGTGACACCTTTCTTATCCTCAATACATAGCAAATCACTTCAAACTCAACAAATCTAAATTGTGTTCCTGGAGTAAAGAAAGCTTAAGTTAGACAATATACTTTGTGTATGATATATTTTAAATGTATACACTAACAGTAAAATCCAGTCAGTTGAATCTTCAAGTAGTTTCATTTATGTTTTCTCTAGCCACCTTTGCATTATATTTGAAATCTGAAACATGAACAGGTCTATGCTGGTGTAATTACACAAAACAGGTCTTTTATTTATTTGTCTCCAATGAGACTTAATATGAGTGGTTCAAGTAACTAAGTTGGAAAAGAAACACAAGGATCTGAATATTAGTGCTGAGGTCAGGAACATGACACTTGCATACTTCAAGGTCCCAAAGCTAGTTTGAATCACCATCTGATGTCCAATGTGATTTTCAACGAGCTGAAAAATTCGTGGCCAGTGAGCACACTCTCCCGATGAGGCCAATTGAGGTACTGTCCGAAGATTTTTGAATTGAAACTAGCCACAGATGCCGGACTACACTGTGGTCAACTTACAAGGGCTGGGGGAGTCAAAATGGATTGATGGATTGCTTAGCTCTAGCCTGCTGCTGCTAGGAAACCACGTCTGTGCCTGGGCCAGGTTTTTGCTTCAGCAGGGCCCCACATGTACAGACTGGTCTTTACAGGTCTTTAGTGATACTAAATTCGTTACCCCGGTGCATACGTATTGCTAGTCTTTACTCCCAGCCCCACCACTGTCACGGTTCAGAGGCACCAATATGTTGGCAAACCAGCACATCAACTAGTATCTTAAAATTTCACGTCCATTTGACTGCAGTCTGGCCTGTGTAGCCATTTAGAAATTCAGCCTCACATTTCCATTCCAAAGATCCAAGTTGGAAACTCTTGCAAAGCATACATGTCTCATCAGCCCTGTTAGGGGCTTAAGTTAAAGGTAATGCAAGAACAGTAAATTATGATATTTGCTGCAATTCTCACGGAACCATCCTCTTTAAGGCAAGTGATTTCGTAACAAAGACTCAAATCAATTGAGGAGAGGTAAAGAGGTAAACTTGTTACAAACCTATCAAAAAATCTTTCATCTGAATTTATTCACGCCAATGTTCTTTAATTATGAATTCCCATAGTCACATTCATAACTGTGCAGAAATATGGAATTCAGCTTGATGGGGAGATGAGCAAAGGGGAGTTGTCCTCTTTAAAACAGAGGAAGTGAAGATTTAATTTAAAACTGTTCAAAATTATGCAGGTATCAATTAGGGCAAAGAAGGAGAAACTGTATTTCTTGGCAGAAGGTCAGTAATCAGAGGCCACAGTTTCAAAGTAATTGACTTAAGTAAAACAAAAGGTAGCAGATGTGTATACGCAGTAAAAACCTGATCACCAATTCTGCTGGTGGACACACATTCAAATTTGAACTACGTAGGCTGTTTCTTGCATCTCAGATGTCTTTGGCTCTTTATACATTTTATTTCTATTTACTGTTCTTTTCCCACATGGTTTCTGCAATACTATATTGTTAATCGTAGTAAAGCAACATTTATACTGACAAAGGAAAAGCAAACTATTGCTGATACTTTAAATCTGAAATAAAAACAACAGAAAGAACTGGGAGTAGTTACTACGTTTGTGAAGGAACAGGGAGAAGAATGACACTGGACTTTGATTCTGTTGAGAAAAGCAGCAACCAACTCCTTTGGTCACATTAAGACATGGACATGTGTAAGCTCGGGTGTATTGGTTTAGTTATTGTATACAATATTTTATTGTGGTTACAGAATTACAATAGTAAAGACTTAATATGTATTTTTTGCAAGATTTATCCTTATTATGATTGTATGTTTCTTAAGTGGTTATGGTTGTATGTCTCATATAATTTTCATATGCAGATGTAGCCATCCAACGGAAAGGTTTGAATACGCCTCTTCAAGAGCATCTTCCAAACCGACAACTTCCAGCATCTAGCATTAAGATGGAATCAGACATATGAAAATACCAGAAAGTCACATCATCGTGACTTGGAATCAATATTCTATATTTGGCTACTTTAACAGCATGGTGGGACTATCTTCACCATATGGATGCTATAAATCAACATAATGGCTCACTATCTTCTCAAGGTTAATTATCAATGAGCAATAAATGCTGGCTCTATTGGCAAAGCACACATCCCATGAATAAATGAAAATAAAAAACATGATCAAGGTGTTTGGAGAAGAATGGCCTTGAAGGTTGTTCTGCAAAGTCAGACTAAAATTCTATCAGTGAAGCACAAGCGCTATTTCATCATTATTCTAGTGACAGAAGCAGATCAAGAAATTTAAGCTCTCCTTTCAAGTTGGGAATTACATACGTAATCTAGTAGATAGCCACATCAGAGTACTCCATATTTGATATAATGATTTTGCGAGAATGTAAGTAGATGCATTTCACAATATCAAATATACTTCAATACTGTACGTAAGTAGTATTCAACTGAAATAAAACAACAGAGCAAGATTTCCCACCAAGAAAATCAGTTATTAATTGTTGCCTTTTAGACCAAGGTAGTTACAAAATGATTTTACTGCACTTGAAACCTTGAATAATTAGTTTCAAAATGTCACAATGAGGCAAGAATCTATTTAGATTGATTTACTGTCTTCAAGAATGCAGGCTGAAGTGATGACAATGGCCATCAATGACAATTACATCTTCTGAAGTTCCATGTACTGGAGATTTTGCAATTGCGCTTTACGTTTGAGTCTTCTGGGAATTCCATGAGGAAATGATAAATTTCAGACATATTTCAAAAGCATAAGGAAGCAGTATTGATAGGTATGACTATTTGGTTAGAAAATAGCAACATAATGATAAGCTGTCATATTAGTGCTATTTTATGCAAGTCCCACACTTTTTAATAATTCTCATAAAGTACTCATGAAGAACTTATATCACTGAGATTAAAAAAAAAGTCTCTGCCATATCCTGACACTCAGTATTTGAGCTAGCTTAGTGCTTCTAATTTTAATGTTAATACTAGGATGACTTTTATTTGTTAAGGAAGGTCTTCAATGACTGTCACCATGTAGACAGTAAAGTGGTAAATGTAAATTCATCCATGATCTATAACTTCTACATACTAATAAGAGGAGTAGGCCATTCAGCCAACCCTTGAGCCAACTCTGCCAAACTAATAAGATCATGACTCAACAGAATGTGGTCTCAGCGCCACATTCCTGAATAAAATGTTCCATCTCTGTTAGTCAAAAATCCCTCTAACTCTGCCTTAAAAACATTCAATGTACCTGCCTCCTTGCTCTCTGAAATTCCACAGTCTTGCAACACTCAGAAAAAATATCACCTCACCTTCATCTTAAATGAGAGACCACTTACTTTAAACTGTGTCCAATAGTTCCAGTCTCTCCCACAAGTGGCAACGGATGTTCAGCATCTACCCTGTCATAGCCCCTCATTTTATGTATTTAATAAAAAAAAAACTTCTCATTTTATAAACTCCAAGCACATCTAACCTTTCCTGGTCGCACCTACATTTCAGGAATCAGTGATGTGAACCTTCTCTGCACTGCTTCTAACAAAATTATAATGTTTCTTAAATGAGGTGACCAAAGCTGTACACAGAAGTATGCACATGGTCTCAAAGCTCAATGATAGTAAAACATTCCTCCTTTCATATTCCATACTCTATTTCCCCTGCTGTAGGTATCCATCTAAAGATTTTGGTGTTTTTTACCCCCTCAATCTCCCAAAATGCAGACATATGAGCAAAAGTGAGCCAAGCGGCACTTGGAATCTGTTCCACCATTTTGTTAGGTCTTGGCTGATCCTTACCTCTGTTCCACTTGCTGTGTATCGGTCCATATTTTACTTGGTATCCAAACCTGATAAAAATTTGTCACAGTCATGAAAATTTCAATCAAGTTACCATCCACAGCTTTTTGTGGCAAATAAGTGAGAAACGTTTATTTCCCTATTTGTGATAAAGTGCTTCCTGATGTCACTCCTGGATTTCATAACTTTAAGATGGTGCAAGCTTTTTATGAATTTCTATATAGCTCTCTCGGTCGGCTTCTTTACATTCAGTGAGAGATAGGAAGAACCTTCAGAGAAGATGTCCTACATGTAACTTTTAGCCATCTATGCTAATTCTTCGGAATTTTTGTTGATCTCCAGTGATGGAAATTGACGAAAATTCCAGAAGTTGCTTCTAACAATGCATTTAAGCATTAATTTCTGTCCAACCGATTATTACCTTATTGACTAACTATAGAACATTTCAGACTAAGAAGAATATCAACTAAATTTCAATGTAATATTACAGTTCCTGCTTCAAAAGTACATACATCACTTCCACCCAGACAAAAAAAAAGTATTCCAAAAATGCAGAAAGTGCTAGGGAACTTCAGCCGATCTAGCAGCACCTGTGGAGAGAGAAACAGTTAACCTTTCAAGTCGAATATGGCTCTTCTTCAGAACTGTTCCGAAGAAGTGTCATATTGGACCTGACAGATAAACTGTGTTTGTTTCCACAGATGCTGCCAGATTTCGTGCATTTCTCCAGAGCTTTTCTCTTATTTTAGTTCTCCAGCATCTGCAGTAATTTTCTCAAAAGGAAGTGTATTTGTTTACAGTTTTTACTAAAACAAGAGTATTACCCAAGGACATTAACATGAAGATATTTAATCAGTGAAGGACATGTACATTGCTTCTGGTGCACAAGTCGTGTTGAATCTGCTCCTTATTAACACTTCATTATGTACTCAGTCTTTGATTCAATTTAACACCTTGGCCCTGTTAAACATTATTAAAAAGCGAACCGTAATTTTTAACAGTACTTCTAATTACTCGTTTCTGTTTATCCTTTTCGGTTTTCTCAAATTTAGTGTTTTTAAGTAGAGCTTAGTTTCTCTTGTGAACCACTGTCACAAAATAGGCAGAATAATCAAACTTACAGGGAAAGAGCAAGCAGTGTTACTTATGATAACACAGTTAAGCAGCTTCACAACTGTAGATAAGTAATGTTCCAAGACTGAAATCTGGCTTAATAGGCCATACTTTGTTTTGATTTTAATGAGGTCGTCTTTCAATGAAACATGATATTGCAGATTTAATAGTAACAAAAAAAGTTTATTTAGCAAGAAAAAACTTATTTACAAATAACACAAAATTAAAAATTTTGAAAACATTGAAAATTATAATCCCATTATTCCCAAAAACTCTCCTTTACACAATACCAAAAGATATCTTGTATACACACACTGGAGAAAATCATTTTGTCTGACAACATAATGGTTTAACTTAGCTGTGATTTCAACTGCCAGACTGGAAATTCTGATAGCCTTTTCCTGCAACTTTCATTCACTTGAGTTTAAACATGCTTAGATTCAAATAACCTCTTCAGGGTTTTATTCAAACACTTCTTGTCTGGAACTATTACTAAACCTGTTACTTTAAGGTAATCCATTTTCTCCCTTTCTTAGAACACTGCTTTGTACTTCCATCTTCATCTGCAGAACTGCCTCAAACTGACACTAAAAGAAGTTTCCAAACTGTGTGTATTTTCCCCAAGCTTAAACAAGAACAAATCCAGAAGTTTTCAATTGGAACCTTTATGCACAAATGCTTACCTTGTTCAGTTATAAGCCCTCATAGTGTAAACAAGAGGCTACTTTTCCATCAAGTTGTTTTAAAAGAAATCACCATGGCTACAGAAATACTTACAAGTTAATCATTAAATATTTCAGACATATAAAAATCCCATATTTCACTAACTCAAAATTTAAAAATCTGAGGTTAAAAATAAATATTAAAATGTTTATAAATCACAAACACGATGTTACAGCAGTTATTTGCAGATGTGCTTCAAAAAATGTGAAAATGATACGAAAAGTTATTAAACTGTATACTTCTCATCTAGTTCTGACAATGAACAAGAGTAACTTACTAGCCAAGAAAGAAAAGTTAGGTAAGACATCTATCTGGTAAACTCAAAGAGTGCAATCAAGAGGTGGTTTCACAGTGTTTTCACAGTATCATTATGGCAGGCTAAGAATTTCCAGGCTGATGAGTCCCAATGCTTTAGATATTCTTAAGTTACATGGTACAGAACAAAAGTTTTCATCAATATCTGATTAGTTATCTGGTCACTCTATATTGATATAAGGAGCCTAAAGACAGTGAGACAACTTTCACTATCAGGAAGGATGTAAGGCGTTCACAAATTTTGCTGAGTGATAGTCCTAACAGCAGTAGCAATTAGGCAGATGGCTCAGATATTTTCTTCTTTCTTCCACTCTGTTTCACTCAATGATGCTGGTTACTTTGAGAGGTTTTAGAATTAACATGAATTACTCCAGTAAAGTCTTTGGCACCTGGAAAGATCAAATGAAGCAGGTGTACAAGAGTAAAGCAATAACATCTATTGTGCTGCAACACCAACACAATAATTCAAGTGTATGTATTTCACATTTGCACACTGTTCCTGACTCTAAGAAAAGTAGTCAACATGAAGATATTGACAAAGATGAAGAGGTGAACAGAGATGACCTTTGCAATGCAAGTGGCAAAGTCAATGACAGACATAGGAATAGGCAATGTGTTTGGTGCAGTGTTTAAACAAGAAGGCACAGAAGTTGAATAAGAGATGTTAAAGGAAATTTAACATGAAAATCAAAACACTGAAAAGAGGGATCATTTAGTGTAAAGGAAGAGCAAAGTGAAAAGAGGGAGCTGATCTCAGCAGTAAAACAATGATGGGGTGAGATAGCTGATAACTAAAACTTTAAAACAGTGTTGGACTTGGAAAGGGTTATACTCCCAGAGTGAAGAAGGTGCTGGATTATTTAAGGAGACCATGATGTTATCTGGCATGACCTATTTAAGATTGAAGTTGTTGATAGAGAGGGCCCTGTTTGTCAGGAAATGGACATTCTCTGTATAGAGAGAGCTGGTAATCGTTGACCGCCTGAGGGGTTCAAAAAGGAAAGAGAAGTGGAGAGGAGATTTGGGAGAAATTCCTGTTTAAATGATATGATCAAATCCTGACCTGGTTCCCTAAATGTCACCTCCAGGGGAAATCAGTGAAAGCTAGCAGTTATCACTATTCTCAGTTAAATATACATACAGTCAATTTAATTCTTCCTCTATATGATGTACTCTATGTTTATTTATTAACTCATACGTTGAAAACAAAAAACATGAAAAATATGTTTTCTTCAATTTCATAAACAAAATCACTACGTTTATTTGACTGTGGTTAGTGGAGGTTGTTTGTGATTCATGCAGAAAACCCAGAAGTAGTGGTGATCTCATTTTCTTAGATAAAAGCTGAACGTAGACAAACTCTTATATTTATATAGTACCTCTAACAATAAAACATCCTAAGGTGCTTAAAGGAGCTCTTTCAAATAAAATATGAGATCAAGGCCTGAGGTATGTTATATACCAGACACCTAAAAGTATATTATGGACATAGCCTCGACCCTAACTTCTACATTTTTTAAAAGGCAAGTGTAAGACACTCCGTTCCAGATATGATTTGATTGATCCACATCTAAGCTTTAACTAAAACACACCTTATTCTTAGCAGTTAAAATACAACAGAAAGAAGAACTGGCATAACTTTATTGAAATACTTAACAAGATAATATTTTATTTAATTACTAATCATCAACTGTCCCAACACAGGCAGCATCCCATAAACATTCCCATGGCAAAAATGATTCAGTAGCAAATATACAATTATTATTCTCACATGCTGTCTCTCTCCAGTCCATAAGAAAGAAATACCAAAACATTTACCCCTTTTGATTTTCAAGAGGAAGTCTAACTATCTAAGACATACTCTAGCAGAAGAGAACTCAAGCTTTTAATTGTAGCAGCCAACAAAACCGAAATTCTTTTGGGTCTGAGTGAGTCTGACTCTGCCCAGTCATGATTCTTTTGTCTTGCTGAAAGAAACACCCAGGGAGAACTCAAAGCTGTTTATCAGCTGCCTGTCTGAAGGAGACATTTCTGCTGTGACAAGACCCCTCCGCAAGAGAAACAGGAGAGAACACATCTCTCAAAGGCAATTATATCATCATATATATTAGGGCAGATGTCTGAAAATTTCGTAAGGTGAAATATACCTTTCTTTTCTTTATAAGTGGCAGACAAACAGGAATTCAATGCATGATAAACCTGTACAATGCTCTGGTTCGGCCTCAACTAGACAATTGTGTCTCGTTCTGAGCAACAGTGTTCAGGAAGGATGTGAAGGCATTTGGAAAGGTTTTGGAAAGGTTCACGATAATGGTACCAGGTATGAGGAACTTCTGTTTTGTGGATAGATTAGCAAAGCTGAGAAAATAAGAGCAAGAATAGGCCATTCAGCTGTTTGAGCCTGATCTGCCATTCAATAAAATCATGGTTGATCATTCAACTCAGAAATAGCAAGAACTGCAATGCTGGAGTCAGAGATAACACAATGTGGGGCTGCAGGAAAACAGCAGGCCAGGCAGCATCAAAGGAGCAGGTAACTTGACGTTTCAGGTCGGGACCCTTCTTCTGCAATAGCGATATTCAGGGCTGAAGAGATTACCAGAGGGTTGCATTGGGGGAGAGAGCCACTGAGGTCTTTCTGGAGGGAAGAGGACAACTTCTTCAAGGTGGGCATCCTTGGAAGGTGGTTCACAGTGGGGTTGTAAGTCACTCAGAAACAGCAAGAACTGCAGGTGCTGGAGGCAAAGATAACACAGTGTGGAGCTGGAGAAACACAGCAAGCCAGGTAGCATCAGAGGAGCAGGAAAGTTGACGTTTCGGGTTCGGACTCTTCTTCAGAAGAAGAGTCCCAACTCAAAATGTCAATTTTCCTGCTCCACTGATGCTACTAGGCTTGTTGTGTTCCTCCAGCTCCACACTGTGTTATCTCTGATCATTTAACTTAGTGCTCTGCTTTCACTTTCTCCCCATATTCTTTGATGTATTTAGCCCCATGAACTACATCTAACTCCTTCTTGAAAATATTCAATGTTTTGCCCTCAATCACTCTCTATGACAGACGATTCCACAGGCTCACTCTCTGGGTGAAGAAATTTTTCCTCATCTTAGGCCTAAATCTTAGGCCTAACCTTGGAAACTACTTTTCTAGTTCTAGAGACCCTAGTCATTGGGGACATCCTCCTTGCATTTACCGTGTCAAGTCCTGTTAGAATTGTATAGGTTTCATTGAGCTACCCCTCATTCTATGAAACTCCATCTTCATACATCAGCCTTGCCATCCCTGAGATCAGTCTGGAAAATCTTTCTTCCACCGCATCTATATCTAGAACATCCTCCCTCAGACAAGGAGACCAAAACTACACACAATTCTCCAGGTGTAGTCTCGCCAAGGCCCTGGGTAATTGCAGGAGATCTCACTCATCGCTATGAAGGTTAACATATCATTTGCCTTCTTTACCACCTGCTTCACCAGCATACGTACTTTCAGCAACACCCAGGTATCATTGCACCTCCCTCTTTCTTAATTCACCAGCATTCAGATAATAATCTGCCTTCCTGCTTTTCCTGCCATGGTGGATAACCTCACATTTTATCTGCACAGTAATTCATCTGCCACACATTTGCCCACTTACTCAACTTGTCCAAGTCACAAGAAAATACCACTGTGCCTTCCTCACAGCTCACCCTCACACCCAGTTTTGTGTCATTTGCAAACTTGGAGATATTACATAAAGTCCCCTCATCTAAATCATTCATATATTGTGAATAGCTGGGGTCCAAACACTAATCCCTGTGATACCTCACTCCTCACTCTCTGCCACTCAGAGACAAAACTGTTTATTTCTATGTTTTGTTTCATGAACACCAACGAGTTCTTCATCCATGTCAGTACACTACCCCTAATCCTACGTGCTTTAATGTAACATGCTAATCTCTTATGTGGGTCCTTATCGAAAGTTTTCTCTAAGTCCCAGCAATCACATCACTGACCCTCTCTTAAAAACTCTACTAGCTACATCTCAGAACATGCCAGTAGATGTGTCAAGCACAATTTCATAAATCCATGCTGAATCTAACTGATCCTTTCACTGTTTTCTAAGTGCTTTGCTATTAAACCTTTCAGAACGGACTCTAGCATTTTCCCCACTATAAATGTTGGGCTAACTAGCTTATAATTCCCTGTTTGCTTTTTACCTCCTTTTTTAAACAGTGGGGTGACATTAGCTACCTCCAATCCAAAGGAACTGTTCCAGATTCCACAGAGTCTTGAAAGATAACCACCAATGTATCCACTATATCTGGAACCATTTCCTTAAGTACTCTGGGGATGTAGATTATTGGGCACTAGGGATTCATTGGCTTTTAATCCAATCAACTTCCCTGACACCATTTCCCTGCTAAATACTGATTTCCTGCAGTTCATCCCTCTCACTGGACCCTGCATTCTGTAACATTTTTGGAATATTATTTGTGTCTTCCTTTGTGAAGACAGAACCAAACTAGATATTTAATTGGCCTGCCATGTCTCTGGTCCCCATTATACCTTACTCTGTTTTTGGCTGTAAGGGACATATATTTTTCTTTACTCATCGTTTTTTCTTCACATACCTACAGAAATGGTTACAATCGTTTTTCTGTATTTTCCCCGCAAGCTTACTCGCATGCTCTATCTTCACCCCCGAATCAATTCCTTAGTTCACCTTTGCTGAAATGTTAACCACTCCCAATCCTCAAGCCTGCTGCATTTTTGGCCAATTTTAATTCACTTTCTAGGATCAATTTATATCCCTTGTTAGCCCCCAGTCAGGCCACCTGTCCCATTTTCTTTGGTGTCAGGCAGGAATGAACAATTGTTGCAGTTCCTCCTAGCACTCTTTAAACATTTGCCATTACTTAAAAAGATGATGGTGGATAAGCAATGTTTCCCAATTTCTCATACCTATCCCACACCTCATTCCATCGTAGTTTCTTTATTTAGATTCAGGACCTTAGTGTCAGAATCAACCATGTTACTCTCCATCTTAAAGCAAATTGTTTCATATTATGGTCACGCTTCATCAAGTGTTTAGAAGAAGAGATTAGGAGGAGATTTGATAGATGAGGAGGGTTCTGGACAGAGTTGATAGAGAGAAACTATTTTCATTGACAGAAGAATTGAGAACTAGAGGGAACATGTTTGAAGTGAGTAGCAAAAGAAACAATAGCAAAATAAGGAATATCTTTCTCACACAGCAAGTGGTTATGCACTCCCTGAGAATATGATGGATGCAAAATCAATAGTGTGCTTGTAGCTGATGTTAACAAAGAACAGCAAGTAGATGGAAAGAAGGACGGGTCAAGAATAAATCTTTGAAAAACATGGTGCTAACAGTGCAGGAGCAGAAAGAGAAACCATGCATTGGGAACTTTGGACATGACTGGATAGATAAAAGTGAGACTAGTGAAAAGCAGTCCCATCCACTTGGGTGGCAGTAGGGAAATATTCGAGGAGGATTGATGGGTCAAATGTGTCGAATGCAGAGGACAAGATGAAAAGGAAAAGCAGGGATATATTACTTTTGTGCCAGTCACATGCGAAGAATTAACCAGCTGTCCAATTTCATACTGTACCACTGTACTACTGTAACACAGGTAGAATTGAACAGAAGACAGGACAATGTTTGCTGGTTCCTGGCATGTCGAAGTAACAACTGGGGGCATGAGATCTTACGCTCCCTTAACAAAGAAACAGGTTTGGGGGCCGAAATCTCCCCTTGCTGGGAGTTCCCACTTCTCTGGCATCAACGAGACTCAACTTTAATGTCGTAAGTCTCTACACTCAGTGAGGTGAGATATACAGTCTCCTGAAGGACACGAATGGGTTCTATTTATAATTCATGACTGGTTGGGGTCTGAAATTTCAAAGCAGTCTCCTGACTCGAAGATTGCAAGGATCACAAGCCCTCTGTTAGAGGTGGATGGAGTCAACTTCCAGGATTGCCATTTTCCTCCTGAGTTTGGAGCGTCATAAATATTTCACTTCACAAACGAAAATTTGCTTGTGGAGATTGCCTAACTTTTTGAATTTTAGTCACGTCATCAACAGAATCCAACGGCAAGTGCAGACCTATCAGTAAACAACATTACTGATGTCATAACGGAATTGCTGCTCCCAGAAGTGAACAAAGACTATTTGATTCTATACTGCAGGTTTCTTCCCTCATAGGAGCAAGTTTGGGAGAAGACGGGGGTAAGAGTAAATTCAGTAAGGAAGGAGGTGAAGTGTACTTTGTCTTATTTGAGAAAAATTGCTACAAAGTTACAATGTCCGAAATAAATTTATACGATCTTATTAGGAAGGGTTTGGTAGGAAAAGTACTAGAGGTTTATTCAACTGTTTCAGAGGAATCGTCTGTGGATTACTATACCATTAAGACAATCAGACTTTTGTGGAATTTGCTCGAGGAAAAGAGATGCTGTTTAATGAAGCTTGGACATGGTTTTGAAAACCATAAGGGAGAGGAATTTAACTTCTTATCAGAAGAATTTAAAAACATCATTCCTTTAGGAATCAGGTCCCACTTAAAAGCCTATTAAAATTTGAAAACAGAGGAAGCCACAATTTTGGCTGATAGTTACGAACTAACCCATCAAACACATAGGTGGCAGCAAACCCTTATCTGCAAACACAAAGAAAAGTTGTAAAGATATGCAACCTGAAAGTGAAATATAACTAGTGTGAGAAGGTGTGTCAAAACTTCAAGGATGGATCCTTCTCAGAGAGTGAGAGACAGTGGGAAGCGATAAAAATGAGTCAAGTTCCTCTTGCCAAAAACAGTACATGTGAAAGCTGACTGGTCCTGGTAAAAGACAGCCAATAGCTTTATAAAAACCGAAAGAACTGCAGATGCTGGAAATCAGCAATAAAAACAAAAGTTGCTGGAAAAGCTCAGCAGGTCTGGCAGCATCTGTGAACAGAAATCAGAATTAATGTTTTGTGTCCAGTGACCCTTCCTCAGAACTGTTCTGAAGAAGGCTCAACAGACCCAAAATATTAACTCAGATTTCTCTTCACAGATGCCGCCAGACCTGCTGAGCTTTTCCAACAACTTCTGTTTTTGAAGCCAATAGCTTTCGTGGGCATGTCTAGATTTCTCCAGAAAATGCTGTACCAATAAGTGATGCTTGTAATAAACCAATGCAATCCAATTTCTTTACTGTGGGTGTAAACTGGAGCAAAAAAGATTGTGGAGTTTTATATTTGAGGGTGAAATAGCTCCATTTTTGTTTGATGCACAAAGACTGCTATCCTTCAGGACACGGGCTCAACTCGAAGTTTAAAGTTAATGAAACATTAAACATTTCTTTCCAGACAATTTTCTAAATAAAAGTGTATCTATTAATCAAAATTGTTCATTATTTCCATTGTGTAGATTGAATTTTAACAGACACTGTGTCTGTTTTTGTTTGAAGTGGTATTGCAATTGTCTATTGATCAAGTTGATTTCATACTAAGATATGTCCTCACAGGATACAGTAATACCAACTTCAGAGATGGTAGGCTCTGAAATTGACAATAGACCACAGAAGTCAATGAATATTGGAAATTTTGCAGTGGAAAATACTGTGGTAGCCATGAAATCATGTGGGATGGTGGTAGGGTGATGGGGACTCCATCAGTTTTTCATCTCCATTCTGATTAAGTCAGTGTTGGGAAGGCCAGAGGACAGCCTTCCCACTCTGGCACCATTAAGGTCCAGAAACAGCAGTTAATGCCCAGTTAAGGACCCCTGCTTTCTGTCACTGGCATGAACCTGGCTTCATGGGGAACATGCAAAAGTGTGCAGAGGACAGGATATGGGCTCCCTCATTCAAAGGCACTCTGTGAAATTCCTCCTACATCACTTAACTCTGGCCTGAGCAGCTTTGCAATCCTGGATGTCCAGCAGATGTTATTCCAGGAGCAGCCACTGCCTTCCCGCTAGTGTGACTGTGCACTCGAGCTACCAGCCATGAAATTCCCACTCCCAGGGTCCTGATTCAGTGCAAGGTCCACTGGTGACTCTAATCTGCCTAATAGGTACATAATGCCAGCAGGTCTTCCCAAAGGATTCAGTGCAGGTCTTTCATTGGCTCTCTAGCTGTTGGCCAAACCTAACTGCCTGCATAAGATCCTCCCCTGTGTTTTGACAAAAGGTGGTCCAAACAGTGAAAAGCTCAGAATCATGGGTAAAGACCTCTTGAGATTTAAATCTGATATCTAAAGATTATTAGCAGAAGCTGCAAACAAATTGGATCTGTCTCATCTGAAATTGCCGCGGATGCTATACCCGGACATTAAAACACAATACAGCAGCAGTGCTCCAGGTTAATGGACAAACCAAGACAGATACTGCTGTAATCCAAAATGATTTGGCTGTAACTGATGCTGTTACCGTGGAACTGCAAGGCCAACACTGTGGACAATGGCAGCAGCTTGTCTGTTAAGTAGAAATTCTTCTTGTCCTTAGTCCCATGGCTGGATTTTATGGCTCCTCAGTGAGGTGTGCATTCAGTTGGGTGTAGGGGACATATATAATATGATAGTTGGCTACCCTAGCACCACCTGCCCATTCCCAAAAAGTTTCCATCGTGTAGTGGGCAGGCAGACATTGAAATCAGAAACCTACAAAGCAGCTTTTTTAAGAAAAAAACTAATGAGCATTTAAGCTTGTGAACATGTAAATCGACCCAAATAATAAAAACAAAAACTACTGCAGAAGCTGGAAATCTGAAACAAGCACAATAAATGCTAGAGAAACTCAACAGATCTGGTAGCATCTGAAAATCAAGAATCATTTACTGGTCTCAGAACGGTAACTGTTTCGCCCTCCACAGATGCTACTGGGCCTGTTGAGTTTCTCCAGCCTTTCCCGTGTTGGACCTAACTAATAAACTATCCTCAACATAAAATGTTTGGCACCAGCAGGTGGGTGAAATTCGGAAGGTTGTTCATTTAGTGGAAGATGCCGGAAGGAATGGGATCTTCAGGGTGTGGATGACTAGTGCAAACTGGGGCTCTGCCCACCCCTTTTATTCTTTCCAGCCTGACCCATCCTCCCACACCCACCTTAAGGCTGCTGATCTTTTTTGCCCAAGAAGTTCATACTTAGTTTTAACTGAGATCCACAACTCTTCTTCCTGGAGCCTCCTTGTAAACCTCACTACCTAGTTTGAATGCTGCTAGGAATGGGGCCTCCTTCCACAGAGTGGAGGTCTGAAGCTCACCCTCATGAGGCCACCTATGGTGTCATATACCATTGATGTATTGGTTAAAGTAGACTAGGCTAATGACCACACTACGTTACTGTCATACATGGAGCTAAATTATGGGCAAATGAAACTCCAGTTTTATCTAATTTATAGACTTAGAAATGTATGACGATATTTTGAGCTTTTAATGCCAGTATAACTGATGCTTTTTTTCTCTAATATTATTATAATTGTTACCTCAAGCAACGTTGCAGCATACATTAGCAAGGTAACAGCATCATCCTTCCTTCTGGGGTGGGCTAGGCAGGTGAGCACGATGTTGCCCTATAAAATTCAGTCCCTTGAAACATTTTGAGTTACAAACAGTGGTGGTTCAAACTGTACAGTTCATTCCAAGATGAAGAACAGGATAGAAAATTACCATTTTTACCTCGATACAACGCTTATGCATTCACTGCTTTGGGGAAGGATGCAGGGGAAACCATTATAAAGATCAGGTTACAGCCTTTCCCAGACAGGGTTTTCAGTCTATCTGAATCCAGGAGACTGGCAGCACCTGTAGTCCAATAACGTTTCCATGGCGTACTACAGACAAATGCAAGTGGAAGGTCAATTCAGATTTAAAAAAAAGTCAATTGATGGGGAGTTTAACTAAGGCTGGAGGAGTTGTTAAGCTTTGGCTAGCGTGGGAGACTCCAGGGAAACAAAATCTCACTGTGACGGATAGTTCTAACATTGCAAGTTACTTGGCCAAAAGAACAGTAACCTCAGGAGGATGTGCTGATCCCTTTGGTAATGATACCTGTTTTATGTCATTTGACTGGGCAGGGTAACTTAGTGTGGCAATAGCCAGCTAAATTATGTCCTGTTACACCTTGTTACCTCAAACAACGTTGCAGCATACAATAGCAAGGAAACAATTATAATAATATTAGAGAAAAAAGAACATCAGTTATACTGGCATTAAAATCTCAAAATGTCATCATACATTTCTAAGTCTAATATTTTAAAATTAGATAA
The DNA here is from genome assembly GCA_024137785.1 of Ginglymostoma cirratum. Classification (NCBI taxonomy): domain Eukaryota; kingdom Metazoa; phylum Chordata; class Chondrichthyes; order Orectolobiformes; family Ginglymostomatidae; genus Ginglymostoma; species Ginglymostoma cirratum. The sequence goes on from JAHRHZ010000021.1 coordinate 37,235,869, forward strand.
AACTGGGGTTTCATTTGCCCGTAATATAGCTCCATGTATGACAGTAACGTAGTGTGGTCATTAGCCTAGTCTACTTTAACCAAGAAACATGATGTAGAGGTGCCAGTGTTGTACTGGGATAGACAAAGTCAGAAATCACACGACACCAAGGTTATAGTCCAACAGGTTCATTTGAAAACACAAGCTTTCGGAGCCTCAGTCCTTCAGGTGTTAGTGAGAGAGGAAGTATCAGACACAGAATTTATAAGTAAAAGATCAAAGGTTCACACCATTGATCAGGTTGTGCTAAACAAACCTAAGACGCTTTTAAATCTTTAATCAGTTAGAAGGCTTTAATTGATTAATATGTATATTAAATCCCCGAATTCCTTTCAAGACACAGTCCTGAGAGAACTAAAGGTTTTATCAGTGTAAAGAGGTGACATTTTAGGTCAGACAATGCATGTTAGGTGTGAGACCTTGTTTACAATCTGTTCTTTCATTTGGAGTCAGACTGGTTTTATTTCTAAAGTAAGGGTTTATAAAACACCATATTGACTGACTGTCTATTGTGTATGCATGGGGGTGTGTGTGTGTGTGTGTGTGTGTGTGTGTGTGTGTGAGTGTGTGAGAGAGAGAGAGAGAGAGAGAGAGAGAGAGAGAGAGAGAGAGAGAG